>MU270012.1:23978476-24035976 GCA_021432705.1 Caranx ignobilis
GCGATTAATCAGTTTGACTCAGTAGCATAATTTTAGTTGCATTTTTGTGTCATTTTTATAGATCCAGTGATCAATAAACCATGAATTTTATCTGATAATAACGATAGTTATTTGTCCCAGAGATCCTCAGGACACGTACGACTTTTTCTAACCCACTTTAAAACGTCAAATGTGTGTGATGTCGTAACCATCGGAGCAGCGTCAGAGCCGAGTCGCTGTGTTTACGGCTCTTAAAGGGCCGGCGCGAACAAAAACATTCTCACCTTCCTCCTCCGTTTTGTATCCGGGTGAATGAAGCTGATAGGTCGGATGATCCGACCAATCAGCTTCATTCAGCTCCTCCGTGGAGAAACCTTCCCAGGCTTTGATCTGCTGTGATTGACTGTTTGATGTATATATATATATATAGGTAATATATCTGCTATATATTTATATGTGTGTGTGTGTGTGTGTGTGTGTGTGTGTGTAGGCTCCATATCAGATGGCAGGGTCAGACCTTCACTGGCTGTTATACATTTAATATCAGATGACTGGTCAAACTGTTCTGCTGCGCTCCGTTTATTTAGCTTGTTGGACCTTCTCCTGCCATGATGAATGAGAGCTTGATTTAGTTCCCGTGTGTGTGTGTGTGTGTGTGAGAGAGAGAGAGAGAGAGAGAGAGTGTGAGAGAGAGAGAGAGAGAGTGTGTGTGTGTTGGCGTCAGTGTCAGATTTTAGTTTGTGTTTGTCTGTGACACCGAGAGCATATGCATGTAGTGTGTGAGTGTTTGTGTAATTTGTGTATACATATGTGTGTGTGTGTGTGTGTGTGTGTGTGTCGATGTGTGTGTGCTGTATATGTTGAAGGTAAATGAGTGTGTGTTGGTGGAGTTTTTCAGTGAGATCCTCTTTCATATAAAGGAGACGACTGTTTCCTCAACTTCAGTGTCCTGAACGCTGCACGATGACTGATACCGCCTACACACACACACACGCGCGCGCATGCACACACACACACATGCATTCATGCACACTAGGAAAAGTGTGTCCACATGTTTGAGAGAGCACACATTGTCCACTGCAAACACTTAAACAGCAAACAAAGAAAAACGTTCCCAAGTGTGTGTGTGTCTGTGTGTTTGTGTGTGTGTGTGTGTGTGTGTGTGTGTGTGTGTGTGTGTGTGTGTGGGGCGTGCAGGTGAATAATCAGATGCTGTGGCTTTTTCATTTTTCTTCTTTTACACACGGGGCTTTGTCTGATTTTTTCTTTTCTAGATTTATTTTTTTCTGCCTCTCTTTCATAACATTTAAATCAACATCCAGCTGAACTCTGAACACACACACACACACTCACACACACACACACACACACACACACACATCACACAGATACATATACAGGTTTATTCATCCATGCTCCGGCCTCGTGTCCCATCATTAGTAAAACATGAAGGTGCAGGGTGGGATTGAAACGAAGAACACAGTTATTTTACAGTGTTGTTTTAGTCGTATTAGTCTGAATCTAATCCGCTCGCCGTCCAGGAGTCGGCCTGTCGATCCGCCGAGCGCCGCTCTAATAGCTTAAAAGCCCCTGACATGTTTAATATATTCTTTAGTCCATTTTCTTTCCCAGGAAACGGTCACGGTGCGATGAAAAGGTTTCTCCCACTGGCAGCCGTCCACACAGCAGCTCGTTAGTCAGCCCCCCCCCCCCACACACACACACACACACACACCGCCGCCGCCGAAAGTTTCTCCTCCTGTGTGTTTGGGCTTCTTCTGCACAGTATGGACGAGTTCAAACAGCTAAGTCTCAAACAGTCCATGTAGCATTTCATTTCAATGTGTAAACTTGGAATAACATTAGCATGTGTGCTCATCACTTTTCACACAGTCTTAACACTTCCATATAAACTCATAAAGTATCTTTCAACTGTGCGGTTGATTTTCATTATATGTGTGTTTTATTACTTATTTATTATCATTATCAGTCTCTCCAGAAAAACATGATGATGCAACGATGCGTAATGCCGCGTATGATCAGCCACAGCCTGCATGTTATGCATATTATTCAAAGGCGCCGCACTTTCGCTGAGTCCCGTGCAAAATCCGACACATTTCCGTTGCAGTAAAGTCACATATGTCTTTGCAAACTTTAACAGGCTATGACTATGATACAGTATGAGTAACTATGGTGATATAAATGTCAATGGGTACAGGTATGTACAGACTATAGACAGGTTATTGACTATGATACAATTGAATGATTATGATATAATTAACAGTCCTGTCCTTGGTGCCAGTTTGCTTCACGCAGGAAGGAGCAGCCATTTTCCCCCCGTCGCCTTGGGGACGTTATGAAGTGACGAGGATGAAAAATGGCCTGATGAGTAAAAATAATGATGTTTAAGTGACGGGGACAAAGAGATGTATTGATACTGACAGTTTTATCAGTGTCGTTACGTAAATTTGCACAAATATCCCGCCGCGTGTCACAAAAAACGCCTCATCATCAAGATTATTTGCTCACAAAAACAACTTTCAGCCATGTTTAAATCTTTTTCTCCTTCAGTCCGTGAAGCTCTTTAAACCAAAGTGTGAAGGAAAGTGCAAATCAAAGTTGATTGATTAGATAAATCATGGTGTTGGTTTTAAAATGACCACAAAATACGAAGCACAGCTGAGGCTGATGGGAGTTTTTCTTCTTCTGCAGGTGTTTTGTCTTTTTATAGGTGAATCCTCTGTGGAGCGTAAGTACTTAGGATTGATCTCAGTAAATGATGTTTAATGGTGTCACTCATTCTCAGTATGAATCACATCAGGGCCCGTAACGCAGCAGCCATGTTGGATTATGGCGCCGTATGACGTGAGGTGGATTTCCCACCTGACAGCTCTGATTAACGGCCGAGTTTGTGGTTCGGATCTACTTTACGTTAGTGAGAAAACTGTGAGTGGATAAATCAGCAGTTATTTAGTGTTTGGTCTGCGGTCCGCTGAGTCGCCCTCGGCTCGGGGGCGTTTGGATCTCCCCCGTTCATCCAGGTGTTAGAGGGAAGAAGGATAGATTCCCGCCAAGCTGCTTCGACTGCCAGCTTCTTACTGGAAAACTCCTGACGTCCCCCCCCGAAGATGCCAAAATCAACTGACCACAGATCAGTCTGACTGCTTTATCCTCAGCGGCCGTTCTGCCAGCAGCTTCACTGATTAAAACTGATAGACCACAGATCCGCGGGGGCAGCGGGTCAGCGGCGTGTTGACCCACCTGACAGAAGCTGCGAGGGAGACGGAGAACACAAGACGCTACCTGTAGATCCAGTTCATAATGAACATGTTTCCACACAGCCCGCACTGTGTTTTTAAATGTGGATGAATGAAGTGTCCTAGGATTTCTGCCCCTGGCTTCGCACATGGAATTCCTCCCAGGAAAAATTAGCAGTGTTGTTGTGGTCTCGGGCCGGTGGTTAAAGAAGCAAAATTTGTAACCAGAGAGTCGCTAATTTGATATTTTTAAGACTGGCTGTGGAATATCTGATGGGAATACCCGAATGATAAATGATCTGTGTGTGTGTGTGTGCAGTTGTACGGTGTCCATGAGCAAGGCATTTCACTTCCTGCTCCTCCTGCAGCCAACACCGTTAAAAACTGAAGCACCTATGTCCAGGACATGATGTAATCTACAGCTCTGTGGATGCAGATATACATCTGAAATAACAGCACCACATCACGTCTGTGTCTTGTTTGCTCTCTCTCTCTCTCTCTCTCAGGTATGAGACTCTGTCTGTGGCCACAGAGGCAGAGAGTCGACAGGACCCAGACCTGCCGCTCAAGACCGGAGGCAAGAGGCTGATGGTGAGTTCTCACAGACGTGTTTGGATCTTTGTCCTGTTTAAAACCACAAAATGTCAGAGTTCACAAATATCTGAGTTTCCCCAGAGTCTGCCCTCACAGAGTGGCAACACCTCAGAGAGGAGAAGGATTTCATGGACTGGACAAACATTTTATGACGTGTGTGTGTCACTGACGTTGTGTGTTCTCCTCCAGCCCGACTGGACCTTTGTCCTGGGCGAACAGGCCCTGGACCTGTCGGTGCCCTCCTTCTCCCACTCCTCCTCCTCCATCTTCATCCTGGGCGAGAGGAACCTCTACTGTCTCCGTGACAACGGTCAGATCCGCTTCATGAAGAAGCTGGAGTACAACCCCAGCTGCTTCCTGCCCTACGCCTCAGGTAGAAACAAACAAAACATTTCACCTTCACCTGTCCCTCCGCCGTCCGTCCTCTGTCCTACAGGATGTCTTTAGCTCCACTGCCGCCCACCTGATCCAGTTAAAGTCTTAATACTGATCAGAGGATTAGTGGAAACAGGGCTAACATCAAACTGTGTGTAACGAATGAACACAAACCAACAGGAAATGACCTCATCATTCAGGAGAAACTATGTGTTTCCTCTCTAAATTAATGCTTTTAACCCTTTGTAGGCCTCTCATTGAAACACTACTGCCATTATTGGAGGGTATTAGGTATCCAGAAAAACAAAAAACTTCATCTGCAAATCAAGGTCAGTGAATTAGATCAGATTAGAGAAGTATTGATGCCGATAGGGAAACTGGTTAACCACCAGAGCAGACGTACAGAGACATTCAGACATCACACTGCCACTGAAGCATGGTAAAGGCCAGTAAGACAAGATTAAAGTGTGTAAGATCAATAATAATAATAAAAAAGTTAGTATAAATGGTTCTTCACCCTTTGTAGGTAATAATTTTTCAAAATGTGCACATATAAAATGATGTTAAAAAGGTAAAGGAACATTTATACATAAAAATGTGTAAATTAAGTACTTAACTTAAACTTTTTATTTGAAGATATATTTTGGGCTTTTATTATGATAGGGCAGTGTGAGAGACAGGAAATCAGAGGAGGAGGAGAGCTGCAGCAAAGGGCAGTGAGCTGGATTCGAACCAGTTAGGACATTGCCTACGTGTGCTGCGTGCTACAGAGACAGCAGCAATTCAAAGGTCATTAGCCGTTAGCATGTAGCTGGAACGACCAGTGATCAAACTGCATGTGACTCTAAGAGTCAGATCTCAGGGTGTAAAGAATGAGGCGGCGACACAGAGCTCACCACGCGTCGCTGCACCTGCCACAAGAAAACGTCTGAAAAGTGTGTGAACAAAAAAAATCCACAGAAACAAAGCGCCGTGCCGTGGCCCCGCGCCACAGGACCTGGACTCGAACAGGAAGCTGCGTTTGGCAGAACATGATGGAACAAACCAGAGCAGCAGCAGCAGCAGCAGCAGCAGCAGCAGCAGCCACCCTGCTACACACATTAAAACACACACAGTGAACACACTGCGGGACAATCTGTAGCACACAAACACATGGTGCAAGACGGATACATACCAGACGTATACATGCGTATGATGTATAATCTATATATGAGATTACGTAGCTCCATATTTGGTGATTTTTAGGTTCAGGTGAAACTAAAACTCTTGTTATTATCTCAGCGCCTTTCATTAAAAGGAACATTTTGTGTCAGAGCTCAAACTGCAGCGAGGACAAAACCAAGCGGGAAATAAAAAGCTTCTGCCGTGACTTCACTTTCATTTGTCAGAGATTTTTAACTGGGCCGTTTGAAACCATTTTAATACCAACGCTAAACGATTTGGGAAACTTACAAGCAGCTCATGTGGTTATAATGATATGCAGGATGTTATGTATAATCCCATACAGAGCGTAATGGGCTCCAGACTTGATTGTGCAACAGGTTGTGTGTGTGTGTGTGTGTGTGTTGCATTGATCAGATTTTGAAACAGTCTTCATCTCCGTCACTTCTCCTGCTGCTGGAGTTGTAGAGGAAGGAGGCAGGAAGTGAGAGAGCGTAACACACCGATGCTCTGATCGCCTCACCACTGAGAGGTCAAACCCTCGGCTTTGTTCTCGACGCCGTGTCATTATTCAATAATTAGCCATTAGCGGAGCTTTGGTATCGAATTGCAGCTTGATTGTGGTCATTTAGAACGAAGAGACGTGAAATCAAACACAAATACAGAAGTGAAATGACTTTAAATCTTTATCAGCATGTGTTTTTTGTTGGATCAGTGGGATTAGAAAAAGAGTAACGCACCAGTCTTCACCTTAAAACCAGCAGCGTCGCAGTCGAAACAAAAGCTTCAGTGTTTCTTAGAAATTCAGTGTAAAAAGCAGGAAAACTGCAAAAAACCTCGGCGTCACGGCTCTTGCCTCCGGCCTGATTCGTATCATCGCAGGCAACACTTATCATTATTGTTATTATTACAGTCCAGATACAGTTGGACCTCCAGAGCGGTGCTTCAGCAACAGCTGCATAACAAATAGCGTCTGTAACCTTCCCTGAGCAGCGAGTGATAAACGAGACGTTTTCTGTCTGTTTCAGTTTATACAACTATCGGCTGCTGAGGCGTTACACTTGATGTAAAATACACCAGAGAGCTGACGGATGGATGGATGGATGGATGGAAAGAGAAAACAGAAAAGGATGTGAGGAGAGTTAAAAAATAGACCGGTGGATGGATCCAGAGAGAAGGGGAGGATTGATGGAGGGGTCGTAAAAAAAAAAAAGGCCAAGAGCTCTCCACCGATATCTGTTTTCAATTTGAGAATTAAAATATCTGGGCTTTTCAAAGTGCCCGCCACTATCTGTTCCAGACTTTATTTAGATTATTTTAAATTGCTCTTGGAAATTGGCTATAAATTCAATCGGTGATGTGCCAGCGCAACAAAAGCAGCTTTTTTTATTGGGACATGATTCCTGTCAACAATCAGAACCACATAAAACTTCCCACATGGTTGGAAGTCAGACGGACTCCAGGGACCCGGCTGCTGCTGCTGCTGCTGCTGCTGCCGCCGCCGCCGCCATCGTCCTCCGTCTATATGGTGGCAAGGCCGACGTTCAGTGACTGTCACTGTAATATAGAAGGCACGAAGCCAAGGAGACGTGTAGTGGATCTGTGCTGAAGCCTGAGAGCTGAGAGAGGATGGACGGCAGTGATCTCCTGAGTGTTTCCTAATGCTCTCCTCCTCCTCCTCCTCCTCCTCCTGGCCTCCAGCCTCACAGCTGCCTCAGCTGGATCTCTGCCCTCTGTCTACCTCCCTCCCTCCCTCCCTCCCTCTCTCTCTCCCCCTCCATCATCCATCCAGTCCAGTCCTCTATCTCAAATAACTTTACTGGCTCGACTGCTCGTCCCAAACACTCCACTAGACAGAGTTCAGCTCTCTGTCTCTTCAGAAACCGCAGAAAAGACGTGAAATCACTTCCTTCAGACATAAAATTATATGATCCCGACTTCTAGAAACATGACAGACGAGTGACAGGTTCATTCAGATTACGGCTGCGTTGAGTGATGCGTGTTTCTTATGTTACCTCTGTTTGCTTTTCCCTCTGATTCATCGCTCGTCTCCACAGAACACTTCACGACCGTTGTCTCGTTTTTTTCTAATGATAAATTCACAACGACAGCCACAACATGCAGCAGGAGGAATCTGTCCAGAGCCAGTAAACATTTCCAAAGGACTCAGACGACAGACCTCGCTCTGCTAAATCATTTGCATCCTGCGTGGAGTACGGTACGGTGGCCCTGAGAGCTCAGCACACACTGCACCCTCCAACAGGAAACACGTGCCAATAAGGAAATGCAGGACTGGATTTGCAGCATGTGTGTTGTCTATTTGCAGGTTTTTGTCTTATGCATGAAGATGTTTTCTGCATTTGCACCATGTTGAGCTCTCAGGATCGCATCGAGGGGATTATAATCCGTCCTTCCAATCCGGATCACAGTGGACGTATAAGATAATCATGTTATAAAACATTACAAAGTGTTTCACAGAAAGAAGGAGAGAATCAAACACACGACAAATGACCAGGATGGAGGAGGAGAAACTGAAAGAAAGGGAGAGGAAGGAAGTGAAGAAGAAGCTGAGCTAACATTTGGACGATGCGTTTGAGACAAAACGTAAACGGGAGCTTTTTTGTGATTATAAAGCTGATGCTGAGATGGTGAAGGTGTGTGTTGGCTTTGATGTGGCAGCGACACACACTCTGTCATTTTGACCCCTGTACTTCTACTGCCCCTCCCCGCTGACCGCTCTTATACTATATTATGACTTGTGTATTCAACTGCCCCAGTGTGTGTGTGTGTGTGTGTGTGAGGCGTGTTTGTTTTGCGTGTGGCCGTCACCTCAGATCTCACTAGGTGGTAGCTGCACCATAGGTGGGATCAACTGGACACATGTGAAACATAAGTAGTAAAACATAAGTGCTATTTATATTTAATGTTTTCTAAGCTGTGAGTCACTCTGCGTGTGTGTGTGTGTGTGTGTGTTTGTGTGTGTGTGTAACCCCAATGTGTCTTAAAATTAAGGATCTAGATGACAAAAATCTGGATACGAACCAGATGTGGGATGTAAAAGACGTCATTCTTCTGTCAGATGTGTGAATGTGCATCTGGGTTTGTACTGAAGTACAAGTGAAAAGAAAGTTGTAGATGTTAAAACTCGTGTGTGTGTGTGTGTGTGTGTGTGTGTGTGTGTTGAGCTCAGAAAGAAATCCTCAGGATGATCATTATCTTCAGGGCCTGGCCAGGTGTGAAATTCTGGCCTGATAGCGATACAGATGTTTAACATAAGAGTCCTGCCGGTGGCTGATGCTGGTGCTGTTGTTTACTGTAAAAGAAACCAACGACATCCTCATTACTGCCAAAAAAAAACAACATGTCCGCTCACTTGACTTGAACAAACTGAACGTGCATGCACCCTCCTGCATCTCAGCAGAGTCACGCCCACCCAAAAAGACAAAAAACCAAAACATCTGCCCCTCCCATCAGTGTTTTCCGATGGCCAGTGGCCGTCAATGAGGCGAGTCAGGAAGGGTCAGGAAAAGGTCACACACACACCTGTTTATTTGCGTATTTAACCGTTGATCTCATCTTTCTTCTCTAGTGACGGATGGCACCACCAACATGTTGCTAGGCAACCACACCAACATGCTACTGGTCTACCAGGATGTGACTCTGAGGTGGGCGGCCCAGCTGCCCTTCGTGCCCGTGGCCGTTCGCGTCGCCAACTTCCAGTACGTAACACAACAACACACACACACACACACACACACACACAGAGGGCAGGTATGCTACTGTCTTTATCAGCTTGTGAAATCCAGTGTGTAAATTTTCACAGGAAATTACCCGACAATGTCTTCCAGCTGGCCAATCAGAGCAGAGCGGGGGGGCGGGGCCAGCTGATAATAGCCAATAAATCGCCTTTTTTTTTTTTTTTTTTTTTCCAAACAACTCCAATCAAACCGCAATTTGATACAATTACAACACAAAATACACAAACAAGGCTGAAAATGATGTGGTTCCTCTGAGTGTGTGTGTGTGTGTGTGTGTGTGTTTTAGATGCAGCAGATAGTGTGTGTCTGGATGGCTGTTTGGTTTAGTTTGAGGCAGTGTTGTTTTAAAGCACTTGATAGTCATCATGTTGTTCAGTGTGTTGGCAGGACACTGCACAGAGTGTGGGAGAGGAACACACACATTCTCACACACACACACACACACACACACACTAATACACACCAATATGCTCACGATGAGCATGTGTAATTTACAGCCGTGCTCTGGGAGTCTTCGCTTTGATTTTCTTCAGGCAGTATTGAATTTTATTACTTAATTCTGCAAAGCACGAAGCACTAAATGAGTCAGAGCGTCTTCGGTTTCTCGTCCGTCCTCAGCAGATAAACGTCCTCACGTCCTCGCGTCCTCCACACATTTGGACCCAGGCTGAAAACAGAGCAGAGCAGCTCATGTGTTGTCAAACTGATGAAGTCATTCTGTTGATTCATAGCCTGTTTGTGTGTTTTCTGAAGGCACGGAGTGAGCTGAGCCTTCAGGGCCACCGTACAGAGGACCTAAGGAGTCTCACACTGACACTGAATTCATTCATCAGCCCCCCCCCCCCCCCCCCCCCCCCCTCAAACTGTTCGGACAGATTTCTTTATATCATGTCTGTGGACGGCAGCTCGGTCCGACTGTATTTACCTTCCCATTACAGCCATTCCCTAAATGACTGTAATAGGTGTAATATACAGTCGTCCTTAGTGCGGCGTGCGGCGCGACCACAGCTCAGCGCTCCGACAGCAGCCGCGCAGTTTCCTCTCCTCTGTTTGTCCGCTCCTATTTATGATCAACAGTTTTTCTCTCACTAGTGGTGGGAGCTCATTTTCTCTGCATGTGTGTGTGTTTTAGTGAAAGTGAGAGCTATGGTTACGAGTATGTGTGTGTGTGTGTGTGTGTGTGTGTGTTCCGCTGCAGTTAAAGTGAGAGTTTTATGCCCCCTCAGACGCCCTCCTGTGCAGGTGGTGTGGAGTGGACCGCTGCTCTGGACCTGAACCCTGTGTGTGTGTGTGTGTGTGTGTGTGTGTGTGTGTGTGTGTGTGCCAGTGTGTGTGTGTGTGTGTGTGTTGCCTCACTGGACTAGAACTACAACACATCTGCAACCAGTTAAACACACGTACACACAGTTAAAATGCATTATTGCATCACTCAGCATTTTTCTGTGCTTTCCTCGTTTCCATAACGATTCCATGTCACAAAGCTTTCTCTCCTCCTCCTCCTCCTCCTCCTCCTCCTCCTCCTCCTCCTCCTCCTCCTATTCCTTCTTGTCCTCCTCCTGCTCTGCCTCCCTCTTTTCCTCCTCTTCCCCCTCCTCCCTGTCTTCTTCCTCCTCCTCCTATTCCTCCTCCTTTCATCCTCCTCCTCTTCCTCCTCCTGCACCTCCTCATTCTTCTCCTCTTCCTCCTCCTCCTCTCCTCTCCAGGGAGCTGAAGGGCGGGGTGGTCAGTCTCAGTTCAGACGGTCACCTCCTGTGCTCCTACATGGGCACAGACCCCTCCTTCTTCTCCACGCCCAAGGTGGACGCCAGGGAGGCCGACTACGAGCAGGTGGACGCCGAGATGAAGAAGCTGCAGAAGTTCATCAGAGAGGTCACCAGGACTCAGGGTGGGTCTCAACGGGAGGTCGGGGGTCACATGTTGAACTCAACAGTTAATTAATGTTTTCAATCAGTTACAAATCACCTCCAGGTTTGATCAAAAGTAATCAATCACCTGTGTTTGTACTAATACTGTTCAGACATCCTCCCTAAGACTGAAGCTGAGGAGGATCTGATTGTTACAACCACTGTGTCGCCCAGCATGGACGACCCATCGGTAAACACACACACACACACACACACACACACACACACACACACACACATTTTAAACACATGAACACACACACACACACACACACACACAGACACACACACACACAGTGGATTCATGTCTCTTCCTGTCTCTGCCTGCAGCAAGCTCTGCTCCAGGAGTCCGGTGGTCTGCCCGTCCCCTCGGTGACCATACAGGTGAGGCCGCCTGTGGTCCTGCACTGATGATGTCACATGTCCTAGGACCTGAATTTGTCCTCTTCTCCTTCAGAATCTTCTCTTGTCTTGTGTCCGTTGTCCCCATCTCACCTCATTACTGTCGCCCCTCCAGGTGAAGGTGAAGGCCGGGTGTGTGATGCAGGCGTCGAAGCTGACGGTCGGCGTCCAGCCTCCTCTGGCTGTCACTCAGGACCAGTTCGCCCTCGAGCCCATGGGTCAGTCACAGCTTTTGATTTTCCTGAATTGATATTTTAGTGCAAAACATACAGTAGTTTCTTTACCCAAGATGTCAACAGGTGGATTTGCTCTGGTTCTGACAAATCCTAGGTCTCTATTTAGGATTTTGGGCAAATCTTACAGCGGTAAGTGTGAAGATTAAAGGGAAATTAGGCCCGTGAGCTTTTTGCAGAGCAGCTGACTTTGACTGTAATATAGTCTGTGAACTCAGAAACAACAGAAGAGAGTTTCATGGGGTCTGGACCTTATTCTTTTATTTGTGACTGATGATTCAATCAGACGACAAGAAAAGACATTTAAAAACACGCTTCAAATGAAAGGAGGTTTTGTTTTTAAGGAGGCTCGAAGAAAAAACTGGTGGAAAAAAAACACTTTGAAGAATTTAAGGATGAATCACTGCAGTTTATTTTGAGCAAATTCAGGAGTGAGTGCGTCTCTGCAGCTGGAAGATCCTTCATCATCTGATGTCAACAATCACTTTTGTTTTTCCAGCCTTTCTCTCTTTCTCACTCACTCTCTCCATCACACCCATGTACGCAACACACGGCCTTTCTTCTCCTCTCTCCCCTCAACACATCCTCCTCCGCATTCTGCAGGAACACACACACACACACACACACACTGGCAGCGTTGGACAAAGTGAGTGCGAGGTGTGAGTGTGGATGTATTTGCTCAGCTCTTATCAGTCTTTCCTCTGTGTGCCCTGTCGTCTGGCTGCAGGGGAGCGTCGGTCACTTCGACCAGACACCGGTAACTTTGATCTGAATCGCCCAGACACTACGCGCACACACACACACACACACACACACTGATATCTGCTGTCGGCTCGTTAAAAAAACATCGCCCGTCCTGTAACACAGCTTCACACGTCCTCCTCCGCTTCCCTCGGCCTTTGTGTGCAAATGTAAATTTACAGAGTGTGTAACGCAGAACAGTTTCATCATATGCTGCTTATAGCACCATGATAACACGCCGTGGGCCCCCCTGTCTGTGGCCGCCCCCCCCCCCACCACCACCACACGGGGGAGGGGGAAACCTCTAACCCCGGCGGTGTCGGTGCCTTGCACTGCCTGTTGGTCGACACATGAGTCTGGATCAGCACCTGCAGTCTGTTCTCTATGGTCTGCTGCAGAGCCTCTCTTTGTTCCTCCGTGGGTAAATGCACTGAGCTCAACTATTCAGATCATTATTGTAATATATTCTCTGTTTGGCTCTTGGCGCCCGAAGGCGCTGCCGCAGTAAAACAAGTCGTGCTTCCAGATGTTGACGGATTGGTTTTAGTTTACGTCGGTGTGAAAGCGATGACAATCACCGTCTTTGTTTAAGAAGTGATTCCACGTTTCATCGATGGCAAACCGCGTCGGTGTGTGGGGACGTGTGTTTCATCATCAATCATGGGTCATCATCATCATCATCGTCGTCGTCGACGTCAGTCTGTGTTTGAAAAGCAAACCTTCAGTAATGAATAACTCCTCTGAACGGATCGTTGACTAATCTAACAACGCCCGGAAGAGGAGAAAACAAAATGCAGCCAAGTGAGAATGAACTGCTCCAAGTGTGACGGATGTGACCGAGGCTCCGCCAGGCAGCTTCGTCCTCGCTGCGAGATCTCTCCTCTCCACACAAACGTCATCACGTATGACGTATGAAGCATAAAACCAGTGAGTTGTTTTACATCCAAGGCCGTGTATTAGGTTTAACACTGTAAGATGGAAGAGAAACAGGAAATTGACATGAAAAACACTTGGATGTCGTGGTCGAGCGGTCAAGGAGCGCGTCCCATGTTGCCGTACGCCAACTTCCCTGTCTCTCTGTCCTGACACTGTCCTCTCAAATCTCAGGTCAGAACGTGTCTGTAGTTGTTTTCAAAGCCGTTCGCAGTCGCAGGATCTGGACACGCTCCAGAAAAATGTCATTTCTTTTCCTCCAAACAAAAAAACTGCCCCATACGTTTCACCGGAGCCGTCATCCATCACAGACGAGCGCTCGCTATGGTTTTTTTTTTTTTTTTGAGAAGTACCAGTATGGATTGTGAATTTATGATTTCAAGATGTGAGCTTCGTTCTCAGGCGAGCGGAACGCCATCCGTTTACCCGAGCCCCTGAATCAAACTGACCACTGCTCTCCTGTGATTCATGATGCGTCTGCGCCTGAGCTGTAATGCCTTTTACCACACTGCATTTTTATCTGGTATATATAAAGTACGTGACCTCCACCGCTGCTAATGCAAACACGATGCACGCAGGCACACCACAACACACACACACACACACACACACACGCCGTGTTTCCTGTATTTTTATGCAGCTGACATTTCATTAATCAGCAGATTTTAAACTATATATTTAGGTTTTTGGCTTCGCTGTATATTTAACATTGTACAGATGTAATCTTCACTTCTCTGACGTGTGTTGTTGGACGTGTAGATCGTCTTTATTGTCTTTACATGCATCTAAATGAGAAACCTGTTGTCTGTAGTCCTGGTTTCCAAGGGCAACCACAACGTCCCTGCTTTATAACTTGAGGCCTTCGAGAGTCGCCTTCGTACACGAGTTTAGGTGGCGGTCAAATGAGAAGCTTCTCTCGGAGCAGACACACACACACACACACACACACACACACAGAGCTTATATAAATACTTACATCCATATCCATGGACACATAAGCATAAACACATGTACATGTCAGCAGCATACTGTTTAAATATAGACACACACTCAAAGTGAAGTAGCTCTCTGCGTGCGTGTGTGTGTGTGTCATTGTGTTGAAAGTCGCGTGTGCTCTCTGCCAGGTGAAATGACAGTTTTTTGTTAAACCTGTGTTAAAACGTCTGTTTCTGGTTTAAACCAAAAAGGATGAGAGGAGCTGACCTGGATCTGGCGCCCCGGTGTTTACACCGCAGCAGCAGCAGCAGCTGGGCAGCAGCTTCCAGCTTTAACATTATGGCTCAGTAAAAAAAAAAAGACATTCAGCAGGAGTAATGTTGACACTTCTCACCTTCCACATTGTGGCAGATTTCCTCTTACACACTCGAATGAAGCGGTGAACAGAGTCAGGGGCGTAAGGTCAAAGATCAGGGTCGAGGTTGGTGTTCGATGAGTTTTCATTGAATTCGTATAAATATAATATTCACAGGAAACAAACAAACAACTTTAGAGTGAAAGGGAAGGAGGGGAGGGAGTGTGTTGTGTCTTGACCTGTCCTCACAAGTTTAGAAAGACCAGTGTGTGTGTGTGTGTGTGTGTGTGTTTACGTCACACGCTTTTGTCTTCCTACACGCAGAAATCTGGCGCTGCTTTCACCAGTCAATCAACAGCTCTCCGCTGCGAAACATGAGAGCTACACTACAGCACACACACTTTCTTTCTTCTTCTCTCTCTCCCTCCCTCCTCCCTCCTGCTCTGACCCCTCTCTGGCCTGCTTTGGCCAGAATGGCCCGGCTCGGCTCTGTCATTTGGCCTCAGACCAAAGTGTTTTAACATTTGTCGTCACAGCGGTGGAAACATGACGAGGAGCTGAAGTAACGGAGCTCTGTGCAGGTTTTTGACGAACTGAGTCACACGGTCGTTGTGAGTTGTCAGACTTTGTGATCGAGTGCAGAGAGTTTCTGTCCTGCAGGTGAAGTGGAGGAGGAGGAGGAGGAGGAGGAGGAGGAGGAGGAGGAGTGAAGCTGCATGGTCCAAACTCTGCTACAGTATACACACAGTGATATGAACCATGCAGTACAACTACAACACAATAACAAATGACTTCCACCACTTTTCCACTGCTGCACTAGAAACACGCTCCTCTGCCAGTCACAGAAAGCCGACGGTGGATTACAGCTGTTGTAAAACCTGAAGTTTACGATACTTAAAGCTCTCATTCAGCAGGATCATCCTCACTGATACACCACTTAAAGCCGAATTCGACTGAACTCTGACCTCCTCTGTCCTCGAACAAAGGTCGTGATAGTTTGACACAACCGCTGCTGTGCCACTGTCGTCTTGTTACCAGCTTTACTACATGCAACACAGCAGCTCGCTGTCTGATCGCTGTGCGGCGATGCTTCGTCCTTCCTTTCGTTGTCTTTGTAAAGTGAGAGACACAGGTTGTTGTCATGGTGTATATCGACGTGTGAAAGGACCTTTAGAATAAATAAAAACATATTCACAGACTTCGGGACGTTTTATGGCTCAACATTAGGACGTGTTGTCAGACTGTTGCTATGTTCTGTTTAAAACTCTCTAAAAATCTCTTTCACTCAAAAACTCGAGGGCTGAGGTAAAGTCGGGATGGAAACGATGATGTACCACATGTTCACACGCAGCCAGGTATTTATAAAAACCAACCTTTCCCCCTCTGGTTTCAATAATAATATCATACGCGCCGGATCGTTTTCATCCACACGAACCCTTCCCTTCAAGTGTTCAACACAGGTCGCGCACCTGACACCTGTCAGGAACCTCAAAGTCTGGTTTCACCTGAATACCTGCGAACACAACACAGAGTTTCCTCAGTGACCTTTAGTGACCTTTGACCTGCCTCCACTGTTAGTGCCATTGATAATGAAGCGGAGGTGTCTCTTGTTGTCCAGTCTGAAGTGTGTGTGTGTGTGTGTGATAATGACTGTAATGTGAAGCTGAGGTCTGTGTGTGTCTCAGGTGTGTTAGTGTGGACGCAGATCGTCAGTTGTTTGTGTTTTTAAAATGAAAAGTTTCAGTATTTTCGGTTTATCCAGAATAAAAATCACAGTAAAATCAAATAAAGGTACAAATGTTGTTTATAAATCTCACAGCGGTGTTTTTG
The DNA here is from genome assembly GCA_021432705.1 of Caranx ignobilis. Taxonomy (NCBI): domain Eukaryota; kingdom Metazoa; phylum Chordata; class Actinopteri; order Carangiformes; family Carangidae; genus Caranx; species Caranx ignobilis. The sequence goes on from MU270012.1 coordinate 23,994,935, forward strand.
TCTCTGCTGCGTGTGAACCCCGAGCTCCTCCTCTGCCTCTGTTTCTCCTTTTCTTCTGTTTTCGTCCTGATGTCATCTAATGACTCATTTCATCCTTTAGTTCTTCAAACATAAACAATATGGCAGAAAAAAGGGGGAAGGAGCAGGAACAAGTAGCAGAGACGGAGCCGCAGGTGTCGCAGCAGGAAAACCTGGCTGCGCTTTAACCCAAACTCTATAGCAACAGCATTCGCAACAACAGAGCTGCTGCGACACCTCCCCTGTCACACACACACACACACACTTGCACAGATGTAAACACACACACACACTTGCAGTATAAAAGCTTATTTCCACATTTCTCTGCAGGGATTTGTCACGAAGCATTTTACATAAAACAAAGACAGTAATGAAAGTGATGAAGAGTGTGTGTGTGTGTGTGTGTGTGCGCTGCTCAGTGATGGGGGGGGGGGAGGAAGAGGAGGGGAGGTAGCGCCTCCTGACTTTTATTGTTATTCCAGTTTTTATTCGTCTCAGATGGCGACTCAATCCCCCGTCCACCACACACTGCCTCCTTTGTTCTGACTCTCTCTCTTTTCTCCTCTCCCTCCCTCCCTCCCCCCCTCCCTTCCTCCCTCTCTCTCTCTACCCCTTTCTCTTTTCCTCCATCCACCTTTTTCCTCTCTCTGCTTCCTCTCTTTCATTCGTCACACTGCGCCCCAACGTCTTCATTTCCCCTCTCTTCCTTTCACGTTCCCTCTTTTCTGCTCACTTTAAATCTCCCTCTTCCTCTCCTTCATCCATCCATCCATCCATCCATCCATCACGCACACATCACATATTCATCCATCCATCCATCCCGACCTTCGTGCACATCCAGTTTGTGTCAGTGTGAATTTAAATGAGCTGTTTGTGCAGTTAATTGTCGCACGAATCATTTCACCACGACGTGAACCGTTTTTCATCGGTTTAGTTTTTAGCAGCGGCGCCAACGCAAACTCAGCGTCAGCTGACCGCGGCCGCCACGGCTCCCTTTTTTATTTTCCATTACTGACTTTTTTTTTTTTTTTTTTACCATTAGTGTGAACTGGTCATGTTGCCAAACCATCATCATCATCATCATCATCATCATCATCAGTCTGGAGAAGTTGTGAAAGTAAAAACTCGACCTTGTTATCAAAGTGAAGATCTGGTTAGTTGTTGTTGTTGTTTGAAGACAGACCCTACACAGCGATCCGACCTGATCCTGACCCGCAGAGGCCAAAGGTCAGCGTTTAACACCGCTGCTGATGGTCACCTCAGATTCCCTTGTTTCACACACACACACACACACACACACACACACAGGTGAAGCAGTGGCAGAGCAGGAATGTCTCCGGACACATTTACCCTCCACATTTGTTTTTCCTCTCCATGTTTTGGTTTTTATATTATTTGCACATGGCAAAGAAAGGACACACACACACACACACACACACACACACACACACACACACAAGCACACACATGCCCCCCTTTCCCGCGTCTCCTTGTGAGGTATAGATCCCCATCTCCACCCTCCTTGACCTGTAACCTCCTCCAAACAGCCAGTAGTGGCTTTAACCTGAGCTGTCAGTTTCTATAACCTGAGCCCTGAGGGAAGCTGCAGCTCGTCACCGCTCTCACCACAACGTGTGCTCCACTCGTCGCAGTCGAGTAAAAACTCAATGCATTTTAACAGCGCAGCATGTTATGTGCTTTTATCCATCATTTTTAAAACCTTTTCTCTTCCTGTTTTTTCAGAATAATGTGCAAAAAAAAAAAAGTGAGAATGCAAAGTGAGAGCGAGTGAGGTAGAGAGTGAAGGACATAAATCATCATCAGACTCTGCAGCTCTGCTCGGCTTTACACACAACATCTGTAAAAACCCTCTGTCCTCAACCTGCTCAGAGCTGAGAGCTCAACACAGTAAACATGCACTTATCCAGCCACACCCTTCACACCACGTCCCTCTGACTTTACATAACTTAAAAAAGCAAAAAAAAAACGTCGAACCTGCTCAGAGACACTTGTTACTCAGTGATTTTGACTTCAAACAACAAGCCTCGGGCTGATTCATCACTTTTGTCACCGCACCTTCTGTCGAACTGATGAAGACGTTTTCTGAATTTTGCAGCTCGTTTCAGTCGTTGCACGAACTTTTCTGAAGCTGTGCTTTGACCTTCTGGGGCCACCGTAGTTTATACATCAATATTATGTTCAAATTTTATTTTCAAGATGTTTTCGTTAAAGGTTTGAAAAGTCGTTTGCAGGCACACGTCGTCTTGGAGTAGTGCATCAGTGTGTCTGCACAAGACGACAGCAGTGCACCAGGAGAAAACTCAGTAGTGGACGCTGGTGCAGGAGGAAACGGAGGGAGGAACCAGGGGATAAATAAGGTGCAGAGGCAACGAAAACTGAAGGTGGCAGAAAGTTATGAAAACACGACTGTGGAGAGGAGGGTGAGAAGAGAGAGAGAGAGAGAGAGAGATGGAGAGAGAGATGGAGAGAGAGATGGAGAGGAGGGGAAAATGAGGTGGAGGCAGTAAAGTGGGGGATTTCAGGCTCCTTTGTGGAGTTTGTTTTGGTTGGCGCTGGTGTTAATGGGTTAATGTGGCTGGAGAACACTGGGACCAGTCTGAACAGCTTCACTGGGTCGGACCCCCAGGTCACAGAGACCCACACGTTACCTGGAGCCCCCACCCCCCACCGCCCGATCTCCGACCTGACCTGTCCAGATGTGCCCGAACACATGATGACAAGCTGGAGAGAGAGAAAAGAGACAGAGATGGATAGAGAGGCAGAAAGAGGGCGGGGGGAGGGGGGAGGGAGGGGGGGGGATTACTCCGAGTGTTCTTTGGTGTTGTTTGTTGGTCTTAATGGGCCTGGGAACACTTAAAGCACTTTAACCAGTCTGACCAGTTTGACCTCCAGGGCACAGAGGTTAAAAGCCTTCTGCTGACAGACAGCACAGAGAGCGAGGGAGGGAGGGAGGGAGAAGAAGGGAGGAGGGGAAGAGAGGAGGGGAAGAAAGGAGGTGAAATGAGAAGGAGGTAGGAATGAGAGGGAGAGGAGACAGAGAGGAGGAGAAGAGAGGAGGTGAAATGAGAAGGAGGTAGGAATGAGAGGGAGAGGAGACAGAGAGGAGGAGAACCTCGACTGGAGCCAAAGATTCATTCAGCAGGTGAATGAAGTCAGGGAATCTACAGAGAGGAGCCAGGAGAAGATGAGGAGACGAGGAGAGGAGCAGAGAGGGGGGGGGGCAGGGGAGGAGGGGGAGGGAGGGAGAGAGGGAAGGAGAGAGGGAGGTGAAGCTGTCAGAGAGAAGAGAAAGTCTCTCTGCTTTTTATCGTTTATCTTCTCTGTCTGTCGGGGGTCGTTGTCTCTCTTTCCCTCTCCTCCCATCCATCTGCTTTCCTCCTCCTCCTCCTCCTCCTCCCGCTCTGTCTATCCTCAACTCGAGAGGATGACACTTCGATGTGTGTGTGTGTGTGTGTGTGTGTGTGTGTGTGTGTGATGAGGGTCACTGAGGTTATTCACATCTTAATGATTCTAATGATTTATAAATTCACATGTTTTCAGACACACACTCATTTCTTTCATTACACACACACACACACACACACACACACACACAACACACACACACACACACACACACACACACACTGACTCACATAAAACACACACATACTTGGGGCTCAGTCACCTGTAACAGGTCGAGCTCAGGGACATCACGCCCCATTACACCACCACAGCGCCGTGTGTGTGTGTGTGTGTGTGTGAGAGAGAGAGAGAGAGAGAGAGAGTGAAGCCATTAGCTGTAATATATCCTTTCCTCTCTGTCTGTATTTGACCCCCCCCCCCCCCCCCCTCTCTCTCGGGGTATTTGAAGGGAAGCTACAAGTCATCACCCCTTTCCCAGGCTACATATAATTTCAGTATTGTGTGTGTGTGTGTGTGTGTGTGTGAACACTTGGATTGGAGTTAAAGTTCTGGTTTATGTTGTTAAAGCTCTGTCCTCACTTCGCCTGGAGATGTTTAGCATAATCATTGCTGTGTGTGTGTGTGTGTGTACGTACATTAAGGCGTCTGGTTAGTATTGGGTTTGCTGTATCCTGTCCTGTCCACACTTCCAAAATGCTGACTCTTCAAGTGTGTGTGTGTGTGTGTGTGTGTGTGTGTGTGTGTGTGTGTGTTTCGTCAACTGCTGTGTTTCCTCGTCCGCCCTTCAGCATCTTTCTAACTTCACTTCACATTTACAGTGTAATGACTCCAGTGATTCATTCAGTGTTTAGTTCACAGGAGGAAAAAACACGTCTGGCTCAAACTCACTAAACTCAGTGAATCCTGCAACTTTCCATGAAGAACATCTCAGTCACTTCTACTGATTATTGATCAAGTGCTTCAAGAGAAGCAGAGATACGTCCTACGCTCCTTCACACATCTGTGAATAAAATACAAATGCAGTCTGTTAGATCAATATTATGACTGAATCACAGGAACAATCCAGTGAGAGTCAGCGTTTATCTGAGGTTTTCAGCAGCGTTTAACTGACTAACAGTGAGATCACTGGGTGACAGAAATGGATTATGGGATGTGAAGTTTTAAATAGTGTAAACCTGAGCAGGTGTGTTCTCTCTCTCTCTCTCTCCTCAGGCGTCGGCTCCTCCACTGTCGTGGCGTTTGCAGCGTTCCTCAACGGCCACTATCCCCCCGCCGATCTGACCGGAGACATCACCGTGTCCTACAGCTCGCCCACAGGTACGATGCTCCCACACACACACACACACACTTCACACTGTGTAGGAAAGTTGAGGTCCAATCAGAGCCTTTTATTTTTACACAACTCCACGACATCTGACCCTGAAATTTAACTGATACGTAACCATAGCAACACGATGCAGGTGTGTTTACCTACACCTGACACTGTGGAGCCTCTCAGCCAATCACTATACACACCAGGAGTCCTTCTTCTTCTTCTTCTTCATGTTCCGTTCTCCTGGATTCATCCTTGTCTCTCTTCATTCATCCTTAACTCTGTTTGCAATCACGCCAGCTTTAAACCTTTTATTTACGATCTGTCTCATTCCACCTTAAGAGCTCTGACAGAGGAAACGCGCCCTCCTCTCGTCATGAATCATGACAGTTTTATGTTTGGTTGCTTTGTCCAAGCCGGTGTGGAGTTGTTTCTGGAGAAGCTTCACGATCACAGGAGCAAACAGTGGAAACAGAAACGGCTCGGTGATATTTTGTCTTTTCAGACAACACGTCTGAGCCGCTCTACGCTCACTCTCTCAGCTTCAGGTTTCCAGGTCGTCATGGACACAGTGTCGCAATAATGCATCGATTGAGCTTCTTCGAATTCTGCACAAACCTTCGCAAGGACTCAGAGATGAACTGACGAGATTTTGGTGGTCAGAGGTCAAAGGTCAATGTCACAGTGACTTAGCTGTTCAGAGCGTGTGTCTTTCATAAGTGAACATTTGCTGATCAATATGCTGCAGTTAACAAGGAGAGAACCGCGCCTAGCAGAAGACAACTCACCGATTCACTTCCTGTTCTTCAAAATAAAAGAATCTTTTATCTTGTTCCTTCAAATTACTATCAAATTATCATGTTATTCAGTTGGAATAATTAGTAATAATTCACATAAAACACAATATTATCAAGGAAACCTGGCACAAATGTTCACCAGGACTCAGGGATGAGCTGATTTAGATTTAAGGGGTCAAAGGTCAAGGGTGTGGCAGCACCAAGATTTCACACAGAAATAATGACACGGTTTCACCTTGGTTAACACTTGACCGGAGTCTCTCGTGTTTCATCTGCACATGAAAACACATTGAATCTGCTGCAACCACATCGTTTACTGACGGTATAAAGTTTGTTAGAGATATTTAGTGTGTAAAACTAGTCTTTTATCCAAACACAAGGATTTCTGTAACAGCATTAGCAGCAGAGTTAAGTGACATGACGAGCGTCTCATCCAATATATCCAGAGCGAGGAGAGCCCAGAGCAGCAGCTGCTAACGGAGCACCGACTTGACGTAAAGACATCTGGGCGGTTTCCACACTAACCCAGTTCATCCCCCGGCTCCCTCCAGGCATCTGTTTCCCAGCCCTGCAATATTTCTGGAAGATATTACTTTCCCCTCGCAAACCAACAAAACCACTCTTTATTTCAAATGTCACAGACCTCCTTTTTATATATTTAAAAAAAAACTGATTTCAGCGTTCGTTTAAAAAAAAAAAAAGAAATCAATGTTTTCATGCTATTGTTTCCCTTGGATTACATTTGCTTTGGCAGGCCGGTGTTGGTGGAACAGTTTCCCCTCCCCAGAAGCACATTTAATGTGAAATGTCTGGAAATATTGGGAAGTGTTTCTTTTTTGTTAAGCTTTATTGTGATGCTATAAATAGCTGAAAATAAGGAGTCTGGAGTATTTCAATGAGCCTTGGAAGCCAAGCAGCTGAGGGGAGAGAGAAGGAGAGAGGGAGAGCATGTGGGGGTGTGCTGTGTTTTGGAGGAGACCTGTTAGGATTAGAGGAGGTTTGTTATTAGTTGGAAGAAGAAGACGAAGATGAAGGAGGAGTGGTGGTGGGATGGAAAGAACAGAGCGGAGGAGGAGGAGGAGGAGCAGGTAAGGAGGTGAGTTAGAGAAACAAGAGAAAACTGTACAGGAGCCTGGGTGGAGAGAGAGGAAGGGAGGTATTTTAGTCTGAAAAGAACAAGAGGCAGGAAGTAGAGGTATGCCAGGGAAACATGGGAAACGTGTTTTATAAGGTGTGGACCTGAAGAAGTCAAGAGTCGACACAGACAGAGAGAGAGAGAGAGAGAGAGAGACCTGGGAGCTGCTGCAGGAGTTTACTTCTTACATGATTAACATCGGCGAGGTCCGACACCGACTTCCTGTTCGTCACAAAGGCTTTTCATCACCACACAAACCTTTCTTCATTTCTTCTCAACATATAAAGACTAATATTAAAGTGACTGGACCTATAAGACCCAAACTTAAAAACCCCAACTGTCCCTGCAGCGACTCAGCGATTTTCACATTCATGTGTTTTCTGCAGCTTTTGCACGACTTTCTGCAGAACAGTTAGAACAGACTTCCTCTGACAGAGCCAATAAAACACAATATACATGTATTTTAAAGTGGATGTTTGGATGATGTCAGCCCAGGTTTAACACATTCATGCTGTATGAACATTAACAAACTTCAGATATTTATTAAACTGTTTCATCTCATTTTACCGTGCAAGAAATAAAACACATGTCAGACTGGATGTTTTTTAGTTGGACATGAAATTTGATAATTAGAACAAACTTTATTTGTATCAAGACAAAGACAAAACACCAAATATAAACCGCAACAACAAATCATAAAGAGCAGGAGTGATGTCAGCTGGGAGGGGCAACATCTCAGAAATGCATCAAAACTCAAACGACCAACAATCATACAAGAATCAAAGGAATAAAAACAGCGTCAGACCAAACTCTTCTAACCTGCAGCCATCCAGCCGCGACCTGGCTCATCACCGCCGCCGCTGCCATCGTCGTTCTTAAGAGCACCAGCAAACATCATGTTTAGTGTGTGGTGTGTGTTCCTGCAGCGCTAATCTCCATTAAAGCCTCGTCTGCCCCCCCCCCCCCTCCCGGTATGGGAGGAATGCATCACTTTGCCTCCGTCTCTTTCTTTCTGTCTGTCTGTCTCTCTGCTCCCACCCAGGGGTGATGATTAGGCCTTTAACACCACCACCTCACCGTCCCTCCCCAGCGAGGCCGCGGTGCCCATCTCTAAGCCCCACAGAGGCTTTGACATTTAAGACGCCTGTCGACTCCTTAAGCCCTTCAAAGGAGGCCCGGTGGCCGCTGCAGTCGTTACAATCTACAAAGAATTTCATTAGTGGTGTCTGTGATTTCTCTCTTAATGCCCCCCCCCCTTCTTGACAGTGTGGCTTCACACAATACAGCACAACACACACCTCAGTCTGCCTTTCCAGTGCATTGTTACCTCGTACACACACACACAAATCGACATTTTCACCCGCTCAAGTCGAAGATAAGTTACGACCGTGCGGATTAATTTCCATAAAACACGGCCAGCCATGATTCATTGGTTGCTAAGCCAGTTCGTGTGGAAACCCGGGGAGCTCGTTGGCAGCCTCCGTTGTTTTCTCCTGTTTTATTGAGCTCGTCCAGAGTGACCGGCATCTCCATATGCTGATGTCTCCGGGAGGCCGCTGTGTGTTTTTTCGCCGGGTCTTTCCTTGTTCCGCTGCCAGCTCTGAAATCTGTTTGCAAAGGAGGGCTTTTTTTTGTCGGCTCTCGCCACCGTGGTCGGTGATGCTGGTTATCTCTGCCAAGCGGATCATGTTCTCAGCCCTGTTTGTTAGTTTTCACTCGACAAAAAAAAAAAACTTTGGTGGAAAGTTAGGCCACAGGCCAGGGAACAAGTGATTCATTTATTAACAGAAGGATTTTTAAAGAGTTTCTCATGAGCTGCTTCACTTGCTGCTCCAACATCTTTAATCTGTTTCTACTTCTTGATGCAGATCTTTATGCAAATGCACATAAAAATTTGTTTGACACAGTAAATTTGAGGGTTTTGCGGCTTTGGCAGACGTCTGCTGCTCTCTGAGCGGTTTTGACTTTTCAGCTGTGTTTCATTGAAAGATGCAGTTTTATATTTCATATTTATCCCCTGTTTTAATAGCTTGTCAAGTCCATTGACTGGTTAAGAGCAGATCCCGATGTTGATGAGCCAACTTGTGTCTGGGACGCCGGTGTGAAGTCCTGCTCATCTGGTTTTCAGCACAGAGCTGCAACCTGCAGATGCTGATCCTGATTGACCTCAGGGAAATGATGGAGGGAAAAAACAACGCAGTGAACGCAGCTTGTTGTTCTGGTGATTATACGAAAGAAAAGCTTCTCGACTTTCCCCCGTTATCACCGATAAAGTAAAGGCTTGCGTTCATGAAACACTAGACTGACTCGCTCTCTCTTTCTTCTGCTCCTCCACCAGCTAACGGCTCCAGAGTTTCACTCGTTTCATCCAGACTCATTTCTCAGCCGTTACAGGAGATTGTTTCAGAACAGGAAAGACTGATTGAACGCTGACTGGCAGTCGGCCAACGCTGGCTACCGTTGTGTGTCTGAGCGAGTGCTGCGAGTGTCTTCGTGCTCCATTTGACATGTCCTTTACGTTTAACCAGAGCTTTCACTCAACATTGACACTTTTATTTCTTTTCTTTTCTTTTTTTTTTACCTCCTCCCTTCCTTTTTGTGTCGGTGCGGCCCTTAGATTTTTTTTTCTTCCCCTCCAGTTCTGCTTGTTCTCACTTTTCTCTGGCTCGAGCTGAGGTCAGAGCAGATCCAGACAAACTAATAACAGAACTGTAGGAGAAGGTAACGCTGCTAAATATGAACATAATCTGATGGTTTGTGGGTCTTAAAGTCAAACTGATTGAAAATTGCTTGAACACAATTGAAATGTTATGAAAAGTTATTATTAGTAGCTGCTAAACGTTTAGAAACCGAGGTACAGGTAATTTTGGCTGCAAAAATAGTTCTGGACATAAAATGCAAATTAAAAATATCCAAATATCCAAATAAAAGAGAGAACGATGGAGTTACTGGAAGTAAAAGAAGGACAGCAGTCAGGAAGCAGGACTTTCATCAGGTTTAATAACTCGTGAACCTCCTGACTCAGCACCTCGGTGCCTTTTTTTTTTTTTTTTTCATTGGCCTGCAACCTGCCATCTGCTTTTCATTCACCTTCGCAGGAAATCCTCCTCGACCAATCAAATCAGAGCTTAATCTGCCAGACCTCTACTGCGGCTGCCTAAAGGTTAGAGAAGCAGGAGGCCGATGGTCTAAATCCCACGGCAGCTGGGAAAATCTGGCCGTGAGGAGCAGGGATAAGAGAAAGCTTTTTTTATTTATTTATTGTCCTCATTGATCGGTGTTATTGTTCTGTCCTCTGTAAACCTTTGGCAGATCTCACACACTCTCCTTCCACCGGGAGATAAAAACAGATCTTCATTGTTCCTCGTAAAAGTGTTGTAAAAGTGAATACACACAAAAAAACAACATAAAAATCAAGTATTACCAGTTGCTGCTGAGGGCAAACACAACATCAGTGTGGAAACCAAAGGTCATTACCTTGATGCTCATATATATGGTAGGGATTTAGAGGAACCTTCAAGAACTTAAAGGTTCCTGTCGCCCATTGTTGTCTAAAGTCTTGGGATTATGCAAATCAGGCCAATGACGTATGGAAAAGCAATGGAAGTAACTGCTCTACACCTCCAGTCCCACTCCAGCTGTTCTGGCAGTGTGGATAACGTCGAGCTTGCTCAACTTCCTTGATATTTTGGCGACGACCTTTTCGTTGTGGGTCGCCGATTCCAAATGCTGCTGGCTATCGTCTTCTGCAGAAAATGCTGAGCAAGGCCTACGCCTCATCTTCGGCCCATCTGTCGTTTGCTTTCTTCTTGGACTCAAGACTTGGACTCATCTGCAATATAAAAGAAAATAAACGATCTTGGATCAAATCAAAACAGTCAGCTTGGAGCTGCTCAACCAATCGGGACCATTCACCGCTGCCGCCCGAGCAGGGACTTTTCTGGAGGTAGATCAGTTAACCCAGGTCTAAATTTAGACCCTGGTTCCTGTGGTCCAAACACACGCAGTTCCTCCAAAAGTTGCTGGGAAAGTTCCTGTGGTGGAAATGAGGCTTTGCTCACAGATAATATAGTGAGTAAAGAACTTGTGGCACGTGGGGATTAGCTTCATGCTGCTACTTACTTACATACACTTTTGGCACTGTCATGGCGGAGGCGGAACTGGACGAGTACTTTAGTAATGAAGTGTCGGCGCTGTGGGCACAGAGGTACCAGTGATGGCCTTTGGTTGGGACGGGACCGAGGCCTGAACTCCGGTGACCTCAGCTCCTCCTGCTGAGGAACTTGGCTCGTCTCGGTGGTCGAAGCTGCTCGTTCCGTGAGACGCTGGTTCGCTTCATTCAGGTTGAAATATAAACACAGACAGAAGCAAAAACACTTCACCGCACTGTTTGGTTCCTTCCTCTTCCTCCTGTTGACCTTTGCCCTCTGACACAGTAGATAAGACCTTCTTCAAATGCAGTAGGACAAATGACAAACCTGTGACTGCGACACCTGTGGAGTCATCCATTTTTCTTACTTTTAATAATTTCTATTGTCATTTTTATTTTTCATTTAGTAACAAAAGACTCTTTACATTCCTCTATCATCTGCTGTTTTTCAAAATAAAGTCCACACATCAGAAAAATGGAAACCATTTCTAAGGATCTGATATCTGATATCTGGAACGAAATATAATAAACTATGAAGTCAGAGTTGAACAAAATGAAAAATAATAATTACAGAGTCAATCATTCAAAAAACTTCCACACAAACATTTTTCATCCACGTGGTCCAAAGTTTAAAAAAAAAAAAAAAACAGTAAAAGCAGCTCAGAGAGAGAATAAAGAGTTTTTTTCCATGATATAAGTGATGAATTGTTGGGGGGGTTTCAGGAAGTAGCCTGCACCTCGTCAGCTCAGAAATCAAAATACCAAACATATATTTCTCATCTGGAAATCAAGCAAACATGTGGAAACCTGCACTTTCATTCAGTTTTAAGTCTAAAGTTACAATAATCAATTCCATACTGGTTCAATAGTTGATGATTGTGAACAGCTCAGGTATTTTCACTGTTGTTATAACTTGGATGCGTGCACAGATTTATCATCACTGTCCTCAGGAAATGTCCCAGTTTCCTTACTTTTGTACATTTATGGTCTTTTTTTTTTTTTTTTTTACCAATACTGAATTAATCAATACAGGTTTATCAGTCAGCATCTCCTCCTTTAATCCAGTGAAACTCCCGACACTCCTGAAGTTATTAGGAGACGTGTCTTTTCCTCCACATTCTGTCAGATGGATTTTCACGCTAACCTTTTGACAAGCAGATATTTAATTGTGGATTTGGACAATTTATCATATTCAGGATTATTTTGGCTCCGTCAGCGACTCGCCTTCTCGCTCCAGCACAACTTTCCAAATGTGTGGGAAGGCGAAACCGAGCTCTCCTCCCGGAGTGAGTGTGTGTATGTGTGTGTGTGTGTGTGTGTGTGTGTTTTTGACTTTGTGTGTGCGTTGTGTTTATGTGTGCACATACATATGGGGAAGGGAAATGGAGGTTTTCCCAGGGAATCCCCTCGTTGTTTGAACAGCAGAGCCCGACTCCTGCAGCGCAGCTTTGTGACTTAGTCCACTCTGAATTAAAGTAGACAGGAGGAGTGATACCTCTGTCTTCTACTATCTCTGTTTTCTAACCTTTGACTCTTCTCTCTCTTCTTCCTCTCTGCAGAGCTAAACCCCAAAGGTAAGTGTTTGGTTAGTAGAGCTGGATAGAGTAGAAACACACACACACACACACACACACACATACACACACACACTTTATTAAAAAGACAAATATGTGAATGTAACACACACGTCCTCATGTATTAGCTGTATTTTGGGACATACACTCAAATATTCTCTTACACAGACGCAGAAATGGTCATATAATCAAAAATACATTATACGCATTCCAACACACACACACACACACACACACACATGCACATAGTACTACTGTATATACAGGAAGAGTCTGCTGCCTTCTGTTTATGTTCCTGTAACTTGATACTTGGCAAGAGGCTGCACACATACACACTTCCTCACTGTATGGAATAAGTAAATATCCATTTATCCTTTTATACTCAGTGCAGTTTACACAGAAATATCATCTGTCTCACACACACACACATACAGAAATGCACTGGCACGCGTGTTTAACACACACACTGTACTATGTGTCTTCCAGCTGTAGTGTTCCCAGTCGTCAGCCACTGTTTGTTTTAGTCCATCTGAGTTTGTGTGCTCTGATACAGAGTAGGATGTCCTGTAATCTATAGTGGGCTTAGAGGCCCTGCAGTAGTGCGCACGCACACACACACACACACACACACACATACACACACACATACACACACACATAACTGTCTCAACTGCAAATCATCTTCATATGCAGCGACTGTGCAGCAGCCAAATATGTTTTCAGGGAAATGTAAACTTTCCAAAATTAAAGACAGTTAAAGATTTAAAAAAAAAAAACGCAGAGGTTTTAGGACCAGGATCATGAAAGAGAGCAGAAAGGCAGAGCGATCAGTATCGGCTGCAAACACACGTTTCTATTAGTCATGTTTTCTACTGAAAGTAGAAGAACAACACGTCTCCCACACATAATAAAACGTATGTGAACAAAACCTTCTTCAACTTTATTCCTCACATGCTAACAATGCTAATGGCTAAAGAACCAAAACACTGACTTCTGTCTATCTTGAAAAATGTCTTACATCATGCAGAAACACATCCAGACTCTTATTTTAATGATAATCTGTTTCCTGAATCTCCTTTTAATCACTTCTGTTGACGAACCCACACGTTTCCATCCACACACATAATGTAGTTACGTCTTTGTGCACATGATTAGTCGATCCCACCTGCAGCTCCTCTGCAGCCCTGACCTGCTGCTCTGTGTTAAACATGAGGTAGAAAAAGTCCTGCGCTGGTGTCAGTGTTTCAACTGTGTTTATTAAACACGAAGCTGCAGCTTATTAACCCTCTAATTTCATGTAATTGTGTTGCTGATAGATGTGTAATGTTTTTTTTTTTTTGGCTGCGTTCAACATTTGTCGGCTCGTTGCACTGAAATACTGAATTTGTGCGTGACGCAGCAGCAGCATTTAGATTTTTATGTGTTTGTAGTTTTGTTTTATTATATTAAACATATTGAGTTGACTGTGTTACGTCAACACTGCAGCGTTGTGAGGTTTGCTTGAGTTTGCGAACAGATCTCAGGTCAGTTTTTCAGCACAGAAATGTCAGAGTTATTGATATAATATATATATAAAGTGTCGGTCCGTTACCCAGAATCCCACACACTCAGCGCCTCGCGGCTCTGAACAGAAAAGCTGCACATGAACAGGATTTGTTGAAGAGCGGGCTGCGACGTGACCGTATGTGTTTCACGGAGGAAATAGTAAAACACACACACACACACACACACACACACACATTTTTTTGATACTCACATATCAGGTCTTTTGCACATACACACACACACATGGCTGACATCACTGCAGCTGTGGTAAGAACCTGATCCTGTACAGTGGTTCTCTACTCAAATAAACTCTGTGGTCTCGCTCTCGTTCCCCCCTCTGTCTCTGACACACACACACACACACACACACACACAGATTCCAGATAATTGGAATCAGAGTCCTTTGAGACAGCACAACACTGGAGCTGCAGCAGCTTTAACAAGTAGCAGCAGTCGGTTGCTCACTTGCGATTTGAAGTGTGTCGAACAGTGTCAGCCGCCCTGCAGGCAGCTCTCAGTCAGGGAGGGGTCAGAGGTCACACAGTCAACGGTATGTGACGTAAATATGCGTTCAGGTATAACTACCCTCGTCCCAAACAACAGATTAGAGCAGGGGTGGGCAACTCACTCCACAAAGGGCCGGAGTGGCTGCAGGTTTTTGTTCCAACCAAGCAGCAGCACCAGATCTGACTCAGTTAATCAACTGATCTCAGACAGCTGATTGGTCAAACTGTGTGCCCTTGATTGGTTGGAACAAACGCCTGCAGCCACAGCAGCCCTTTGTGGAATGAGTTGCCCACCCCTGGATTAGAGGAACAAAGAGCCGGGACAAGCTGTGAACGACTCTGAAAAATGTGTAAGGCAAACAGAGTAACCTCAGTTTACTGTAACTGAGAAACAGTGTTTAGTCACTTACTCACTCTTTGGCTTCGCTCTCGCTCGGCCTTCGTTCCAGATTTTCTGAATTGAATCATCTCCTCAAACACCAACAATCAGCTTGTTTTTCTTTCCACTGTATCTTGTCGACCTCCGTGTCATCAAAGCCCGACAGGGGCCGTGACATTCTTTGACGTAGGCGGATGATGCAACATTTATTTATCCCCACGGCAACGGACACTTCTCGTGCGAGCGAGCGACCATAACCGAGACGGGAATACAGAAATACATCTGAGTCACACATCATGATGATGATGATGATGATGAAAAGTAAAATCACAACAGGGTCGGGTCAAGCGGTTGTCGGTCGTGTTCAGACTCTGTGCAGCCACAGCGTTTATTTCAGTGAGGTCATTGGTGAATCGGCGCCAGCTTTAAACGGCAGGACTGATGCTATGAAACATCGTCAGGCAACATTTAATCTGTTTCCTTGTGATGATCAAAACCAAAAAAATCTGTTATGATTCTTATGCATCTGCACCAGCAACATCCAGAGTCAGAGACGGTGCGTCTTCAGGTTTGGAACAAATGTCCAGCTGGACTCACGAAGGAACTCATTCGATTTTGGTGGTCAAAGGTCAAGATCATGGTGACCTTACAAAACATGTCTGCCAATCAGACCATGATCTGAACATATATGAGCTTATTTGCTGCAGCTGTATTGGCTGGTGGAGGGATACAACCACGAGAAGTTCTAGTTTTCTCGTACCTGTACCAAACATTTCAACACCAGTGTGGCCCGTTCAGTTTCTGTAGGTCTTAAGGTTTGTGTAACCTCAAAACACAAAATCACAAGAATGTAAACAATATGAATGAACCAGAGCAGAACAGCAGCGATGACCAGTGCCACCACAGACAATAAAGTGTAGGACCAGTACATTGACTAAAAACAATCAGCATTGTCGTGATCTAACTCAACTGTCCAAAGAAATACAAAATAAAACACAGGTAGAAAAAGGTGCACCACGTATTTACACTCTGCAAAGTCCTCTGTCCAATCAGCTGCAGTGACCAGTCACTCAACAACATCAATAACAATGAAAAACTGTGACATTAATGAGCCATAACGTGTCACCAAAGGGCCAGACTCCATGTTTAAGTAGAATCACACCGTTAGTTCCCACAGATCTACTGTAACACCTTGACTAATTAGTCAGAGGAGTGTGTTTCCGCACCTCCTCCGTCCCCTCGAAATTTGACGCCGTCGGTCCCGGTCTCAATATAAAGTTGTTTCCTTGATAAAACAGCGGCTGATCCCAGAGGGTGGGCAAAGCAGTAACGAAATACAGCAAAGAAAAACACGACGTGAATAAAGTCAGAATCAAAGGGGGATAAAGGATCTGGACCCAGCGGACAGGGTTCACGTCAGGTTCTGGGCCCAGGTTTGAGTTTCAGCCGTCATGTGTTTCTCCTTCCTGTAAAGATGGTGTCATGTAGTTTTGTGTTGAACATTACACAGCTGTGTGGATTCAACGTTTTCAAAGTTTATTTAGTAAAAGTGCAGAAACACAGAGTCTGGGCAGTGCAGGTAAATCTCAGTACAGTGGGTGTAACCTGGTGATGAAAGCCTGGGAATGTACAGAGGTGGAGTGGAACAAGACCAGATTTACTGCCTCACACACACACACACACACAGTGGTGGTGACTAGTAAATGGCGATGCTGAATTTGAGACGGAAAAATGTTTCCCTCCGTCTTTTCCAGCCTTTCGTGACCTCCACTCCCTTCCTCTTCTTCCATTTCACCTCTTCACTTCTGCCCCCACCCCCTTCACTATCTTGTCATCTTTCGTTTCGTCTCATTTATCTCTCATCCTTTCTCTGTTGTCTTTCCCCTCCTCGTCTGTTTGACTTTTTATGACTCTGCTCGCTGTATTTCCTCCTCCTCCTCCTCCTCCTCCTCCTCCTTTCTTTTCCCATCCATCATCAATACCAGAGGACAGAGTTTCAAATGTCCAGCCC
This sequence comes from Caranx ignobilis, assembly GCA_021432705.1. Taxonomy (NCBI): domain Eukaryota; kingdom Metazoa; phylum Chordata; class Actinopteri; order Carangiformes; family Carangidae; genus Caranx; species Caranx ignobilis. The sequence continues at coordinate 24,011,788 of MU270012.1, forward strand.
TGTCTCAACACACAGGTAACCCTTAGTGTGAACATAAAACATTATTTTTCTAAACTGCAGTCTTTAACTTAAACTTTATGTTGCATGAGAAAACGACTGGTTTAGTTTTAGGACTTTCATCACTCACTGTTATATTAGTGAACTCGATGTGAGGCCTAAGACCTGAGAGCCAATAGGAGCTTCAGGTTTGATATAATAGATAATTAAACATCCTTTGTAGGACGTGACATGGGAACGTGTCCTCTTCGCAGCCATCTTGGACCGCAAAGGTCAAACCAGGATGAGAAGGTCTGACCCGCAGAGGATTTTCATGACAAACACAAAACTTGAGTTTTTAAGCCTCTTGGTTTTAAACAGTTGCTCCATTAGCTGAGCTGAAACCCAATACTTAGATTTAAAGGTGCGATCCTCAGGCTTTCTTCTCAGTGTTGGCTGCTTTCATCACTGGTGTCCATTGAATCCTGGCATCGGATCGATCTTTTGGATCCTTAGTGAGACGCAACCTCACCTTTTGGACCTTTTGGACCTTTTGGACCTTTCGGACCTTTTGGACCTTTTGGACCTTTCGGACCTTTCGGACCTTTCGTTACCCAGGAAAAGGATGTTTTTCTAGGCCCCAGTGAGACAGTCTAGTAGTTGAAGATTTGGAGCGTTTCTTTCCTGGTGAACTTATCAACTGACTATTCAGATTCAGATTCAGATTCAGGATTCAGAGGTTTTATTGTCCCACGGAGGAGAAATTTGTTTTACAGTGGTAGTAAAAAAGCAAATACAACAAAACATGAGGTCCATAAAAGGAGGACATGAGAAAGTAAAAACCACAAAACTTGAGTTAAAACAAATAAAGTGCAAATTAAGAATTGTGTGAATTGACTGCACTGATTGCACCTGGAGCGAACAGCGTCCTGCCAAACCTGTCTGTCATAGATCTGTTTAAGAGAGAACTGCCGAGCGCCGATTATCTGTCTGGCATCATTTAGCATCATTTACATCATTTTCTTTTTTGAGACTCACAGTCGTTAAGTGCTAAAATCGAAGGCAGCTGGACTTCTCTTTGGCTTTTGATGACGTTTCGCTTCTGATCCGAAAAGGAGACACGACTCTGATGAGGGGTAGTTCAACGACAACCAAGGTGTCGTCCCCACCTGGGGCTCTCACTCCAGTCTTTAGAAATAAAGAAGTGTTTTGGATGACGGACAAAACCTACGAAGTCCTGGACGACTGAGCAGATTCAGAGTTTTAACTTGAGCGATGGAAGGAGGGAAATAAAAAGGAAAGAAGTGGTTAAAGTTTTTTCTTTGTAATTTACATGTTGAATATGTGAGCAGAGGGAAGCTTCAGCAGACGTCGCACCTACACATTTATCCATTCATCACATATCACATACACTCTACCTGTGTGTTGACCACTGTCCAAAGCATACCTCAGGTTTTTTTTTCCCCTTCCTTTCAGGCAGCCAGTGGTTTCATTCATCTCAGTTTGTTATGAAATGAATCTTGGAGAGACTTGAAACTGAATTAGTTGGAGTCAGGCAATCCATCACAGTGTACATCACGTCTGCTCTGATTATTGTCAAACCTTATTAAAAACACAGCTTCAGCCTTCAGGTCTTCAGAGGTCAACGACGCCGCGTGTCCCAAACAGGCCGAGAAATTACAGCGACGCCTTTCGTCCTCCGTTAAAGGCTCTAAATGTGTTTGTGTATGTGGGCAGAGACCAGCTTCTGATGTTTCTACTGCTAAATGGTCTTATTTTTGGACAAACATTCCCGCTTTGTTCGCACCATGTTTGATTGTTAGTGTTCAGAGCGATGTTTACTTCCTGCTTCTGACAACATGTGTATCTAACCCTCTTTGTTGTGTTTGCTGGATGTGATGTGTTGTTTAACTCACTCAGTCACCCAGGACCAAGGGTCAATGAGGAATTAAGTGAGTGTGGAGAAAAAGGAAAAACCTCTTCCCTCTCTAGTGTTTTCTTTGGATTTCCCTCTTCTTCTTCTTCTTCTTCTTCTTCTACTTCTGTCTCCACCTCACTTTCATTCACATAATCACATAATAATTTAATGTCTGCACAGTAGTTGCAGGTAATTATTGGTGTCTGTAATAACCTGGAATATTCCATAATTAAACCGTCCTCCTCCGACCCGCCGCTGTCGTTCCTCATATTATTCCTCTTTTTCTCTCACGCTGGTTTATTTCCATTCATTTTCCTTTTTCTTTCTTCAACTCAGGTTTTTCTCCCTCTCCTGTCGTTAGCTCACCTCCTCTCCCCTCCACTCCCCAGGTTCCCTCACTCCATCTCTTCTTAACAACTGTTTTCCTCCATCCCTCCTTTTCCCCTCCTCACTCTGTTATTCTAGCTAAGTGTAGATTTCTGCCAAGCTCAGCACTGCTTAGGCTCAGGATGGAGTTGTAGTTGGCCTTAACTCTCCTCCTCCTCCTCCTCCTCCTCCTCCTCCTCCTCCTCCTCTTTTATTTTCTCTTCTCAAAATTTCACAAAACTTCCCTTTCGGATCTTCGACAAACACCCGCCGCCGCTGGTGTTGATGTTGAGTCTCTCGGTCTCGTAGCGCTCAGATACTCGTGTAATCCGAACATCTGCAGTGTTGACTGTGTTAACAAATGTTAGCCCGGCCACTGTTTGGAGAGAAAGCCTAAAAAAAAAGGGGGGCGATGGTCCGCTCCTCGTTTGATTCGCCGTAGGGGAGTTTCGGTGGAGATGGGCGCCACTTAATGGGGAAGTGGGCTGTGACCATGAGGCTGTTATTTCAGGAGAAGGCCAACAGAAAGAGGGAGAGTGGAGAGGAGCATAAATTAATGCAGGATAAATCAATTTTGCAGCTTGTGTTGCTCCAAAATAAATAAAAGTGAATGAATAAAAACTGCACTTTTAGCTTCTGTTTTGAAAAGCAGCAGTAGGTCAGTGGGAAAAAAGACATCATGAAGATTTTGACCCACTTTCTTCTTCTCAGGAGTTCCCAGGGTTCTCCAGGCCAGGTTCAGTTTACCTCTGGCGCTGGTGTGTGTTCCCACCTCTCCGACCAAAACCACCAAGTTTAAGATCACCGTGGATACCAACCAGCCGCCAGTCAACCTCAACGCCATCTTCCCAGGTAACACACGGACATTTACACATGATGGTGATGATGATGATGATGATGTGTGATGTTCAACAGATGCTGCTGTCACTGTCCCACACAATCAATGCTCTGTATTTGAACTAAACATTTCTGTGACTTAACCTGCTCTGCTAACGCCATCTTGACAGCGCCTGACTCCGCCTCCTTAACTCAGGGCTAATCCAAATAATGGCAATGAGATGGGGCAGGTGTGAGACTCCAGTGCGTACCGACTTACAACAAGCAAACGCTCATCTACCTGTCACTCAAAGTGGCCACGCCCTCAATTAAGCATTTTATTTATGTTTATTTTTATAGTCGGCCTCTAGTGGCTGTTGGAGGAACTGCAGTTCCTGCACTTTCATGTCGGCTCGACCAAAACACAGTGTCTTGTTTCCAGGTTTGGAGACAGCACATATGATTTTATGGCTGTTCATACTTTCCCACTTGTGACTGAAAGTGATTGGAGAGGTCACACACTCACGGCCTCGTGCAAGATGAGTGTGTGTGGGGAAAACACGATGAACAAACATGAGTATATGCAGCTTATATCGTCTTTATTGCCTTATTGCGTCGTTGTTGTGAAGCTCAGTGGTGACGTGGCCACCAGAGGGCGCCACACAAAGCTCAGTGGGCATGAACAGGAAGTCAGGGTCCAGACAGAGAGGGGACGTATCTGTGTGAATGAATGTGTGTGCATGTATGTGAATAATCAACTGTGTGCAGATGTGTATTTATACGAGTGTGTTTATGCATGTTTATTTATTTGTGATTCTGTGTGTGTGTGTGTGTGTGTGTGTGTGTGTGTGTGTGTGTGAGCCCTGGGAATCTCTGCTCTCCTTCCCACTTATCTGACGATCAGCTCCAATCTGCAGCCCTGACGTCTAAACACTCTCTGTCTTCATACTGACTGCTGTGTGTTTTTGTGCACCCACACACACACACACACACACACACACACAGTGGTTTGTGTTAAGCTCACGCCCAGCTGGCATTGTGTGTCTTTGTGATGCAGTGTGACTGTATCTTGTTCACCTTTGTTGGCGTCTCGCATCCTGATGGGGCCGTCCTATCTGTCTCATCGCAGCGCTCTCTTGTCTTTCTGTCTCGCTCTCTCTGCAGAGTTTTCATCAAAATCCGACGATAAGGACGGGAACACTTTGGCTTTCCAGTTCCTGTCAGGAGCCAAGGTGACCGTGCTGGCCTCCAAGACCTCCCGTGAGTCTGCGACAACACCACCACCACCACCAAACCATTTTTTTTTATATAAGACCCTGGTTAATCTTCCTCCTGGTGGAAACATGGAAATGATCAGATACAGTGCAGCGTCCAGAGATTCAAGTGATTTACCAGACGACACTGTTTCTGATGCTTTTCTCATTGACACACTTCAGTTTTGCAGTTTAATCCTTAAACCTGTTAAACTCTTGATGATTTTGAGTTCTCTTCATAATAAACAACTCTGTTATTGACGTTATACAGGGTCCAGGGCCAGAGCCCAGAGATATAAAAGCTCCTTCATTCCATGTGCAGTCAATTTGCACAGCTCTTAATTTGCACTTTCACGTGTTTGCAAACTGTTGCTATTGTTTTAACTCAGGTTTGGTGGTTTTATGTTGTTATAACCTCCTTTTATGAACCTTACTTTTTATTGTTTTATTATTATTACCACTGTAAAACAAATGTCCCCTCTGTGGGACAATAAAAGCCCTGAATCTGAATAAAAAAAGTCTGAATTATAGATGAACTAAACAGTATTTTCCATAGTTAAATTGTCCATCTGTGTGTGTGTGTGTGTGTGTGTGTGTGTGTGTTATCAGAGCGTTACCGTATCCAGAGCGACAGTTTCGAGGACATGTGGCTGGTGGTGAAGGAGCTCGTTCAGAGGTTCGACAAACATTTCTCCAAACTGGGAGTGAAGGACTTCAAGAAGAGTTTCAGTGGACCTCTTCCTCTGCAGGAGTACTTCCTGTCAGTGGACAATCACTTCCAGGTACAAACACACACACACACACACACACACACACACACACACACACACACGTCAAGCAGCAACATGACCATCTGCTGAGGTTTGTTTACAGTTGATGCTTCAATGACTTGAAGCTGATTCTGTTTTAAATCAGTAGGAATTCGTCTCCTGCTTCCTTTTGTTTGATGTGAACTGAAAGTGCTAATAGTGTGTAAAACACAGAGTTACATCCTCCTGTGTGTGTGTGTGTGTGTGTGTGTGTGTGTGTGTCAGCTGCGTGTCAGTGCTCAGCAGTACCAGGACCTGCTGTCGGAGCGGGCCGTCCAGTTCAGAGCCATCCAGCGCCGCCTGTTGACCCGCTTCAAAGACAAGACCCCCGCACCGCTCCAGAACCTGGACACGCTGCTGGACGCCACCTACAGCCAGGTCAGACACACACACACACACACACACGTGTTTCTATGGGGGACTTTATTAATGAAACACAACCTAGTCTCTGGAGGTCAGATGTCCCGTCCCATCAGTCTGACAAAACCTCAGGAAGCTCCAGGGGACACTGGAGGACGCTGGAGGACACAGTCAGGTCCAAACACACTCACCCTGCTGCTGCTGTCTCACTGCAGAAAAGTGAGAGGGTTTTTTTTTTTGTGTGACTCTTGGAGGTGAATTTTACCTTTGAGAGTTAAGTCTGTGTTCCATTAACACACACACACACACACACATGCAGAGCGATGACGTGTTAGTGTAGATTTACAGTGTGAGAGTTGTATTCTGCTGATTTATGGACTTCCTCTCCTGAGGTGATTAGCTGTGAGCTCACACCCTGTTGGATACACACACACACACACACACACACACTGTAAAGTGTAAATGCACGCACACACACACACACACATTGGGGTCACATTAGTTTAAACAGATAAAACCTGTTGCTGACACACTTGTACCCACACGTCCATGTGTCGCCACTCTTCTGTCTCGCTCTCTCTCTTATAGACCGTGTGTGTGTGTGTGTGTGTGTGTGTGTGTGTGTGTGTGTGTCTCAGAATGAAGCTGATTTTAAAACAAAGCCGCAGCCGTTAAGTTTTTGTGTTGCCCTTTGTTTCACTTTGACGTATGGGAGGGTGGAACTGCTCATTGTGTCACTGTGACGATGTGTGTGTGTGTGTGTACGTAAACGAAGCTGAGAGTCCGTGTGTGTGTGCGTATATGTGTGTGTGAGACAAAGTGATGGTTCCTTGCCCCTGCTGTTTACTCTAGAGGCCGGCTTGGCGGTCATCAGCTCCAACGTCCATTAGCTTCTCGTTAGCGTAGCGAGGCGGCGTGACATCATCTCTTCATTAGCTGCTGGAGCTGTCAGTACGTCAGCGCTCTGGCTCCCTGTGATCAGAGTGGCTCTGTGAGCTGCAGCCGTACCTTCATTTAACGCACATTAACTTCCAGAGTTCAGAGACGAGGCTGCGGCTTAATGAGAGAAAATTAATGAGGCCGTTGAAGCTCTTAATGCCGCTCTAATCCAAATAAACAGAGCTCACCTCGGCGCGGCCCGCCGCCTGCCAGGATAAGCTATCAGAGCAGCGGATCTAAACACGTCTGCTTTAAATGTTAATATGCTTGCTCTGTTTAATGTAAACTGCCTTAACAGCTTAATCAGCAACACTTACTGCAGCCATACTTCATCAGCTGCGTTTCCTCAGGCCGCCGCCACACGGATCCGCAAAATAATCTGAGAAATGTAGATTTATTGTCGTTCAGTGAGCGTGGACATGAGCTGTAGTGATCCCACTGCACAGCTGCTGTGTTGATAAAGACACACATTTACCAATGCGTTTGATAAATGGAGTCATGTCATACGACTGAGCACCTGTCTCACCTGAGAGCTACCATCATGAGTCTGGGAAATGACCCCCATGATGTGACACCTGCTCGGCTGTTCACCTGCACTAAAACGGCTCAGGTCTCAGGAATCAACGATAAATGGTGGAAAAACTTATCAACCAAAACACACTGTGAATAAAACAGGGGATGAGCCCCTCCACTGTTTAACATGTAACAGGAAGAGTTCAGTTTAGAACTAACTGAATAACTAACTAACTAACTAACTGACTGAATAACTAACTATATAACTAACTGACTAACTAACTGAATAACTAACTAACTGACTGACTAACTGAATAACTAACTATATAACTAACTAACTAACTGACTGAATAACTAACTATATAACTAACTGACTAACTAACTGAATAACTAACTAACTGACTGACTAACTGACTAACTAATAACTAACTATATAACTAACTAACTGACTGACTGACTGACTGCATAACTAACTGACTAACTAACTGACTGACTGAATAACTAACTAATAACTAACTGACTAACTAACTAACTGACTGACTGACTGAATAACTAACTGTATAACTAACTGACTAACTAACTGAATAACTAACTAACTAAATAACTAACTAACTGACTGACTGAATAATCAACTGACTGACTGACTGACTGACTGAATAATTAACAAAGTAACTAACTGACTAAGTAACTGACTAACTAACTGACTAACTGACTAACTAACTAACTGAACAACTAACTGAATAACTAACAGAATAACTGAATAACTAACTAACTAATTAACTGACTGACTAACTGAATAACTAACTGACTGACTAACTAACTGACTGACTAACTAACTGACTAACTGACTAACTAACTGACTAACTGAATAACTAACTAACTAACTGAATAACTAACTAAGCCAGCAGCCACCAGTGACTCATTATCTGCAGTTTGTTTCACACTCGTGTCTCTCTCTCTGATATCAGACTAATGCTCTCTGCTGTCACTCCTGTCCATCACCCTCCCTCCCTCTCTCTCCCTCCCTCTCTCTCTCTCTCTCTCCCCCTCTCTCTCTCTCTCGCCCTGTCTTCCTCTCTTCCCGCCATCCAGTGGCTGGCATGCGGGAAGTTTCTGACACACTATACACTCTGTAATGTATACACACTGGCCATAATGGAGGCCGTATCGACGGCTGGTCGGAAGAGTGATGAATGCGTCAAATTAATAATTCATGTCGGTGTCGGTGGAGTCGAGCTGCTGAGGCTCAGCGGTTTGTGCTGATGTGATGAGCGCAGGTTTCATGAGGATACATCACATCGGATTTCAAATAAAACGTTTGACGGGGGAATTTCTTTGTCTTTTCTTTAATCTGTCTGGACTTTATTTAAATCTGTCGGCGTTGAACGGCCCAGTCGTTTTCATTTCGACTGTGTTTTACTTTCTACAGTTGATCTAAAAACCAGCTCAGTTTTAGTTTTCCATCTCCTCGCTCAGCTTCTCTCTGGAGCTCAGGTTGGTGTCAGCCAATCAGAAGAGAGGGGAGGCTCTGAGCCTCTCTTCTGATTGGCTGACTGTTTTCTAAAGTGATCCAATAAAAAAACAGAGCAGATTTCAGAATAAAACACTCAGAGAAACCAAATCCTGCAAAGTGTTGTTGGATGGATAGTGACGTCTAGGTGGTGGGGGGGCGGGGCTTTGTTGTGACATCACAAAGTCACAGGAAGTCCTGACGGCTGGTTTTACAGGCTTTATAATAACACTTGTATATTTCTGCATTTCCTTCACAACTTTCTGTCCGTGCTTCTTTCTCTCCAGAGGAAGTTGTAAACAAACCAGTAAACACGAGGACATGACAAAGGACGTCACTGCTGACCTCGAGCGAGCAGGTGAAGCCTCAAGAGACAGTTTAGAAAGAGGCGGAGGACTCTTTGCGGGACGTTTATCTCACGCCAGCGATCGCGCCGCTGCTCGAAACGGCCCAGGAATGTGTGGCCAATCGGGAACGCTGCTGAACCAGGCACCTTTCATTTCAGCCCAGAGGAATGTCTGCTGGGTAAATGTTCTGCATCAATCTTGGGGGAGGAGGAGGAGGAGGAGGGAGGGTTAAGGAGGAGGGAAGGAGGGGGATTTCCCCCTCGTTAGCGGTGTGCGTCTGCACATGCAGCAGGCGGCCATCGCCGCCGACGAGCCGTCAGAGATAAGAGGAAGGAGCTCCCAGTGAGAGTACTCTGTGGTCGGCCGTGCACTTATGCAGCAGAGGATAATATTTCCATTGTTCGTGCTCCTTTATGGCTCGATATTTTATTCATGAATTCCTGAGAGCTAGTGAGCCACGTCTCACTTTATATATCTCTGTGTGTGTGTGTGTGTGTGTGTGTGTGTAGCGCAGGAAACTTTTTCATCTGCAGACCACAGCAGCCGGACGCCAAAAAAAAACCAACAACACACCCGGTGCTTGAAGCGTTGGACCCCGACGTGATGGATGAGTTTCAGAAGCGAGCGAGACTCGTGAATGATTGTTTCTTTGTGAACGTGTCGTTTGGTCACTGGTGTCGATTCCCCTCCTGATCTGAGGTCTCTACCCCCCCCCCCCCCCCCCCCCCCCCCCCTTGTCCCTCCTTAAAAAGCCATCAGTCACCACGGCCCCTGTGTTTTACACTCTCCCCTCTAACTGGTGTTTGATGAAGGAGGTTAGCCCGACGCTAGCGCCGCTGCTCTCGGCTAACTGCCGTGCTAAGCCCGCTGAAACTCGAAGAGGGGGTGGGGGGGGCAGGGACTGTCACTCAAAGGCATAAAAACTAAAAGAGTGTGTGGAAGTGGACGAAGAGAGGCCAAAGGGGGCAGAAAAAGAAAAAGAAGAGGGAGGGGGGCTTTTCAGTTTCCATAAATATTTTCCCCGGCGCTGTTTCCTCTGGAGGTGAAGCGTCCGTCGTTTGTTAGTATTAGCATTAGCGCTGGGCTAGCGGACGCTGCCGTCTGGGAGGTGGAGGTGGATGGGGGGGGGGGGGGGACGACTCGGGAGCCGAGCCGGGACCGAGCCAAGCTGAGTCTCCCTGTAATTATGAGTTCAAACGCTGGAGGAGGGCGGCTCGCTGACTGACGGGGTGACTGACAGGCCGTCCAGGGGCCTCGCCGGGCCCCTAATGGAGGCTTCTGGTAGACAGCAGCTTGATTTATCTGGCCCCAAATGGAGCTCCAAACACGGCTAAACACAGATCCCACTGTGGAGCGCAGGACCACCGCCATTAACAGCCAGCAGGCCTCTCACTGCCTCTGTGTGTGTGTGTGTGCGTGCTCATGTTTCGTTTTCACATCCATGACTGCATGGATATTAATCTGTGTGTTCATATTTCAGTAGATCTCGGTGGCATGAGTCCGTGCGCACACACACACACACACACACACACACACACACATATTCAATGAAAAGATTCTCATTTAGGTTGTGAATGTTTGAAGATGAACATGTGCACGTTCCCAGTGTGTGTGTGTGTGTGCAGTTTGTGTAAAGTACATGTCCTCCTGTCTCAGTTGAGTGTCAGCCACTTTGCACATTAACAAGTGTGTGTGTGTGTGTGTCCATGCGTGAGTGGCAGGCTCTTAGGTGCCTGGTGTGTTTGTGTATCAGATTGAAGGGCCGATGAGAGTCGAGAAACTTCCTCTTTCTCTTTTTCTCTCAGTCGTTTTCTTCTTCCCAGGAGAGATGTTTCACCCCAGAAACACACACACTCTGACACACCAGCAGCTCTCTCTCTCTCTGTTGCACACACACCCGCCCACACTGAGACCCCTCTCCAGGCTGAATGGAGCACACAGAGGTGGTGGTGGTCTGGTTTGTTTTCCCTCAGACAGGCTGTTTATGTGACTGTCTGTCTTATCAATGAATGGCTGTCTTTCATACAGCTGACTGACACCCACTGTTCTGTGTGTGTGTGTGTGTGTGAGTGTGAGTGTCTGATGGGGGTGGGCTTTCTCCAGGATGTGGGATTTTGTCCTTTTATCTCCTGACGAGGAGCCACAGCAAAGCCAACTTTACACACACACACCAGGTGTTTGCCTAAAGGCAGGTATGGCTGCCGACCTTATCGAGTGTTTCAGTTCCTTTTCCTTCCATGTAACGTATCATGTGACGTATTTGATCGCAACGAGTGTGTGAGTCCAAGAATTAATGACAGTGAAGGCATCATCAGGCTGGACTTGAACATGACTGTCCTACCTTTATGAAACGTTGCTGCTCTGTGTTTGTTGCTGCTGTGAATAGATCAGCATCATGGATCAGCCCCAGGTTGATCTGATACCTGATCTAGATCTGGGCTGATATCTGATCAGAGTATCAGATCGGTGCATCCCTAACTTCAACTCCATGTGTCAGTCATATTGTTAACATGATTGTCAACATCTTAGTCCGACTGAAATCGTGCTGAACCCAACTTCTCAAACTGCGACTAACACGCCCAGATAACACTGTGCGCTCTGAGCCTGCTCCACAGGTGCCGCTCCTGGGTCTGGACTCAAAGTTGAACAAGATGTGCAACAGAAGATGAAACCTGCTTCAGCATGCTAACCAGTGAGCAGTTAGCTCACTTACCGATACCACCAAGCTGAAAGGCAGCAGACGTTGATCGATAATGAGTTTGAATGAAACAGGTTTGACCAGCACGTGTCCATTAAACCACTGAATAAGTTGAACAATCTCCTAATAACATCATATTTGGTGTGTTTGTTTTAAACGCCCATTCACCTCCAGGTAGCATTAGATCATTACAAGTCCTTCTTATAGTCGTAACGTTTCAGATTTAGCTCTGTAAAACCTGATTATATTTGCAGGATCAGATAAACCCTTTCCCGTGATAGAGCTCTGGTCCTCGGCCCAAACCGAATCAGCACGATTGCCCCCCCCCCCCCCCCCGACCAGACGGGTTCGGGCCGGGTCTGGCTCTAATTTCTCTCTTTGACTCCCTCGGGCCCGATCGAGGTTCGAGTTTCATTTTATTTATCTTCCCCCAGATTTTAATCAGGTTCGGGCTCATTAAATGCCGCAGCGGTTGCGGGCGGGCGAGGGAGCGAACACACAATCCACACAGCGGTTCCAGTCGGGTCGCGGCCAGATTTTTTGGATCCGACTTAAGCTGTAAGTATGAAATTCACATAAAAAGAATAAGAGAGGAGCATCTGTGCTGCGCTGTATCAGACAGACATGGACGACCTGCCAGAGGATTTCCTCATAGATGTGGTGGAGCTGGAGGAGACTTTATTATTAACATATGGATGTGGTCGGGGTGGGGGGGGGGGTGGGAGGGGAGGGGATCAGAGGGCGAAAGATAGAAGAGATAGACAGATGAAAAAGGGCAACAAAGGCAAAGAACGACATGCAGAGTAAAACAAAGAAGGAGAGTTTTGGACGAAACGTGGAAAAGAAGAAATGTAAGAAGTAGAAGAATATAAAAGGAAGAAAAGGATGGAAACAGGTGGAGAGGAAGAGAGAGTGATGGCCGTAAAGATCCAAACACACAGAGGCACAAAGGAAACATGGACGAAGCCACAGAGATAGAGGTAACACGTAAAGAAAGGTCGTAAACAATCTCCTCCTCCTCCTTCGCTTCGCTTCCTGTCGTCTGATCCCACAGCCCAAAGAATCAAAGAACCAATCCCACTTTTATTGTCTGTTTTATTTCCTATCGATCGTCTTTCATCTGAGCGATCGCATCTCACGTACGGCACAGGACAGAAAAGAGGAGGAGACGGAGCGGGACAGAGGATGAATGACACTATAACGTGGAGTACAAGGCCAGAAAGCGCAGAAAGCAACAGGCAGATGAGCAGAAAACAAGGAAAGCAAGTGAAGTGAACCGAACAGAAGTCGGTACAGGAGCCCGTCGTGCTGCTGTTCCTCCTAAAATATTCAAACAGAACTTTTGACCAGTAAAGAAGTTTCCCACCGTGCTCTCTCCACATCATTTCTCTTTGTGTCCTGTTGCCGGGCACCGAGCAGAGATTTAATAAGTCGTCCATGTTGGAAAGCTGTCACGCTGGGAGGAGATTAAAGCAGAACATGTTATGGACTTTTTTTCTTTTTCTTCTCTCTGTAGCTTTAATTAAACTGTCTGATTGTTCAGTGCCAACAGTCCACATCTGATCTGCCCCCCCCTCGACACTGGACACTGACCTAAGCATCTCCGCTTGTGTCAAAGGTCAAACGCTGACCGGGTTCCAAACCCTCTTCACCGCCTCGTCCCCCCCCCCCCCCCCCCCCCTCTCTCTCTCTGTGCCGCAGACGTTTGGACTGTAACATACAAACAAAACCACCACAGGGAGCTGTTTACACGTCGGGCGCTGTCTGGTCGTGGGAAGCTGTTGTTTGGCCGCAGAGTAAATGAAATCAACTCTGCAGCTTTTTTCGCGGGGCGACGTGTGGAGTTCGATGCCGTCGCGGCCACGTTCCACCACTGAACTGTAAACTCACGCGCTGCCAGTGACGTAAGGAGTTAAAGAAGATCAGAGAGGAGCGGTGATTGAAAATGTCCATCTGTGTTCTGCAGCGGCGGGAGGAAAAGTACAGCGAGGTTCACAAAACAACCACAAAGAAAATCCATCATTTTGAATAAAAGGAAAGGAAGGAAGTGGTGGAAACTTCTTCCTTCCATCATGTTTTGACACATCTTGACCATCTGTAACAAAATAAACACCACAGTGAAACAGCAGCAGACTAGAGGCTGAAGCCGGACGTCCGCTGTACGGTTTAGCTCAGCTGTCGTACAGGAAGCAGCGAGGACCAGTCATCATCTGAAGTTCTGACATGTTGAAGGGTTAGGGTTAGTTTCCTCCTCCTCTGAAGCCAGCGCCTCTTTCACTCACAAATGATCAAGGCAGCGGCCTCTTCTCCTTCACCACCAGCTCTCAAACTAATCTTTTGATGGCGTTTGATATCCAGGGCGGTTTGCAGAGGGTTTTGTTTTTACAGTGTAAATCCTGAGCTTTGAATAAACAAGAAGATTTGTGAAGTTTGTACAGTGAAGACGCTCAAGGCTTTTGTCAGTGTAAAGCTGAAGTTGTCTGAGATGAGTCAAGGAAGACAGGATGAGTTTGAACAGACAGTAACTGAGTAGAGTAGACTTTACCGCCTGGTTCAGACTGCAGCAGAGTAAACAGTGTTTTATGAGTGTGTTTATGACACGGTGTGTGTGTGTGTGTGTGTGTGTGTGTGTGTTATCACACTGCTTGTGTTTCTTTGTGTTTAATATCCGATCCCACCTCAGCGCAGATTAATCACTCTTTGTTCAAACCAGCAGGACTCGGTCTGAGGGTCTGCAGAGGACACACCTCAAATAATAAGATTACACACACCAGCATACAGTACGCACACACACACACACACACACACTGGGCCCACATGACGGAGGGAATTTACCACATGCATCTGATGAATAAATTCCTGCCCGTTAAGGAAATACCACGGCAACAACGAGCCCAGTGTCTGCGCGTCGTTGTATTATTTGATTAGCTGTAAACATGGCCGTGATCATGTGGTCATGTGGTCGGCATGTATGGGAGCCATACGCACACGGAGGCACAAGGAGTTTTGGCAGGACGTCCGCAGCTGTAACGAACTGGAACAATGTACACAGATCTGCATTCAGAGCTGGAGCTAATGGATTTCGAGGCATATGACGGAAAATATTTGCGCGTGTGTTTGCATCTGTGTTTTTGAACCGGAGCAGCGAGAAGCTACAGATCTGAAGATCTGAGGAGCTGCGGATCAATGTGATGAGGGAGGAGAAATAAAAACACGCTAAACATCGTCATGTCATGAAAACTGCTGGATTTAGGTTCCTGTACGCACTGGACTTCAAGTGCAGGGGTATTGATCCGCCATCAGAGGCTACTGAGCTGCATGATAGATTTTTACAGGATCTGAAGTTCCAGCGTGTCGGTGTCGCTTCTCCGCCTGTTTGTAGAGATCTGAGTTTAGATGAATGAGTCACAGCACAGTCAGGTACAGGTGAGCTGAGCAGGTAACAGGAAGTGAGGTGTCTGGGCCGACGTCTCCTCTGACCCGGCCTGATTCGTGTCATCTTCCCTCAGGGCTTCAGGCTGTCAGACAGAGTGAGGCTGAAATCTGTGGCTTCTCTGAATTTGAAGAAACAGAAGAGATGTGCACACACTGAATTCTTTATATCGTGTGTGTGTGTGTGTGTGTGTGTGTGTGTGTGTGTGTGTGTACACTTACATGACTGATGACCTCCTCTAGTTCCACTTTCTCTAAAGTCAACATGTCGGTCGCTGCACGTTGTGTTGTGTGTGTGTGTGTGTGTGTTTGTGTCGTGTGCGTCACAAACAATAGCTGACTTATAAGATCATGCATATTTACTCTGTAATCTGTGTGTGTGTGTGTGTGTGTGTCGGAGAGAGAGAGAGAGAGAGAGCGGCGGCCTTGCGACGCCAAGCCGAGGATATTTATCTTGTTTCACTGAATTCCCAGAGTTCTCCTCTCTCTACCCCCCCCCCCCCCCCCCCCCCCCCCCCCCCACACACACACACACACACACCCCCCTCTCTCTTTCTGCCTCGTTCACTCTCTCTCTTCCTCTCCTCCCTCCTTCAAAGGAGACCATTGAGAGAAAAGCAAACAGGCATGGAGGGGGCAACACATACACACACACACCTCTATACACACACACTCAGGTACACACATACACACATGCGGCTGCCAAGGGTGTGTTTGTGGGTACGACTTATTTAGTGTGGTGTTTGGAATTTGTGTGCAAAGTGTGTGTGGTGTGTGTCTATATATATGTGTGTGTGTGTGTAGTGGATTATGAAAGTTTATGTTGTGTGTGTGTGTGTGCACATGTGTATGTTCAAGTAAGTGTGTGTGATTGGAGGTTACATGACAAAGGCACCAGTGTGTTTGATCAGATTAGCAATCTAAACGAAGGTGCACCGTGTGTTAGCATCGTGTTAGCATTAGCATCGACCTCATTCACTTTGCCTTGGCTTTGTTAGTGTTTAATTAGCATCCGGCTCCTGCAGTTGTCGGCTCAGTGAAGCTCCTCAGCTCCAGATTAGTGTCGTTTTCACTGGGACCACGACCAAAACCATCACCTCAGACCTGGCTCTGGGTGTGTGTGTGTGTGTGTGTGTGTGTGTGTGTGTGTGTGTGTGTGTGTGTGCGTGTGTGTGTTAGTTGGCTTCTCAGGTCTCTCTGGTCTGGACTGCATCAAGTGTGTGGTTCAGTGTTGGACTGTAGGGACACCACATGTGTACATGCTGTGTGTGTGTGGTGTGTGTCCAAGAGAATATATAAGTGTGTGTGTGTGTTTGTGTGTTGCATTCAAATGGTTTCTTCTCTCCAGTTTTCTTTATTTTCAACAGTTGTTTTCTTCAGGATATACAATCATGAAAAGAAGTTTGGACGGATGTAACTCAGCTGCAGCACAAGAGGAAATGCTAAAGAAAAAAAAACAGTGAAACACACAAATGTGAGCTGTGAAGGTACAAAGCTAAATTCCTGTGTGGCCACAGCATTAGCATCACAAAGGCTGCTCGCACAGCTCTGGTGTTTTTCACTGCTCGGACGCCGAATGTGGCTTCACTTTGTTCTTTTTCTCGTTTTTATTTGATACAGAGACAGAAACGAACCCACGAGTCTGAAATGGAGGATTCGGCCTGAGAGCCGTGGAAACACTTGATAGAGACATGCAGGCGTTTTATTAAGTGACAACAACAACAACGACGACGACTGTTTGTAACCAGTGGGAGAGAACGTAAAAATGGGGGCGGGGCTTTATTTCTGTCATTCAAACTGCAGTACCACCTCCTGCCACAATGTGGGCTCCAATGGCGACTCCACCGACAGAAGAAGAAGTAATAGTACTCTACATTTTACAGCTGTACTTTCTAGAAAATGCTGAAAATTGATGAACGTGATCACGAGTTCAAACTTTACAAGCTTCAGTGAAGAGGAAGAACAACACAGGATTTGAGTTTCCTCATGAAAATGCAACAAAATCGAATAAACAGTTAAAATGGACAGACTGACAGTGATTGGAAAGTTGGACTGTAATTGAAATTCAGTTCATCCAAATAAAAATGAAAAGGCCTCAAGATGGAAACACAGTCCAGGCTGAGCCCAGGGGTCAAAAGGTCGATGACCTCTGAGACGCGTGTTTATTCGAGTCAAGTTTTTATTTGTCTGTGAATTTTATAAATTCACTGTTTTTTTATTAACAAAAAACAAGCAACAGACAGAAGACGAGCAGAGAGGAAAACGTAGGAAAGGAAAGAGACAACGAAGAGAGAGAAGAGAGAAACAGGTGGAAAAGAAGCTCCACAGCTGTGTGTGTGTGTGTGTGTGTGTGTGTGTGTGTGTGTGTGTGTGTGTGTGTGTGTGTAGTTTGTAGTCAGGCTCTCTCTTGTGTTTTGTCTGCCAAGATTAGACTGCCTTGTTTTGGTCTCTGACCACATTCAGACAATGCAGGATTTATACAGACACCACACACACACCACACACGCACACACACACACACACACACACACACACACACAGAGTCAGAAAACAACAACCTGACTCTCTCCCTGTCTGTCCTGTCGTTTCACCACAGTCACACGTTATATAACGTACGTTTGAACGGTGCTTTCCTCCAACGTGACATAAAACTTAATACTTCAGTGAAGGTTGTTGGATGTGTGTGTGTGTGTGTGTGTGTGTGTGTGTCTGTGCATGTGTGTGTGTATGTGAGAGAGTGATGCAGCGCTGCAGGCTAAAGCCCAGCGACGCTCGCTGTGACTCAGTGTGTGCTCGTTAAACGACGCCCCGACCGCCCCGAGCAGCCGAGAGGAGAAACACGACCAATTTGGAGAATATTCACAAACATGAAAAAGAAATGATTTATGATTATTTTCAGATATTGGTTCATCAGACTCTTTAATTAACACTGTCACATCAGCTGACACTGAGTGGCCTGAGAACCTGTCAGATTGATTGATAGTTTTCATTAACGACTTTTCATGAGTCACGATGCCTTCGAGTTGTTTCCCCGTCGGCCTCTGTCTGATAAACAACAAGCAGCTCCTCCGGGACAGAGTCGCTCCTCCTCTGATCTCCAGCTCGTTCACAGAGGAGCTTTCAGAGACCCCGGCAGGAGAAGAGCAGCCTCCTCCACCTCCTCCTCCTCCTCCTCCTCCTCCTCCTCCAGAAAATCATGTCTGTTTGTCCTTGAAGTCTGAAACCACAGGCTCCTGTTGAAGTTTACAGGAAGTTCTCCCACAACCGTTTCCTCCTGCTGCAGCAGCGACCAATCACTGAAGCTGAAGTCACAGCAGCAGCATCACACAGCTGGACAGCACATCTGCCTGAGTGTGTGTGTGTGTGTGTGTATAATCACAATCACATGTCCTTATCTCACTCATGCTGCATGTGTTCATCTTCATAAAAGTGCACATGCATCAAAATGTGTGCACGCTGTGTTCATGCAAACAAATTGTTGTGTGTGTGTGCAGCTTGGGAGGTTAGTGTGAACTGGTAATGACAGGCCACTGTGTGTGTGTGTGCATGTCTATATGTGTGTATCTTAGTGTGTGTGTGTGTGTGTGTGTAATGAGTAGAGAGAAAGGTTCTGTGTGATTATAGGCCTCCTCTTAAGACCAGAGAGACTAAATATGGTTTCAGACTAAACACTGTCCCCACACACACACACACACACACACACGGAGGTGCACACACACACACACACACACATGTGCTCACACCACACCACAGACCACATACACATTGCTACATGCAGCACATATGAGGAGAAAAGTCTGAAAATAACTTGAAGAAGATATTTTTATGATCAGACGGGACAGTTATCTTCACTCTGCGTCTCTGCTGCAGTGTGTGTGTGTGTGTGTGTGTGTGTCTGTGTATTTCTCCTGCACTGAGCTGTGTCATCTGGTTTCTTTATGTTTGTTTTGTAATTCCAGCTTCAACAACTACAACTGGATGTGAAGTGAGTGTGTGCAGTTTTTATTTCTTTCCCATAAAACCCACTGCACTTGAACGCCACACACTCTCCTCCCACCTACATATGACTCAGGTGTCAAACTCTCACAGAGAGAGAGAGATAGATAGATAGATAGATAGATAGATAGATAGATAGATAGATAGATAGACAGATAGGCCAGACTTCCGTGGTGCGTTGAAGAGACTTCAGTTTTATCAGAGTCTAGAGACACACCTGTAAATGTCCACATGTCTGCTTCATGCTCAGAGCCCAGTCTTGAACGTCCTCGGCTCCGGTGGACGTCTGACCTCGCCGCTCAGCTCCTCACCGCTTCATGCGTCATGCTGTAACACCTGTGATTAAACGAGAGCCTAGTCGACTGCGTTGCAGAGTTTACACTGAGTTTTCACCTCGAGCAGCAGGTCACAGCTAATATGTGAGAAAGTGTGTGTGTGTGTGTGTGTGTGTGTGTGTGTGTGTGTGTGCAGGCGTGTCGCTGTGTTTTCTTGCACCATTGAACTCTTCGACGAGCCAGTAGGGTTCATATATATCTTGGCTTTTGAGGAAGGTTTTAAAGCAAACACACACACACACACACACACACACACACACACACATGCAGCTCTCCACACTCGCAGCTGTTCTGGTGAAACGGGTCCTTGGGTTAAGTCACATCACATGCTATTAATACACACTCGCTAAGAGTGTGTGTCGCGTGTGCACGCAAGGTCTCTTTGGGAGGTTGCGCGAGCGTGTTCGTGTCGAGACCGATCCCTCTGTGTGTGTGTGTGTGTGTGTGTGTGTGCACGAGCGTCACCCTGCATGCCTTGCTGCAGGGCGCGGGTGTGTGGTGTCGGTGTATCTGTTTGAACTTTGACCCCGGCCACACTTCCCAACATCTGCACCAGCCCTCTTTATGAGGTGTGTGTGTGTGTGTGTGTGTGTGTGTGTGTGTTTCTGACCCAGCTTTCCCTCACCTGGTCTGACCTCCACACACACACACACGCACACTCACACACCATGTGACAGCAGGTCCAGATGTTTCCAGCTGTTTCCCTGGAGCCTGATTGCAAAACTCTAACAGGGTTTTGTTTCACAGTTGACTCTGATCCCAGCGCTGCACCGACTGTCAGCATCACTCTACGTCTGAGAGCTGCAGGCTTCTTACAGAGGCATTCTGGGAAATGTGGGAATCGGTGTCTGCAGCAGAAGACGACCGGCCGGGTGTGTGTGTGTGTGTGTGTTCACCACGGATTCAAGCTGTCAGCAGTGAATCCTGAAGCATCTGATGCATCCTGTGGGAGCGTAAGAAGAGAAAACAGAGGAGGAGGAGGAGGAGGAGGAGGTGCATTAGTTACATGTGTTTGTGAAGCCTCCTCTGCTGTGGAGTGAAAACATCACGACGCAGCGCTGAAGACATGAAGTTTCCTCTTCATCTCTCTGATGTTTACACTGTGATCACACACAATTAGTCCAAACACCATCCAGGATATAAATCAGCCCAGTGAGTCACCACCCATCGTCAATAAGAAGAAGCAGCATGATGATCTGTTTTTGGCATATTGATCAGTTCTAATCAAAAGTAAATCATATCAACGAGAACAGATAATCATTAATTTCTCTCCTGAGGCGGAGTAGAGGTTTGGTTTGTTGTGTTATCAGTTGATTTATGTCTCATTTCATGTCCTCCTGGTGGATTATACATAGATCGTCTCTACACTTGTTTGAACTCGGTTTAACACCTGAAAAAGAGTTGATCATCAATTAATCAATCATTTGATCCAGCTCTTGTTTTAATCTGTTTAGACCTGATGAATGCGCCTGTCAGCAGCGACCTGCTCAGCAGCAGCAGCAGCAGCAGCAGCAGCAGCAGCAGCTGAGTGGTGACATCATCTCTGTCTCCGTGGCGACAGCTTCAGGTGTCAGACAGTGAAACACGTGGGACGGACCGAGCTGCCAGGTCCGAGCCCTGAGCCGTCTCAGATGTTCCCGTAGACACAATGTGGATTTGTCTGGATACTTAATAAATTCTCCAGTTGAGCCTCCAACCCCCCCAGCCCCCCCCCCCCACCCACACACACACACACACACACCTCCTCCCCTCATCCTTCCAGCTGGACCGACCAAACCTCTCATTATTTCAGCTCTGGGTGGGCCTGGCCTCAACCAGTGTGTGTGAGGTCACCTCTGAACCTGCTGAGGTCACACACACACACACACACACACACACACACACACACTCAGCCCCCAGGGCTACCAACGGCCTGGGACTCAGCCTGGGTGTTAATCCCAGGTTGGGTGTCACTGCGGTGGGTCACACTCTGTAATTTAGTCCCCTGCTCTGTCTGGGGCCTCCAGGCCCTTTAGGACCACCCAGCACACCGCAGCAACTACTGACCTCAGCATCTGTGTGTGTGTGTGTGTGTGTGTGTTAATGCATGTGAGCAGGAGGAGACTTAAGACTGAAACCTAAAAACTAAAACTAAAAACTAAAGCTAAAGACTAAAAACTAAAAGCTAAAAGAGTGCAGAGAGGCTGCAGTGCCGTCTGACAATGACTCGCAGTACAGAGAGGCGCAGTTGGGAATCGATCCGGCGATCGGGGCGTTGCCAACATTTGACGTGCTCTTAACCACTTGAACCACTGAGCTGCTCTAAATTCTGCATTTGAACTCTGCGGCTCTTTGCTGCTCCTTGTTTATCATATTCTATGCAAATGAGCAGGTGCAGTGTTGACAGTCCACTTCCTGTTTGCACACGCTCAGTGTGTGTGTGTGTGTGTGTTCTGGACTCAGGTCCTTTCTGATTGGATGGAAAGTGTTGTGAACGCCGCCTCAGAGGCGTCGAAGTGTTTGAAGTCATGTGGGAAATTTCAAATCCTCGTCTTACTTGTTATTCTAAAGTCAATTGATTTATTGATCAGATCATTTAACTTGTCTTTGCTGGAGATGTGACCCCACTCACTCACACCGTGTGTGTTTGCTGGTGTGTGTGTGTTTCACCCAGGGGTGTGTTTGTGTTTTCATCCGTCCATTTTTCAGACTTTGACAACTGCAAAAAAAAAAACATAGACATATTCATACCAGAGGGAGGAGAGCGATGGGGCGGGGGGGGGCAGGTCTCTCACACACACACACACACAGCCTATCAGTGGAGAATAAAGCTCTTTGTTCGCGACCGTGTGAACACGCGTGGCAAAGAAAAGCAGAAGCCCCCCCCCCCGGCCTTGCTGTCCCAGAGAAAACAGCAGAGCTGAGCCGTCTCTTTGAGGGAGCGGGACAGCCTCATAAATCACGCCGCCGTGTTTTAGCAGCCGCCGCCGTCACTGCTGCCGCTGCTGAACGACGGCCTGTTGAAGCGTCCCTGACAGCCATGATTGAAAAACGTTATTTTTCTTAGCGTAGAAACCCCAGACACCTTCTCACTTGTTGTACTTTTACATTCGAGGCGTTCAGCTCTCACACACACACACACACACACACTCACACGCTCACACCTTCGTCTGGAGCGAAACAGCAGAACGAGCGTGGACGCCTGATCTCCAGCCGTCGGCGCTCCTCCGGCTCTGAGAGGCTCTGCAGCTCTGAGGAATGTGAAACCGGCCCTGGGTCGGGATTATCACTGCAGTCTGATGAAGTGTGTCTGGGTGCAGCACACCCACCCACCCACCCACCGTCCCCTCCACCTGACACATTCTTCTTCACTCTGTGGCTCCCCCTGATCTCCCAGAATGCTTTGCACCAAGCAAATCCAAGTATGAAGGAAAAATATTTAAGTCCAGAACTGAGGAGAATCCAGAGTGGTAACTAATGTTCAAAAACAGAAACTTTATTCGTACAGCACTTTTCCTAACATCGGTACAAGGTGCTGATACAGATAGAAAAAATCAAAAGAGAAAACAACCGACGAAGAAGAAGAGGAACAGGAAGAAGGAGAAGAAGAACCAAAGATAGTCAAACAGACGTACTTCAAAATAAAACAGGAAATCAAACAAATGTCAGAAAATAAAAGTCCTGAAGCTCAAACCTCAGGATTCCCAAACGTCCTGGAAAACCTGGAACATTATTGTCCAGCTTTCGAGTCACAGAAGACGAGAGAAAGACACTTGAGCTGTCCTGCTGCTCTCTGCGAGTTAACACAAAGGTTCGACCATGTGTCGTCTGTTCAAACGACCTGGAGGTGACAGCAGTTTCAGAGCTGATCCAGAGTCTGTCAGCAGGAACAGAAACCAACATGTGAATGTAGCTTCATTATAAACTGTCTTACAAATGAAAACACTGAACGTGAAGTGAGCACACGAGCAGGAGTGGAAACAGAGGAGGAGCTGACACCAGCTGAGTGAGTGCAAATGCAACACGATGATGTCATGAATATGCTAATTAGTGCATGATGTAATCGAGCGGTGTTTAGGTCATTGAAAACATCCTGGAAAGTTGTGACAGACGTTCAAATGAGAGCTGGAACTTGATTAATTGAGGAGCTGCCTCATTAATCACTGAACTAAGTGTTTAAGAAAACACTCGCCGGGTTCTGGACGGACGAGTCGCTGCAAGACGTCACACCTTGGACACAGCGTCCCTCTGGGTCCGAACCTGCAGCCTGGCCCAGGTCTTTTCTTTTGGGGGGGGGGTTGTAGATGCAGTTTCCAGACAACGGTGCAGCTCCACTACAGAAATCAGCTCCTGTGTTTATTGATCATTTACTTTTGGTGCATCAGCAGCAGGTTGGTGTTTCACAGCTGCTGCTCCTCTCTGGTCTCTGCGTCCACCGAGGAAGCATCTGGTCAAGGTCAGGAGCTGGACATGTGTAGGATCCACTGGACTCGTTGTACAGCAGTTTTCTTCTTCTTCTTTTACTGCTCTTGTTGTTGTTGTTGTTGTTGTTGTTGTTGTTGTTGTTTTGTTCCTGCAGTGGAAACATGGATAACAGCTACGTTTAATAGAAGGTCTGTGAGCTACTCTGATCAACTCTGATCAATACAGGACACTGCTGATGATGGCAGCAGCTGCAGAGACATAAACTTAATGTTTCCTCTGATTTCTGAAGAACAGAAGAACCAGAAATCCAGATCATTAACAGTTTGATTATAGGTGATCGGATCTATAACAATGCAAAGTTCAACAGTCGGCTTCATGATGAATCATTGATTAGCTTCAGCCTGAGTGCAGCAGGGAAACGAGGAGAGAAGAGGATGATGGGAGTCGGTGTTATCCACAGCGCGCGATAAACCCTCAGGCTGATCCCATCACCTCCTCCTCCGCTCCTCTCCTCTGT
>MU270012.1:24038476-24060976 GCA_021432705.1 Caranx ignobilis
AAACCTCATTCAGTCCATCAGCTGCAATTACTTCACCCAGACCACAGCCACATCGTTTGTATATACAGTGTGTGTGTGTGTGTGTGTGTGTGTGTGTGTGTGTGTGTGTGTGTGTGTTTCAGCCATGCATTTCCATAGATAAGGCTGCTCATGATTTCTGTTTGTGTTTTTCGGTACATTTCTTGTGGCTTTTCCGTTCATGTGTGTGAATATCCTGGTGCATTTGTGCGTGAATATACAAACACAACTGTGTGTTTGTGTGTCCACGTCTGTCTGTGTGTGTGTGTGTGTGTGTGTGTGTGGTTTGTACCTCCAGCAATAATGTCAAACGCTGGCCCAGAGCTGAGGAGCTGGTCTCTGGAAGAAAGGGATGGAAAGAAAGAATGGTTTCTTTTTCAGGCTTTTCCTCCGACTTGATGCTCGTAGCATGATATTTTTGGTTTGGACATGGTTAAAGAGTGTGTGTCAGAGGGTGTAAGAGTGTGTCAGAGAGTGTAAGAGTGTGTGTCAGAGTGTGTAAGAGTGTGTGTCAGAGTGTGTAAGAGTGTCTAAGCGTGTCTTCATGTATGTTAAATAAAGTTTAGACTATTTGGGGACTTGTCAGGAGGTCACGACCTCAGCAGCTTCTGCTGCAGGTTGTTTAAGGTCACAGGCAGTTCACACAGCTAACAGCTACTGTGTGTGTGTGTGTGTGTGTGTGTGTGTGTGTGTGAGTGTTATAACATGAACAAATGTCCAGGTTCCACTTTTATTGTGAAGGTCTATCAGTTCGTATCTGTGTTTAAATGTGTGTGTGTGTGTGTGTGTGTGTCAGACCCATGTGCAAACTTGGGTTCACATATGTGCATGTTCGTATATCACTGCTCCGTGTGTGTGTGTGTGTGTGTGTGTGTGTGTGTGTCCAGCCTAAATGTGTCTTTGTGTTCTCTCAGCTGGCATCAATCAGAGTGTGTGTGGAGCCGAGCTGCTGCCAACAATGAAGCCCTTCACTGGACCTGGAGCCTTTTATCAATACACACACACACACTTTCAGAGACCCCGAGGGGAGGGTGGCTGGGCCTGTGTGTGTGTGTGTGTGTGTGTTTTCGTGAGAATTCATATCCCAGGATTCTCTGCATCATTGTAAGTTTCGGTCTCTGTGACGACCAGCTGCACTTTTACACGTAGAAACGTCTCTGGCTCTTAAATCTTTATCCGTCGTTCACAAACCTCGCCATCGCCCTCGCTGATATCTGATGTATACACAGACACCGTTTTATAGGCAACTCGCTTTGTAGGGTTACCTACAAAGGTGTAAATGAGTGACATGGCACCCATAGGTGACCTCGGGGATCACCATGGAAACGAGGGGAGGTGACTTTAGGTTCAGACTGTTTACGTCTCTGAGGAGGAGCTGCTTCTCCTGCACCTTAATGTTTGAAGTTTAGTATTACACAAATCAAAACGGCTTACTTTGGCAATTGAGGCTTAACCCTCACACACCTACACCTACACACACACACACACACACACACACACACACACACTGCAGGGTCTCTCCCATCATCTCTGTTTTCGCAGTATCAGATGGCGAGCGCTGAATCCATTTGTCAAACAAACTGCCGGCGTACGTAGGCGCTCGGTCGGTCCTGCAGATCACTCATGTATCTGAGCACACACTCGTCCATTAGTCCCAGATCTGCTTTCACCTCCTCTCTCTCGCTCTCTCTCTCTCTCTCTCGCTCTCTCTCTCTCTCTCTCTCGTCTGTCTGTTCATCTCTCTCTTCTCTCGTCTCCTGTTTCCCTCCTTGTCTTCTTTGTCCGGCTTGTCCTTTCTTGTTGTCCCAGTCGCCATCCGTCTCGCTCTGTCGTCACACGTTCACACCGCTCCACTCATCCCTCTGTTGTTTTTGTAATGATGGAGGGATGAGGTGACGGAGGGAGGGATTGACCTGAGGTCAGAGTTCACCTGGTCTCGCCACACCTCACTCATGCATCCACTCAGTCGCGCCGCTGCTTTTCCCTCGTCTTCATTTCAAAGAGAGGATTCACATCACAGTGTTTGGGGGAAAAAAAAACATGCAGCAGGTTCTTGAACGTCTCACAGTTTCTAAACAGGAGCCAAGCAACAGTCGGGACAAGTCATCAGGCCCGTCAGAGCCAGCCTATAGAGCAGCAGCCTGTTTGATCCTCTGCTGCTTCTGTCCCTTTTACTTCAGTTTTATTTTTCCGTTTCAGAACGACGAGACGCTGTAATCATCCCGAACCATAAACTGGATGTAAAAAAGAAAAGAAGAAAAGAAACAAAAAACAGATTGAAAATGGGATTTCCAGTGCAGTTTGTTCAGAGCGACTCCAGGGACATAAACAAAAAACCAAAATATGATCACGATCACTGGTTGAAGGACGAAGATCCACTTCCTGCTCTTTGGAAACACAGAACAGACCTGAACAGACCCTGGACGTCCTGACGTTTAACCAAAGCAAAAGTCCACCAGAACCACGAGAAGAGAAACTACACATTAGAGACAGTAGAGAGTGTGGATGGATGCTAACACACAGTGTAACACATGCTGCATTTCACAATCCTGTGCTGATATTCAGGAAGCACTGCAGGTGACCTGTCCAGGTGAACCCCACCCTCACCGTGTGTCAGTCCTATAGGTGAAGACTGGGTGACGCTGGAACGATCGAAACAGTGTCTAGACTCCTTCTCGGTTAATGTGTTTCTCCTGTGCTGCGTTCATGGACTGTCCGTACAACCAAGTGTTGAGTTGAGAGCTGAAGCGCTGAACCTCAGATGACCAACTTCTTGAAAACTCAACGCTGCTGAACCCATTTTAGTTCAAAAGACTTTTGGAAACGATGACGACGACACACTGGTTCGGCGCCATCGGTTACAGCGGCAGTGAACGCAACACGGACAGAGTGAATCACTGAATGAATATGAGACATTCATGTCTCAATGTGACAGTTAAACCTGTGCTGTTTTACTTTCCAGATCAAATCCATGAAGAGGTTTGTTATAATCAATAGAAATGATGGAGAAATGATTAGATAACGTCCACGATGTCACATTTTGAAAGCAGAAACGATGCGACAGAGATGAATCTCTCCTCTCTGCGCTCTCTGTTTGTCCTTCTCATGCCACTTTAACTTGAACCTCTAATTCCAACGTGTAAAGACAGAAATAACCGGTTGGAGCTGGAGGTGTGAGGTCTCGCTCCGTGCGACAGCCGTGCTGAACCTCGGCCTCCAGTGAAAACAAGCCAGCCGCGGGCTGCTCCGCGGTGAGTTCAGGGCTCATCTAAATGAGAGTAAATCAGACGCCCTGCCTGACGCTAATGAAGGAGCTGCAGAGCCGATGCTCGTAAAAGTGTTTACACAGGTTGTGCAGGAGAAGTTGCTCCCGTCCAAAAACAGCCCAGAAACCAACGTTTATGATTCATGATCTCTGCTGCGTTTCCCAATATTTAGTTTGTAATATTTGAATAATTAATGGGCGCGTTCCTGCGATAAACGGGGACATGTTGTGTTTTTTTAAGTAATGAATTTTCTGGCCTCCGTCACACTTCGTTTACAAGGCTGAAAATCAGTTTGACCGAGCTGCTGCTGCTGCTGCTGCTTTGTGTTTCACTCGCTTTTTAATAAAGTTTTTACATGAAGTAGCATCAGGTCCAGGTGCTGCTGTCAGGTGATGCATTCACTGACCCCCCCCCTCCCCCCTCTGTCTTGCAGGTGATGGCGCTGGCCGAGGCGGCGGAGGAGAACCGGGCTCTGCTGGAGGAGGCGTTTGTGCGTCTGCGCAGCGCCACACACCTGCTGGTGCTGCTGCTGTCGCTGTGGCAGGGACTGACCCCGGATCAGACGGCCATCCTGGAGGCCACGCTGCTGCCGCTGCTGCAGGACACACCACAGCTGGTACGCACACACACACACACACACACACACACACACACAGAGGAGGCCATTAACATGTCAGTGTCTGTCCATCCATCTGCAGCTCACTCAGTAAACACAGTCACAGTTTAAACACACACTCTGAAAAACTTTTAAAATACATTAAGTACTTCTGGTCCCTGAGGAATTTACACACACACACACACACTCACACTCAGACACACACACACACACACTCACACACACACTCTGCCACTCAACACTCACCCGTCAGCTCCGCACCAAGAGTGAATTCTGTGGTACCTGTTTATGATTTAAGTATTAAACCTGTGTGTGTGTGTCTCTGTGTGTGTCTGTGTGTGTGTCTGTGCGTGTGTGTGTCTGTGTGTGTGTGTGTGTGTGTGTACTCACTAGGGGTCAAGGTCACATTAACATGGAGAGATGACATATTGCTCTATAATCAGCCTCTGACTCAGACTGTGAGTGTGTGTCTGTGTGTGTGTGTATGTGTGTATGTGTGGAGTGTGTGTGTGTAGTTGCGAATATTTTTGTACGTGTATATTGTGTGTGTGTGTTACGACGCAGCCTTGTTGACAGAGCTCTTCCATTTGCTGCGATCAGGCCATGAAAGATTTCTCACCCCACAGAGACCCTGATGTGTACCTGTGTGTGTGTGTGTGTGTGTGTGTGTGTGTGTGTGTGTGTGTGTGTGTGTGTTAGTTTTTCCATAGCTCTGATCAATCCCCTGAACCTCTCATTACCACTAAGTCTATTTCCAGCCTCCTCTGACGGCCCCACATCACACACTCGTACACACACAAACATCTGTGCGTGTTCATAAACAGCCGAACATAAAACATCTCCTACAGTACACACACACACACTCACACACACACAGCGGACAGAAATAGGTGGACAGGGTCAGTTGATGAGCCTCAGGGGACTGTGTAGGGGAGTGTGTGTGTGTGTGTGTGTGTGTTATTGTACATGGGATTAATGGCATTAAGTGAATTAGCAGTAATCAGGGTCACGTCCACCACATTAAGACAAACAGGTGGAGTGAGGAGCTATTTCCAGACGACACACACACACACACACACACACACACACACACACACTGACCACCGCTCTGTACTGACAGAGACGCTCACGCAGGTTTCACACACTTTTCATTTCTCCGTGTCTTCGACAGTCACAGCGGCAGCCATGTCGTTTTCAGGCCGTCTCTGTGTCCGTCCATCTCGTTGTCATGGAGACGATATCTCAGCCGCTCCTCGATGCAAATTAATCAGACATGGCAGAAACATTCACCAGAGCTCAAGGATTAACTGACTAGATTTCGGGGGGTCAAAGGTCACACCTGTGGCCCTGTGAATGGAGGGAACGTCTTTGGATTTGGCAGAAACCTTCAGCTGGACTCAGAGTAGAAGGACACGGTTCACTTATTACATCAGAAAACACTGAGACAACACAGATTCAATAACAGAGGGTCGCCATGGTTACGCCAATGTTAAAAACAGGGCGAGACAAACGCTGATGACCTTTTCTGTCTCGCTGTTCTCATTAAAGGTCGATTCAGACTCAGTGACTGTCACAAGATACGTATCATTCCCAACACGTGCCACACACGGCTCCTCTCCTGTGAATTTGCAGACTTTCTTGGTGGAGTTCAAAGGTCAAGGTCACGGTGGCTTCGTGACCACAATATCCTGATAACTCCTCCAGGTGATCCCTTCAAGTCTGGACTCACTTGTTTCTGCCAAATCTGAAGACGTGTGGTCGAGGATGAGTGTGAACACACGCCACCGGCGCCGAGGAGGAGCAAGACTCAAACTGCAACTGTAAAACACAAGTCATAAAACAGAGTCGGGGGAGTTACAGGTAACCCCCCCCCCCCCCCCCCACAAAAAAAAAAGTCTGTCCCCTCCATCAAACACAGACGCACATCTGTGCTTCATAAAGCGAAAAGAAGAATAAAACATGTAAGAGAAAACCAGACGACCTGAGGCCTCATGTCGTCTGTCACATTAACTCAGATTATGTGATTATCCAGAGAGACGTTCAAAATGTCCAAGTGCCAATCAGAGACCAAGGTGAAGACGCAGACAGCAGACGTCAGAGATAGGAGGAGGAGGAGGAGGAGGAGAGGAGGAGGAGGAGGAGGAGCACCAGAGGAAATGCATCTGTGTGGTGTCTAACGAAACGTCTCATTTAGCTGCAACCAAGCAGAACACCGCCTCCTCCCTCCGCTGCATTCCTCCTGCTTCTCTCTCTCTCTCTCTCTCTCTCTCTCTCTCTCTCTTTCTCCTCCCTCTTCATCCTCCACTTTCTCCTTCCTTTTGCTGTCTCCCCTCCTCCTCGTCCTCCTCCTCCTCAGCCCTCCATCCCTCTTCTTGTCTGTATCTTCCTCACTTCCTCTCTGCTTTCATCTCGCCCTTCCATCTTTGTCTTCCTCATGTCTTGTATTGAGTTTCTGCTTTTGTGCTTCTCTCTCTCTCTCTCTCTCTCTCTCTCTCCTCTAACCATCCATCCCTCTCTTCTAACCCTATTTATATCTCTCCCTCTTCCTCTATGCTTTCCCTTTCCCCATCTCTTTCTTTCTTCCCCACTTTGATCTCCCTTCTCCTTTGGCTTCCTGACTCTTATTTTTACCCTCCTTCAGGACCACCCTCTCCCTCTCCTCTCTCCCTCTCTCCCTCTCTCCCTCCGTCCTTTGTCTCTTTTTCCATCTGTCACTCAGCTCTCGTACAGAGTTGCTGACGCTGTCCGTCTGCCTGCTATTCTTGCGTGACCCCCACATTCTCCCGCCCTCTGTTTACTTTACCAGAATCCATCATGCAGCAGCCGAACAGCGCTGCCTCGCTCTCCGCTCCGGCTTCCTGAGCCTCTTAACCAAAAAATTTCTATATAGCAACTGGAAATGTTTCTTTAGGCCTGCGCCTCTGCACAGCTATTTCCAGCGCAGTAAAGAACATTTTTAGAAAGCTGTTCTCCGGGATCGAGTCCTGTGGTTCTCTGAGCCGCGCAGCGACATAAAGAACCATTGAGGAGAGGATGAGATGTTTTCAATCGGCCACAGAGTCATTATTGTATTAAACCAGGTGTTGTGTCGTTCCTATAACTGGAAACTGAACTCAATAAAGAGGCCAGGAGAACAAAGTCAGAGCTCATGGCCGCCGCCGCTGCCGCCGCCCACCTCCTCCTCCTCCTCCTCCTTCTGATTGGGCTTAAGCTGGCCAGCGTGGGGCTGGGACTGTTTTAGACTCGGAAATTGATAATTATACGTCTATGGAAAATATTCTTACATATAATTTAACTGTAGTGTAGCAAGAATATGGCTGTGTGTGTGTGTGTGTGTGTGTGTGTGTGTGTGTGTGTGTGCAGCCTTACTAATCAATTACAACCTTTGTTTACTCTTCGGCGCAGTGATACACATGACCAGCGCAGTGAACAGGCTGTTGGGTTTTGTTTTCATAACATGGTCACAGTTTTTAGTCCTGGGAAGCTTCTGTGTGCTCTGCTCTGGAAGATGAATAGCTCTGTGAGCACCGGCGCCAAACTGTGGTCGGCCGTGACCCGTTCGACTTCCAGGTGCTCCGGTTCAACTTCTTTCTTCTAGTCATTTCTCCCTTTTTAGACGTGTCCCTTTGTAACGCGTATATCATGGTTCTCACTTTCACAGATTTGTGATAATTCAAGTAAAGTGTGAAGCATTGAAAAGCTTTAAAGCTGCTGCAGGTGTGTAGGACAGTGTGTTTGTGTTTGGACTAAGATACAACTTCTAGATTGTGGTTTCTGACGGAAAAGTGAGTGAGTAGGTGCATTTTTCTTCCGGTTGCACCTTTAAAGTGAACATGAGGATGCAGATCTTGTGTCCACAGCTTTCACCCATCTGGTTCGTAGCCTCCAGCTCACGAAGACCCGTTCCTCCATTCGTTCTCTTCTTTGCTTTAAGCCGTAAAATCCATGGAAAGCTTCAATTATAATCCACTTTTCTATCTGTATCAACCACTTTACCAGCTCTTTACAACACTTACTCTTGCCAGCAGGGGCAATTTTGCGCTCAGTCTTTAATATGTGAAGTGCAGAAGCTGGGAATTGAACCACCAACCCTCTGTTTGCGTGGCTTGTATTTGTATTGTCTCCCTTCTGATTGTAGACGTCCTCAAACCTCTCAAACCTAACCTGAAGCACATGTTTGTTATTGTTAGTGATCCACTGGTAGGGGTTTGTAGTTGAGGACAGGGACAAGCAGTCTACTGTATGCAGTCGTCTCAGTTGGAGGACTTGTTGATCCGTCCAGCTGGACTTCTCAGCTCCTGTCGTCTCACCTCTGATCAACACTCTCCTGTTTAATATGAAATGATGATATTTTTGAGTTAAACTCACTCCAGTGCTCTTAAAGCCTCCCTACATGCTGTCCGCCCAAATCACAGACTCCCTTGTACCATATTAGAGCTTGTGATTTTCAACATTTACAGTAATTGGTCCCATTTAAAGTCAATTACACCCACAGGTTCTAGCCTGCAGCAGTTGTGAGCTGAACAGTACCAAATCCAGCCCTGTACGTTTCCAGTGATTTGGTGAAGGGAAGCGATTGTGTGGATGATTTTTTTCCCCCTGGAGACGGACTGTACGACATTGTTCTCACAGAGCCGTAACGCCGGCTTCTCAAATGACTTTCCCAGCCATGATGAGCATGTCAGGACCGAGGGATTTCTGTCTGAACATTTACTCCTCTCTTTGGGAGTCCTCCAAGGTTGTGTGCTGGGCCCGGGAATATTTTCTCCACGGCCGTCCCGGGTCCGTCCATGTTGCAATCACATCTGGGATTTCCTTCTTGTCAGACCTAATACTCTGGATGCAGTCGGTAGAAAGGACAAGAGACTTACAAGACTTAATAAAAGAAAATCATCAAAACCATCTGCAGCATGTTCGTCCTCTTCAAAGTCTCAACAGTGCAACAGTGAAGCCACTCACGTAGATCAGTTACACACAGTTACCAGTTCACCTTCATGTGTAACAGCTGACTTCATGGTCCAAACCAGATCGTGTTTCACAGCTGATAACACCAGGAGCATTGGGACAGTGTTACCACGTCTTCATTCACTCCTCAACACTTGTTACACAAGGGTCACATCAGTAACCAGACGGTCGCTGTACATCTTCTGGACAAAGATAGAGATTTAAATACAGAAACAAACAATGTAAAGTTGTTTCATATCAACTTTTGCAACCACGCAATGCCTTCTGGGTAGTCTGCATCACCGACGGTCGCCTCTTTGGAGGGTGGAACTCACAGAAGTGAAGTTTTGCGTGTTCAGAGCACTGCAACATCACTTAACGTGGCCCTGGGTATTCCCTGCAGGGGAAGTGGACTCAGGCTTTTTAACCCAGGATTTATAAGCACAGATGTTGGAACAGTAGGACTCACCTTTGACCACGTACTGTATAACTTTTATTTGTTTGTCCCAGTGACAACAACAGTATCATTTTACCAGCCCCAACGAGGCCTGAAAGGGCCTTTAATGGCTTCCAAGAAACCCCTGCCCTGCAGACGTGAGAGGACAACACATTTATAAATGAGAATTATTATATGTACAAAGAGCAAATAATAAATCAGAGAGCGAGCTCAGGTTTAATCACACGAGAGAAAACCAAAATAATTCTGTTCATTGTATTTATAATGAAGGAAAAAGGGACTAAATGGCAGAATGAGAAACACTGATCAACTAACTAACCATCAGTTCAGGCTTTTTACTGTCATTCATCTGATTGGTTTAACCCCTGAAAACCCACTGGCCTGTGGGTTGCATTGGTTTTCAGGGTTAATGCACATAAGGTGGAGCATTTAGCCACAGAGTGAAACATTTATTCTCTGTTTTCTGCTGTGTGTCGTGACCTGACCAGAGTCATTTCATGACGTGAGCATGAACATTTCAGCATTTAATCCACAATCCTTAAGGCTCTGACCTCAAGTGACCTTATGTAGTTGTTGACGTCAGCCTTGTATTTTACAAGTTTCACTATAATAATTCTGTGTAAATAATATTATTATCGTGGAGACGATCTAAACCAGAGCTTCACCTTCTGTCCAATAGCGATGCTTCCTCACTGCTGGGACCATGTTACATCATTTTGCAGGAGGATTGCAGCAGTTTTGCAGAAGGCAGCATGACTCCATAGATACACAGACAAGCAAGGCTCAGTCAGTGTGGAAGAACCAGAACCAGAACCAGAACCAGAACCAGACTCAGACTGTCCTGCTCGGGATGAACTTGAACAGAGATTGTGATCCAGGTTTCCTATAGTCGAACATCAGATGCTCCTCTGGATGAAGGGTGGAAGCTGTTCGTCCATGTTCATGCTGATGGGTTCACAACAGGATGTTGAGCAAGCTGCTGTAGTTGTAAACCTGCTGCTCTGTCACTACAGTGTGAATCAGTGCTGAAGATGAACTCGAGTGGTAACCTGACGTCTTCGGTCTTTACAAACTGGGACATGTCCCCCGACACGAGATCAGAGAAGACCAGAGTCCAAACAGTCTCTTGTCTCGTGGAACAGGAAACGTTGGTGGGAACTCTGTCTTACAGCCCTGGCCTCGGTCCAACGCCTCCACCTTCCCTCTGTGTGTGCTTCCTTTCTTCTTCTCATTCGAGAGGATGAATGTCTGCAGACATTTAATTTTCCTCCGCAGCGTGTGGAACGTGTGTGTCAGCGGCGTGCGTGAGCGCGGCGTGCACACGCCGTGCCAAGTTTCCACAGAAACCTGCAGTTATGTCGTTCCACAGTATTTGATAACCTGGTGAGGTATTGTGGGTAAGAATAGGTCACCCACCTCCCGTCTCGCCGCCTCCTCCTCCCCCCTCCTCCTGCTCCTCCTCTCTCATTTTCTCTCTCCGTCCAGACTCTTTTTTTCCGTCCTGTCTTCTCCTCCCTCCGTTCTTATCTCTGCTCGTCGTCATCTCTCCACTCGTCTTTTTTTTCTGTCTCTAATATCTGTCTTCCTCTCTGTCATCATCTCATCTCCTTGACCTTCTACAACCCCCTCCTCCCTCCCTCCCTCCCTCCCTCCCTCTCTCTCTCTCTCTCTCTGCCTGTCTCTGTCTCTGTCGCTCTGTCATCATCATTACAGGGTTGATTACCTGTCATTATGGCTCATTAGGGGCCTATCAGCGTGGCGGCAGCGAGGGGGGAGGAGGCTGGGGGAGGAGGGGTTGGGAAAAGGCGAGGATGGGAGTGTACCTGTCAACACACCCACACACACACCCACACACACACATTGGCACACCTCCCCCTCCTTAGACTCACCCATCAAGGGTCACCTGTCTACAGGGCTGGTTATAGGCTTTATAATGTGTGTGTGTGTGTGTGTGTGTGTGTGTGTGTGTGTGTGTGCGTGTGTGTGTGTGCATGTGCGTGCGTGTGTGTGTGTTCCTCCCTTTCAGTTGGTCATGTTTCTTATTTAATTAAATGTCAATAAATGTCATTAAATCTCTCCTCCTCCTCCTCCTCCTCCTCCTCCTCCTCCTCCCCCTCCTCCTCCTCCTCCTCCTCCCTCCTCCCCCCTCCTCCTCCTCCTCCTCCTCCCTCCTCCCCCTCCTCCCCCCTCCCTCTTACTCATCTCACTTCCCTCAACAAAAGCATCAATAATTATAGAAGCCATTGAAGTGCAGCTCCAGCTGTAGGAGTCATGATGGATGGACGTCACACACACACTGTATGTAGCTCAGACAACAACCAACCAACCGACCCTCCTGTGTCCTCAGGGCTGGGAGGAGAGCTGCGACGCCGCCGTCTCCCACCTCCTGCGGAGCTGCCTGTCGCGGAGCCCCAAGGACCAGGCCACCTCCCTGGCCCAGGCGGGCGGCCCGGTGCTGACCCTCCCCCGCGACACCGAGCGCCTCAAGAAGCACATCACCCTGATGTGCGAACGCATCGGCAAAGGAGGTCGACTCACGCTGGCCTCCGAGGCCAACGTCCAGGTCCCCGCGCAGGTCCAGAACCTGGCTGCTCCGGGTGAGTCAGGGAGGGGGGGGGCGGGGTCTGTTTGATTTTGACTAGTGTGTGTGTGTGTGCTGTTGCACAGTGTGTGTTGTTGCACAGTCTCATACATGTCGGTCCCCTGGTGAAGATTTTCGGCTCGGGAAGGTGAAAACATGAAGCCTATTCATGCTGCTCTTTACAGCCAGCACACACACACACACACACACTCGTATTTAAATGCATCACTGCACACACTTACTGTACACACCCATGTCAGATACACACTCGTAAAAACATGCATTAACACACACACTCATAAAATCACAACTATACATACACTCTTTCACACACACACACACACACACACACACCTTATGGATCATTTAGTTTATGGTGGTGTTTCTGACAAGATCATCAATTACACTCCCCCCCCCCCCCCCCCCCCCTCCGTCTCCTCCTCTCTGAGTGAAGAGAATAAGATCACACTTGTTCAGAGAAAGTTGAATCACAACATTTAGATCCAGTTGTTGAATTTTCCTCACAGTAACTTCCACTGTGAAAACTGTGGCACTGAACGAGGCCGTATAATCAATATTGATTGATCAGTATCAATACAGCTGTTTCTAATATCTATATTCTTGAACATATGAACCAGAGCCACCTCCTCATGGTGCTCGTATCCCTCCTGTGACTATTCAGTCCAGTTCCTGAGTTGCAGGAGAAGTGGTGCAGAGGTTCATTTATAATACTGCACTAGGTTTACAGAAAAACTGTCTGTGTGTGTGTGTGTGTGTGTGTGTGTGTGTGTGTGTGTGTGTGTGTGTGTGTGTGTGTGTGTGTGTGTGTGTGTGTGTGTGTGAGAGAGAGAGTGAGAAAAGTCTATAAAACTCTAAAGGCTTGTTTAAAAGTCATTATAGTGATTACAGTAATTCAGCACAAAGTTCAGTGGAACATAACTGAATCAATTAATTCTCTGTGTGTGTGTGTGTGTGTGTGTGTGTGTGTGTGTGTGTGTGTGTGTGTGTGAGTGTGTGTGTGTGTGTGCATGTGTGTGTGTGTGTGTGAGCTCGCATGTGTTTGCAAAAGAGTGAGAGAGAGTGTGTGTTTGTGTTTATGTTTCCTTGTCATGCGGTCTCCCCTCTCCTTTGGTCTGCTGCCAAAATTCACACACACTCACACAAACACACACACTCACACAAACACACACACACACTCACACACACGCTGCACTTCAGTAAACAGTCATTTGTTAGCCGGCTCAGATGTTGCTTTTTCACTCGCCCGTAAACATACACATTTGTTTACGTTTCCAACAACACTGGTGGCGACGGCAACCGTTTCCCCCCGAGACCACAGACACACACACACACACACACACACACACACATACACACACACACACTGGGATACCACACAACAAGCCCCATTTCACTGGTACCGAGTGTGTGTGTGTATCTGTGTAAATGTGTTTATGTTGGAGTTTCCTGGAAATAAAAATATGACAACACACACACACACGCTCACACACACACACAGCACAGCAGCATCACTCTCATTGTTAAAGCTTCATCTTCTCAGTGAGATGAAGAGAGAGAGAGAGAGAGAGAGAGAGGAAGGGAAAAGAAAAGAAGACAAGAGAGCAGTGATTGGTTGAGGTAGCAGTCATTTAAGGTGGACTGGTGGTAATTAAACCCAGTGTTTTTGTCCTTTTCTTGAACATTCCACCTTAAATCAGCTCATCTCATGTGAACCAGATGAATGGGACTCAGCAGCAGCAGCAGCAGCAGCAGCAGCAGCAACATGAGTAACACTCTGTTTCCTCCTCTAATTAAAGCCTTGTTCCAGCCAGATGTGAATTAATCCACTGACAAAGAGCAGGTACTCCTTCATCATCATCATCATCATCACCATCATCATCATCATCATCAGGCTTGTTATAAATCTATTGAATATCCACTAATGTAAAAAGTGCATAGAGGGAACAGTGTGATTCGCTCCTGGTTGTTGTGATCAGGAACAGTAACGACACACCTTCATTGATGAATACAGGTACGGACAGGTGAGAACTTAAAGGACCAATCAGCCTCTGGTGATAATCAATAATAACAGTAATGGTAATAACAGTAATGACAGCGTACTGTACTCAGTGTTGTCTGATTTAATCCAGGCTGCGTCCACATGTTTCCCTCCCACTGTATTTATCTCCGTCTCTTCATCACATGACCTTCTGTTTTCACCCTGATGACATCATCCAAACCCAACTGGCCCCTCAACAGCTGCACTCTGTGCACACATACACACACGCACACACACGTGCATGCACGCTCACACACACACACACACACACACCTGGTGAAATCAGGATGTGTTTATCACACTGGTCATTAGTCAGTCTGCTGTCAGCATAGCTTTGAACTGACCTCAACCACAGAGGTGTGTGTAGTGATGTCTTCTCCCCCCCCCCCACACACACACACACACACACACACATACAGATACACACACACTGTATAAACACACTTTATCTGTGCGGTTATTTTACAGCAGTGAGTAACTCTCTTGGCAACACTTTCTTTCCTCCATTTTAACCCACACTTAATCTCGTCTAATCATCTTTTATTACTTTGCTTTGATCCGTTTTTCTCTGCCGTTGTTTCTCTTTTTCATTCGTTTCGCTCTGTAAATGAAAAAACAAAGCAGGAGAACTTTCTCCAGGCAGCGGAGGAAGGAGCAGAGAGTGGAAACATTTGTTTTAGTGAACGTGTTTTGAGCGAGGCTCCTCCTTATCGGAGAACGTGCAGGGTGCTGTGTGACGAACGGACTGTTTCAAGCCCCGGAGGTAAATCTGCCGCTTCGTGATGTTACAACTGTACAAACGACCTCTGACCTCAGACGCTGCACAGGTTTGATTCCCAGCGAGACTGTAGCGTACCAGACGGCTGGTGCCATTTTGTTGTTGTTGTTTTCAGGTCGTCATGGATACGATATCTCAGTTACAACAGAGCTTCTTCATATTTGGTAAAGTCAGATGCTCTGGTGGACGAGCGGTTGGGAGGAGGGAGTACGTAACGTCCCATATGGGCTCCAGCCCTGATGCAGGAGATCGCCAGTTCAATTCCTGACCGGGTAAAAATGCAGATGATGAAGCGATCGGATTTTAGTTGTTGCCTAAGGTCAAAGGTTATGAGATTGAGATGATGCAGGTTTGGCTTTGTGAATGAAATCTGTGTGACACTCAACTCAAGGTCACAGTGAGCTCTTTAACATGTAACCAGTGAGTCCAACACGTGTCAGACTGGGGACCAGTCCCAGAGCAGCAGCACAGCTGATGGATGGATGGACATACAGGCTGAGAGCCATAACTCTGCTCCGACGCTGATGTTGATGTTGATGTTGCCGTTACGTTATTTCATCACATTCACTGCAACACACATGTGAATCTGTCTCCGCTGTTTCCACCCACTCGGAGGAACCGTCATGTTTTTTTTATTTTTCTTTCTGTGAGATCAGTTTTTCATCGTCACGGTCTCCTCTTTGTTCTGTCGCCTTTCTTCTGCTTCTTGTTTCTCTTCTTCTTCTTCTTCTTCTTCTTTTCTTCCATGTTTCAGCAGCGAGTCACATGTGCTGTTTTCTCTTCTGTTTTAAGTCATCCCTCCTCCTCCTCCTCCTCCTCCTCCTCTTCCTCTTCTTCTTCTTCTAATGAAGTCAGAAAACTTTGCTTATGTTTGATAGCAAACACACACACTCATCGACTTACACACACATCCTCCTACCCACACACACACACACACACACACACACACACATACCCCTGTCATGCATGTGTGTGTGTGCTGCAGTTATTTTCACAGTGTTCCACTGGTAGCTGTGGTTTGGGGCCTGCATCTATTTTAGACTTAAAGAGAGGGAGAAGATGGGCTGTGTTTGTGTGCATGAATATGTGTGTGTGTGTGTGTGTGTGTGCGTGTGCAGATATGTATGTGTGTGTGTGTATGTGTAAATCCAGAGGACACGCAGCGAAGGAAAATCCATGTAGTGTGTGTAAGTGTAGGTCAGGTCTGAGTGTAATCCTGAGCAGCTGTCTTTGTTCTGTCTCTGTGGCGTTTGCAAATTGAAGAGTTCTCATCCAGACGTCTATAAATACGACGGCGAGCTCAGAGAGCGCCGCTCCTTACCTGCAGCTCATCGCTCCATACTTCCACACTGATGTTGTTGTTGTTGTTGTTGTTGTGTGTGGTTTTTATCCTCACACACTTTTTACACACACACACACACACACACACCTCATGTTGCAGGTTTAGACAGTGAAAGCTCGACAGCAGCAGAGATCAGGTGTCTGCATCACACACTTCCTGACTTCTGATGGGTGTTTTCAAACACACGTCACTGTGTGTGTGTGTGCGTGTGTGTGCATGTGTGCGTACAAACATGTGTACATTGAGGGGGGATTGAAATAGCGTAAAGCCCACAGCCAAATTGCTGCTAACCACAGCAGCACAGTGTCACCCCCATCTTCAAACCGCAGCCCAGAATAAAGCAGGAATGTGCCAGTGTCTCCGCCGCTGCCGACCGACACACACACACACACAACACACACACACACACACAGGCTATTGGAAGCAGCTTCACCACCCCCCTCCAACTGCGCTGGTCCAGAACCCGGCCCCCGAGCGGGGCCCCGAGCTGTGCTGTCACAGTCCGACCCGATCTTCTACAGAACCGTCCTCAAATTATCATGGACCGAACCAAACCCTCCTCATCTATATACAAACAGACCCACAAATGTCCAAAACGTCCCAGACTGTTGCACAACACCATCTCAGCTGCTATATCTAAACTGCACCAAGCTGTCCAAACAAGCGCCAAACTGCCCCGGACTGACTGTCCTCCTCCACCACCTTCAGAGCTCTCCCAAAGCCACTGGAACAAACCAAATCCAAACATGTGCAGACGGACCCTGGCCCTCTCAGGCCGCCGCTTAAGTCTCTTCGATTGTCTCCACATCTGTCCTCTGCAGCTGCCTCCAACTTATCAAGCCGTGCCCGACAATCGAGCTTCTGTTTTCTGCGGCACGGAGGACTTCTGTAGAAACATCTTGGCTCCGTCTCCACATCTGTTACAAAGCGGGTCACATCATTAGAGGAGATGGAGCCGCCGCCGGTCGGAGCAGCTAAAGAAAACATGTAGTAATAGTAGATGTAATGGCAGCGAAGGTCCTCGCCGTCCTCAGACCGGGTCTTAAATCAAAAGGGTTTTTTTTTGTTGTTGCTCAGAGATTAAACAGAGATCCATCTGTGACAACAGCAACAGGAGACTTCCTGCTGACTTTAACAAGATGAGGAGCCGATCGCTGCTGCTTCACCTCCATCCTATCAAAGACAGAGACCGTGCGGGGTTTATGTCACCGATGCTGTCGCTGCGGCACGACTGAGACTCTGCAGAGGCTGAAGTCGATGCAAAATGAATCGCAGCCTCATCGTAGAGCTGTTTCATCTCCTCCTGTCCGACGCTGACACACCGCAGCTGCAGCAGTCTCTGGGAAGGTTTGACATGATTTGAAATCAAAGTTTAGGAACTCTTAAAGCGGCCCGAGACAGTTTTGGAAGAATAATTCAGTTCCTGTCCAAAAATAAGAAGCGTATGATGTTCTCTTCATGATGAAAGTACGGTGGCCCTGAGGGCTCAAGTCTCTGAAGCTTAATAAAGTAGCTACATGCTACAAATTCAGCCGTTTGATGATAGAAAGTCACAAACTCAGCTTATAACAAGAAACAAGAAGCTTTGAAGTGAAGCACCCCAGCCTGGTCCGTCACTTTATTGTGTCCCCAGAAACACTTCCTGTTGTGTTTGTGCGGTTTTGTGGCAGTTGGAAGTGGTTTTCTCAATGTGTAGCCCTTTTGTTGAGCCTTCAGGGCCACCGTAGACCCTCTGACCCTGATGGATTCACCCCCTGCAACGAACACATCTCTTTAAGCTCTAATGATAAAGTTTTGTTCGTGTCCCGGTTTCAACGTCGTGTCTCAGCTGTTGTTTCTGTTTGGACCTCCTGCTGCTGCAGCACCTGCCTCTGCTGCTGCCGCTGCCTTAAATATATCAACCACCACAGGCCACCATTATTATTGTACAACTCCTCCA
The DNA here is from genome assembly GCA_021432705.1 of Caranx ignobilis. Lineage (NCBI taxonomy): Eukaryota > Metazoa > Chordata > Actinopteri > Carangiformes > Carangidae > Caranx > Caranx ignobilis. The sequence continues at coordinate 24,056,477 of MU270012.1, forward strand.
ACAGCTGTAATTACAGTGTCGTCCTCCACTCGGCTGCTTTTCTTGGGTGTTGAAGTGTGATGTGGTGCAGAGAGAGAGAGAGAGAGAGAGAGAGAGAGAGAGAGTCCAAACCTCAGGCTCGTCTAAAACTGATAACCTCGACCGGCCGACGAGACAAATATAGAGGCGAGCACGGCCGAGGGAAACACACAGATATACGCACCGCAGCTCCGACCAGCCTACGGTACTACGCCTGCTATTTACAGAGAGAGAGAGAGAGAGAGAGAGAGAGAGAGAGAGAGAGAAGAGAGAGAGAGAGAGAAAGAGAGAGAGAGGGAGGAATGTATGAGAGGTCGGCGCTAAGAGACGCTCTGTGTGTGTGTAATGTGATTTTGTTTCAGAGTTGCTCCAGAGGTGGGCTATTTCCTTACCTCATGTTGATGTAAGACTGAGGTTAAAACACACACACTGACCCCCACACACACACACACACACACACACACAACACACACACAACACACACACAACACACACATTCCCCGTGAAATTGTAAGACAGCGTTAAAAAACCCCGACTCGCCTTAGAAAAACACCTGCCCAATTAAGAGCGAGGCATATCCCATTTCAAACAACTGTGAGTGAGAGTGTGTGTGTCTAAGTGTGTGTGTGTGTGTGTGTGTGTGTGTGTGTGTGTGTGAAGCCACAGGCTGCGCTCTCACCAAAGAGAACAAGATTGGCTTTAGAAAAGGCCAGGATAAATATTAGAGAGGGCTTAGGCTAATCTGTGCACACACACACACACACACACACACACACACACACACAGACGAAGACGCAGTGGGGGAGATGGAGACACACACACATTCTCAGACACCTTAAGGTAGACATGATGGCAGACACACACACACACATTCTGTCTCTCAGTGTGTGTGTTCGGTGCATGTTAAATGAAAGCACCGTGAAACTGGACACAATCCTCAGGGAGGAGAGGAAATGAGCAGAAAAGAAGGGAAGAAATGAGAAAAAATGGACACGTGGGAAAGAGACGGAAAGAGGAAGAAACAGAGGGATGAGAAGGAGACGGAGGGAGAGAGCGGAGAGGGAAAGGGAGGCAGAGGAAGAGGAGGAGGAGGAGGAGGAGAGTTATAGGCAACAGGAAAAAGGATGAGGAGGGAGGAGAGGAAAGACAGGTAGAGGAGACAGAGAGGGGAGGAGAGGAACGACGGAAGAGGGGATGAGGAGGAGACGGAGGGGAGGAGAGTAATGAGGAAGAGGGATAAAGAGGAGACAGAGAGGTGGGACCGAGGAGAGACAAGGCGTCCAATTCATCGGCCTCAGGAGCTCGTTAAATCCACTCTGATCCATGGGATTCAAGCAGGGATTTCATCACACACACACACACACACACACACTCACACACACACACACACACACACACACACACAGACACACACACACACACACACACACACACACACTACATTACTTCTTCTACAATATGAACATTGAATATAAACATTTTCTCTGAAGCCAATACAATTAACAGGTTTAGTGTTTTGGCCTCGTGGAGCAACAACAACATCTGGAAACATCTGTGGAGTGGAAAAAAAGAGAGAGAGAGAGAGAGAGAGGGATGTTAGTGACACCTACAACACACATGTTTATTGATACTCTATAAATGGGATCGATTGATATCGGCAGTGAGAGGAAAGAAGTCAGTTTCCCTCGTCCCTCGTCTCGTTGTTGTGTGTCGATCAGTGAGCAGCGTATGAAAGCTCATGCGTGTTCAGTGTGTGTTTACACAGGAGGTGTTGCGTTCAGGAACAGCACTGAGTGCAATCACTGAGGAAAACCATATAAATATGAAGGACACACTCATAAACATCAGTTTTTGGCTCCTGGACTCGTGTTCGTTCAAATCCCAGAACCAACAGAAACCGTGGAGGCAGCTGCTGCTGCTGCTGCTGCTGCTGCTGCTGCTGCTGCTGCTGCTGCTGCTGCTGCTGCTGCTGCTGCTGCTGCTGCTGCTGCTGCTGATGTCGCTGCTGTCGTCACTCTGTGTGTTTGTACAAGTGTAAACGCGAAGTGTTTTGCTGACAGATGTTCTCTACCTGTCGTCCAGGTGGCGTGGAGCCCATAGCCGAGGTGTCCGGTGATGGGGAGGAGCTGGAGCTCCAGCAGGAGGCCACCAAGTTCATCAAGAAGAAGCAGCCGTCCAAGAAAGTCAAGAAAGGTAGGAGGCCTGCGTTATCTCTGTCTCTGTGTCTTTTTTTGTGGGGGGGGGAGCTGGATATTGTCTTCCTCTCAGAGCCCCCTGTGGCTCCGCTTCACCTTGTCACACTTCCAGACGACCCATATCTAAACACTCATGCACGCCGGCGGTGTCGGCCGTGCATCCGCAGCAGCGCTCCCAGCTCGTCAGTGCAGAGCCCTGACACTGATGTCTGCTCACTGTCCGTCACACTGCTGTAATCCACCTCTCGGCCCAGAGCCGGCCCGCTGCCGGCCCGCTGCCGGCCCACTGCCGGCCCGCTGCGTCTCATCTGTTATGTGCACATACCGCTCTGACGGCCACTGGCACCCGCTCCACACTGTCAGCACGGCCCGGGCCGGTGCCAAGTGATGGAGTCAGACCGTAAATCTGGTCCTGCAGATGCAGCGGGGAGCGAGCGCGGCGTCTCCGCAGGCTCAGCCTGGGTGTCTGTGCTGGTGCTGATGAGCTGCGACTCAGTCGGTTACTGATCGATATCATTGATAAGAGCCGAGGTGACTGTGGCTTCTATATTTGTATGCCCCTTCAGTGAGGTCACTCCGTCACGCTCCTGCTCCTGTGCTTGACTTGGCAGCAGCTGCAGCATCACTGTGGTTAGAAAACTCATGACCTCGTCCCTCGTGACATCTCACACTGCTGCTGTGGAATTATGGGATGCCAGCACCGACGCTGCGAGCCACTCAGCCCTAATGTAAACAAAGTGGATGCTCTGTCAGTGTTATTTATCTTGTCGATGACGGGCTCCGTCACAGGTGGAGTAGTTCAGTGACCTCCAACATGGACTGAGGTCAGCGTGTGATCGAGCCAATCAGCAGGCAGCATTCTTTGGACCAAGATCTGTGATTGATTAAATAAGAACAATGTTTTTCAGTACCTGTAAATATTGATATTGAAAACTCAGCTCTAGTTTTTCTTCTTCTTCTTCTTCTTCTTCTTCTTCTTCGTTCACCTGCTCATATTTAAAACCCATAACATCGTTCTCGTCTGCGTTTCATATCTGCCCCGTCTTCTTCTTCTTCTTCTGTTGTGGCCGGTCTTGTGTGATCACAGTGTTTCTGCGGCGGACCCTGACGGAGCTGATCTGGGATCTGGGCTCACGTCCGGCCTGTTACGGCTCCGTCCGGCCGCTGCCAGGTCTCCACTCTGTGTCTCTGTGTCTGGGGAGTTGGACGGCGCTCTCTTCCTCTTCTGCTCTCCGTCTGCTGTGCCTCCTTCTCTCCCTCTCTCTCTCTCTCTCTCTCTCTCTCTCCTCTTTATGTTCTTGTCCATCTGGCTCTGCTCTCCATCCGTCCGTCCTTCTTTCCATCCGTCTCTCTGCTCCTTTAATATCTGAACATTCATCTTTCCCAATCAGAGCAGTCCACTGGGACGGCACCTCAGCTCCTTCCTTCCTCCCTTTCCTAACCTGATTAGTTATATGCACACACACATACAATACTGTCATACACACACACACACACACATTCAACAAAAGCATATTGTTTCCTGACACACACACACACACAGACACACACACATGGAGAGAGAGGGGCTTCTGGTTTGCATTGAGGACAAATCCGTGTTTTATGACAGTTTGTCTTTCCTAAACCGTGGCGGATAGATTCGCTTTGATGGTCTCTACTTTCATCAGTTGTGTGTGTGCATGTGTGTGTGTGTGTGTGTGTGTGTGTCTGTGCGCATGTGTGTGTGGCTGTGTGTGTGTGTGTGCACGCGTGTGGTTAATCCACTCAGGCGTCGCCACTAATGAGAAGGGGAGGCGTGGGAGACACAAAGAAGGCGACACAGGGATCATTAGATACACACTCCTATACGCTACATATACATCCATGCACACACACACACACACACACACACACACACAGCTTGTAAGTCCAGCAGCCTCTGTGCTGTGTTTGCATGTGTTTTCATTGATCGTACATGTGTTTGTCTGGTCTGAGAGGATCCAGACAGAAACATTTGGACGGTGAATCAAAACAACAAAAAGGACAAAGTTGGTGAGTTATTGATCCTGTAATGAGCCGAACGATCAGAGCGTGACTGATGGGTGGCCCTGATGTATTGATCCAACCAGCTTTTGACAGCGCAAACGCGTTATGTGACGTAGAACTGGGGTTATTGTAGGTTCTCTCTGTCACACACACACACACACACTCACGCCTCTTTCCTGTCTTTCTGCTCTCAAGTAGTGGGCTGCCGCTCTCTTCCTTTGAGTTCCCAGGGGACATTCAAGGACATTCAAGGATTTTCGAG
>MU270012.1:24065976-24073476 GCA_021432705.1 Caranx ignobilis
GGTCATTAAACGTCTCTCCTCAATCCAGCTGGACGTCGATGTGAATCCCCCAAAATCCAACAGTTTGTCGAGTGTGCGCTCGCTAAATCCAGCTCGTCAGCACCTCCTCCGTGTTTCTACAAACCCACGTCTTCATCGACACAGTTGTTCCAGCTTGTGCTGTTAGCGACGTTGAAGATGATCTGTTGTCTTATAGCTTTCGAACGGTCGAGACTCGTCAGCCTCCTGCAGCGTTTATGAAAACTTCAGGCCAAAGACAGAAGGAAAAGCTGCACCTGTAGCGTGCAAAGTTTCCCCCGAAGAAATTCACAAACAGAACAGCAGGGGAGTTATTTACCGTAAAGACACTGAAGACAGTCAGAGACATGATCCAACAGAAGAGGATCGGCGGTCCCTCCTGTCCTCGTTGAACCGGCGGTGGAAGGTCATCCCTCCGTCACTCTGACCTCCTGGCTGCTTCATATCTCTGCAGCTTGTCAACAACATTTTTAGGTAGCAACATTTGCTCTTGTACTGTAACCCCAAAGCTCTTGTGTTGCCAACTATACCCCCCCCCCCCCACCACCACCACTACAACCACCACCACCACATGGCTATCACGCCATCGCCTCAGCTATGTGTTGGCCCGGGGTGTGTTGACGGAGCGCTGATGAGACGCTCGGCTGTTTAATGTGTGTGTAATGTTCCACTAATGTCTCGGCAACGATATTATCTGATCAGCTATTCTTGGCTAATGCTCGCGGTGATTACAAGATAGAGACGAGGACGACGCTCCAAATATTTGTTGCCTGGTCGGGTAACAGCGAGGACTAATGCTTATGGACCCGTGGCACCCTGCAACGGAAAGTTCAGGGGGGGTTTTAAGCCGCTACAACAGCCGCTAAGTCCTGTCAGTGACCTTGTGTTTGGGACAGCTCCGCTCATGGTAATTTGTCTTCAGTGGATGTCGTGGAAAACTCGCTGTGAAAATTGGTTCCTGGAGAATGTCTGCAGGGACGTGGCTGAGCTGGAGATCTCAAGTTTCAATTAGATACAAGCAGGAATTAACCGGGTTGGTTTTTGTGCATGAACATTTTCACTTTTTGTGGACTGCAAAGGACAAACACTCACAGTGTGTTTCAGTCCAGAGGATTTAAGCTCTTACAGCAGGCAATAGAAACACTTCATGCACGTCACTGGATGCTCACTGCAGCCAAGAAACTACAGAAAATACCTGAGAACTGAAGAAGCAGCAAAGGTGCAGTCAGTGCAGAGACAGTTTGACACATGTAAACATCAGAGGACTGTGCAGAAAACAATATAGATGATGCACATCATGTTCCAGCAGGGTGTTTCTGCCCTTTAGGTAGAACAGAGGTGAAAGGTCATCCAGGACTGACACAGTATACACAGATTGAACGTTAAGTTCACAACCTGTACCTGAAGAGTTTTTCACTTCTCATGGTCTTCAGCCTCTAAAGACCCTCACTGGACGCACGATATTTAGCATCAGGCCTCAGGAAAACCTGAATTTCATGTTGTTCCTGTAATAGACTTGAGACCTGCTCAGGTTGAGCCCCGCCCTCTGCCCAGGGTCACCTGGGATTGGCTCTAGCTGAGGATATGCAGCGTTGTTATGGGTCACACTGTGACTCTTAAAAACATTTTTATCTTTTTTGCATATATTAAACCTTCGATGCACGAACTAGCTCCGGCGTTGAGCGTGTGTTGTGTTTCTGTAGTTTACCTCCAGGACAAGGAGGCGATGTCAGAGGGAATAACAGCAGGAACTCTGGGAAAAATACATCAAGTGTTTATTAAGCCAGCGTGACGCAAGAGGGAGGTTTCATCGAAACAATCTAACTAATCAAAGGTGTGTTGATAAGTTCTGTGAATTATGGCTAACAGAGAGACAGACGGGGGGACGGGGGGGACGAGGGGGGGGCTGGGCAGGAACTATTCTGGCTATGATAACCATCAACAAACCAGACAGTTTTTCAGAGGTTGGAAACCCAGATGTGTGTGTGTGTGTGTATATATATATATGTATATGTGTGTGTGTGTGTGTTCATGCTACCCCCCCCCCCACAGCCCCCCCCAGGTCATGTAACATGTGGTAAGGAGCGCAGTGTTTTTGCGGTAGTGTCCATTCAGTGCTCGGGCTCCTGGGGGAACCTTCCAGAAGGAATGAGCGGCTCTTCCTCTGGGAGGCCCCCGTGTAGGAAGTGGAGCTTCCAGTGGGGAGGAACCGGCCTTCACACCTCCTGCTGCTTTTCACATTACAGCCTCAGCAGCGGCCACGTTACGGGATATAACCATTAATCTAATGCACTTTATGGCAGCTACCAGTTTGGTTCATATATTTAATGGGCCAATCCAGCTCTATAAGATGTGACACCCCCACCCCCACCCCCCCATTGGCTTTGAAAACACTTGATGTTTTAATATCCTTAAAAATGATGATATCATCTGCAAACATTAGATTGTTTTGAGATATACAGTATCAGCTCACTTTATCACACAGGCTTTTATTTTGACAAGACTAATGCCTCTATTGAAGGAATACCAAAACAGTTAGCTTGCACAAAGTAGCATTTAATAGCATGTAGCTTCATGCAAACAATGCTAAATAAGCTAGGCCACATATTGGCCCTTTAACTCCTTATTTTGAAGGAGACTTTGTCACAAAACTTTCCTTTAAGATGAAAGTTTAGCTTTAATGCTAAACAACAATTGTTTGCTAGTTGTTTGTCAAAGTCACAGCTTTTCTTTGACTAATAGACTCAAACTATGCAGGAGCACAATGAGCTGACAGAGTAACATCCTGGAAGCTGAAACAAACCTAATGCAGAGGCTAATGGTCGGGCTAATGCACTCTGACATAATAACGTCGAGGCTCACAGATTCAGCCCTTTGTGGTAGCTAGCGTTTACGCTAATGCATTCCAGCTTCATATAGAGTTTGGAGGTCGGCGGTTTAGCCGTTAGCTGATGTGCAGTGCTCCAGCGTCAAGGTCGCGGAGCATCAAGTGGTTCACCAGAGCGGATTGAAAAAGGTTTCATAATGGTTTCATTTCATTTTCCAGCTGCTGACGGCTGATGCTGTAGAAGTTTTTCTGACTCCAGCTCCCTCTCAAACATGAAGACACTCAGTCAGTGATACATGAAATGTCGTTGTTACATAACAGCAGCACACGGACGTATTGGTTTGATGCTTTTTGGATGAACTGTTCGGATACGATAGAGTCAAGTGGAAAGAAAGAAAGGAGCAGTGTTGGTCTGCTGTGAAGGGGCCGCTCTCATCTGTGATACAGAAACGACTTTTTCACTTTGGGATTGGGGGGGGGGGGCAATCAGGGGCTTTCTGCACTGTAATAAAAGCCCCCTTTGTTGCCCAACTCCCACCAAGCCCCTGCCTTCTCAAACCCCCTTACCCTGCACCCCTTCCCCCATTTTTTTTTAACAAGGGACCTTTAATTTGGCGAGAAGGAAGCAATGAATTGTGGAGTATACTTTTCCACGGGAGGCATGGGAAGTGTAGGCCTTGCTCGCTCGCTCGCTCTCTCTCTCTCGCTTCTCGCTCCTCGTCCCGTGCAAAACTCAATAGGTAACACATGTGGGACTGGACCTGCTACTGCACGCCCCCCCCCTCCTCCTCCTCCTCCTCCTCCTCCTCGCTCGCCATCTGTGCTCCCTCCCTCTGTTCGTTCTCTCTCTCATACTCTCAGGAGGTGTCGTTACTTATTGATGCCTTTGCAGCTGCACTTATCAATTTCCTAAAATATCAACAATGGATCAAATAACCATGGAAACAGTCGCTTGCACTGACAAACCCACTAATTGTTTCTGGCCCTCCAGAGGCCACACAGATCATTACAGATATTGTTTTTTGTCGCTTTGTATTTATCATCTAGTGTCGTTTGTTCTTGACATCGATGTCTGCTGCTGCAGGAGGTGGACATGTCCACTGAGCTTAGCTTATTGCGTTCGTGTGTAAAAGGTGGATTGTCGAGGTAGCGTCTGCCTGTGTGTGTGTGTGTGTGTGTGTGAGAGAGAGAGAGAGAGAGTTTATCAGAGGAGACGTGTCAATTAGCTGGGGGGTACAGGAGGCAGAGCCAGGGGTCAGAGGTCAGGGCGGGGGGATTCGTCAGCTGTCACTAACTATAAAAACTTACTGTGTTCCTGTGCACGTGTGTGTGTGTGTGTGTGTGTGATGGCGAGGGCCCTGGTTGCGGGTCAGTAGCCATTGAGCCGAGACTGAGAACACATGCTTTTACAGACACACACACATTCACACACACACACACACACACTCTCCCAGTCCCAGCTCACTGTGTGTGGCGACACGTTCCCTGCTAAACCTCTGACAGCGTGAAGTTAAAGCTGTTGTTCCCGTACGAAGACAAACTCTAAGAACTAACCACGTTTCCACAGTTGCTCTTCACAGGTGAACTGAAAAAAGTGAAGCATTAAAATGAGCTGCTCTTGATGGATTTCAGGTAAACACCGACCTGAAGACACCAGCAGCCAATAAAAACATGTCCGCTCTCCTTCAAACAGCTGTAAACAGACGAGTCTGTTAACGTGACGGACGACAACTGCCTCACAAACCAATCAGCCAATCAGCTTCCTTAAAACGGAAACGCTGTTACTTCAGACGCTCCAACAGTGACTTTGTTGTTTATAGGCCTCTGCTATCATCATGTGACCTGTCAGTGGAGTTGTAGCAGCGAGGAGACGATACCTGGAGCAGATTGTTTGAAGACAAGTGCAGTGGGTCGTTTATAGTAAAGTTATATATATTTTCCCGTCGTAGTTTTGAACTGACAGATCATTGCCGTCGTTACAGGTGCAGTCTCGTCATCACCTGTCTGCACATGTGTTTCCGTAATCAATACAGAATGTTGATCAGCGGTAGACGATCTGTTTTAATCAGTTCCTCGTTTTGAAAAAGCAGCTGTGATTAAAGGTCGGTTCTGCTCAGAGAGGAAAAGTCCCATCACTTTTCCAAAGTCCCCGTCTCCTGTGTCTCCAGGTCTGGAAACGAGCGGCTGCTCTGAGAGCTTAAGTGTTTTCTCTAGCAGAGCGAGGAGTGATCAGTGTCAGGACAAGGAGACAGGTCACTTCCCTCCACGCTGGCAACCAACCAATCAGAGCGCAGCGCAGGCCTCAGGCTGCACACACCTGATGTCTCTCTCTCTCTCTCTTTTCTCTCTTTTTCTCTCACACACACCTTCCATCCTGCCGTCCATCTCCATCTCTTCCTCCTCTTTTTCCCTGCAAGTCTTATGGATGGTGTGTGTGTGTGTGTGTGCGTGATCACAGAGGACATGATTAGTTTCCTTCATTAGGCTAAAGGCCGGGCTCTGCTCCATGGCAAATATTGGGCCATGGAAATGAGAGACATTTACACACACACACACACACACACACACACACACACACACTTTGGACTGGCACACCTTTACCACTCTTCAAATATGCACTCACAGTTCTGGACAGGACGTTCCTCATTTATTCAGCAAATGGTCTCACACACACACACACACACACACAACCCATGCAGTCATTTTTACACACACACACACACACACACACTTTTTCTAACCACATTTTGACACTCTCCCTCACGCAAAGTAAACACACACACTTGCAAAGTCAAAACTCTGCAAACACACTCTCTCTCTCTCTGTCTGTCTCTCTCTCTCTCTCTCTCACACACACACACACACACACACACACACACTTGCCCAGCTCCACCACACTCACACAAGTGCAAACCACACACACACTAACGAGCCAAAGCAAATGGCTGCAGGTTGGTGGTGTGTTCTCCTGGCTTTAATTGATCCCAGTGATTAATGACACCTGATCGCTTCCAGTGTGTGTGTGTGTGTGTGTGTGTGTGTGTGTGTGTGTGTGTGTGTGTACCTGCTGTCACTGTCACTGCTAACAAACATACCACTACTACTATCACCAGTACTCACAGTACTGACATCAACACTGCTGCTGCTCTGCTACTGTTGCTACCTACCAGGGGTCATGAGCAGCAGCTCTTCACTGGCTGGTCATTTGCTGCTCTGGATCAATATAAATCATAGTTGTTGTTGTTGTTGTTTTGATATAAACAACACGGACGTAATAAACAACAACAAAAACACAGTCAGTCTGATGTTCAGCGACTTCTCTGTGGAACAACCAGCAGCTGCTGAGTCCAAACACAGATCATGTGCACATGCAGGAGATTCATACTGGAAACCACACTCTCTTTTTTTAACAGGCCTGTGGACACACACACGCACACACACACACACACACACACACACACACACACACACACACACACACACACACGTCTTGGTAAGAGCAGGAATGTGCAAATACAAGCCTCTGTTCCCTCACTTACTTATGCATACGTAAAAACACACCCACGCACATATAATGCAAAAAATATGTGAGGCCGTAGATTCAGTTTCTCATGTCTGGACACACCCCCCCCCCCCCCACCCCCCCACCACATAAATACGCACACACACATACACACACACACACACACGTGTGGTGTGTAGCTATGTGCTGAGCTGGTGCTGCGCTGGCTGGTAGAGGAGGAAGAGGGTTTAACGCAGACAAAGACAAACAGGCTCCGCCCACAGGAAGAGACAGAGGAGGTGGACGCCAAACCTGACCCCTCCATCGACCGTGTGTGTGTGTGTGTGTGTGTGTGTGCGTGCATGCATGCATGTGTGTATGTTTGACCAGAGAGATTCAACATGTGGACAGTGTCAGGCTGATATGTGTGCATGAGCTCATTTCAAGACTCTCAACAAACGACACACACACACACACACTGAGCTTTGCGTTGTATATTGAGGAGGGAAACTCCCTCAGATAGAGGCCCTGATACACACACACACACACACACACACACACATATACGGTATATACACACACAGCTATTTTTCCATCATTTGCGGTGCAGGCAGCTATGTCCCGATGTTTATGACACTGTATATCTGTCTGGAAAAACCTGTGTGTATGTTTTTAAGTTTGTGTGCATGGGTAAGTGTAAGTGTGTGTGTGTGTGTGTGTGTGTGTGTGTGTGTGTGTGTGTGTTGAGGAATGAACACTTCTTGGAAACGTAGTGCAGCTTTTGACATTTGTGTAGCCGTCTGTGTTTGTGTGTTTGCGGTGTGCGGACGTCTGACTGGGTTTTTTAAGTGTTAGTGTGTTTATCAGTGTGTGTGTGTGTGTGTGTGTGTGTGTGTGTGTGTGTGTGTGTGTGTTTTGGAGAAAGTGTTTATGCAGTCAAATTGGTCTTCTCTTCTGAAAACATGTACTCACATGTAGCTGGTTAGCAGGCCTGGCTCAGACGCTCACTTTCTCTCTGCACAAACACCAACAGCTCATTATCCTGTTTCTCTCACGTTGTCTTTGTCTCACTGTCCTGAAGTCATAAAGTCATGCTCATCTTGTCTCTGTCCTTCAACCACCTCAGCTGTCCACGCACTGGTCCTTATTCTCA
>MU270012.1:24078476-24085976 GCA_021432705.1 Caranx ignobilis
TCGTGTGGCGTCGCTGTGAAACTCGACGCAGGAAACAGACGGACAGCGAAAGGACAGAAGATTCATCTGTGTGTTTGCGTCTCTGCGTCGCTCTGTCAGCACTTTTACCTGCACCTGCAGGTGACTCAGCTCCTGCGCAGGTTGTGTCAGTTCATGTGGGCTCAGGTACGGTGGCCTTGAGGGCTCAACACACACACACACACACACACACACAGAGACAGCTTTATCAGTGAGTCTGGTTTGTTTCGATCATGTGCAGATACACGGTACAGTCAGACATAACATAGGTCATATTTGCCAACACATGCACTGGATCAGTGTGTTGAGCTCTCCAGGCCACCGTACCCATGGTCCAGTCAGGCCTCTCCCTCTCTCCCTCCCTCCCCCTCTCCCTCCCTCCTCCATCTGAGAGCCTTTTTACAGAGCTCTGAACATAAACCTGTCGTCACGCGCCGTCATTACTTTGTCATCCAGCAGCAGCACTTTAAAGCACAGACTCTTTTTTTCTTCCTCCTCCTCTTCATCTATCTGTCTATCTGTTTTCACTTCACTTCCTCCTCCTCCTCCTTCTCTCCTTCCTCCATGTTGTTTTTCCTTCCTCTTCACTCTCTCCTCTCTTTTGCTTTCCATCAGTTGATCTTTCTCTGAAATGTTCCTCCTCTTTATTTTTCCTTCACTTGTTTCTTTTTTTCCCCTGAATGTTGATGCTCCCTCGCTCTCACGCACACACACTAATATCTCTCTCTCTCTGCTCTTGTTTCTCACACACACACACACACACACACACACTGCACATGTTAGACTTGGCTGAGGAAACCTGCTGAGTGTGAGTGTTTGATTCCACATGGTGACACAGTAATGGTCTGATAATCACAACAACTCTCTCTCTTTCTGTTTGTTCTTCAGTATCAGTGTGTGTGTGTGTGTGTGTGTGTGTGTGTGAGCTCCGTCGTACGTACACACACACACACACACACACACACACACACACACCATCATATATAAACATAAACAGAGTGTATTGATTAGTTGATGTTTTACAGACTAAACATCTGCACATCTCACACACACACACACACACACACACACACACATGTTTGTTGTCATTGGAAACAGCAGCGTCTCCAGGAGAATCAAAGAAGACAGTTTTCATCATGATTGATTATTTTACTGTGATAAATGATTTTGTTGGTACAAATAAAGTTAAGTGAGTTTGTCAGATCGTCAGGTTTGTTTCTCTTCTCATGTTCTCCACCTCCTCTCCTCCTCCTCTTCCTCCATTCTTCTTCTTCTACACTTAATGCTGCGGCTTTTTAGACTTGACTTCCCACCGTGTGTGTGTGTGTGTGTGTGTGGTAACCACGGTAACTACTTAAGTAATCTGGCCTAATGAGGCTCCAGACGCTTTTTAATTAACAAGACAGCAGGTAGTTCTCTCCATCCTTCTATCTCCTTTCTCTCTCATCCCTCTTTTCCCACAAAGCAGAGACAGCCCATCCCTGCATATGTGTGTGTCCGTGTGTGTGTGTGTGTGTGTGTGTGTGTGTGTGTGTGTGGAAACTCCTGCTGATGTTCCCACCCTGATAGCCAGATGTCCGGCCGACACACTCACACCTCCAAGACAACGAGGAGATTAAAATGAACACACACACACACACACACACTCACTCTCTGTGAGATGGACACATACACACAGGTGGACGGAGGACGACGTCTTTGAGAGACGACGATGAGGTCATCTGGCCTCTCTTTCTCTCTCTCTCTCTCTCTCTCTGTCCATTTATCTTTCATCCCCTTCATCCACACACACACATTGATGCCATAAATAACACACACACACACACACACACACATGAAGGAATAGCAGTCCTCAGAGACTTTGAAACAGCAGAGATGCATGTGAGAGAAGAGCAAAGTGCGAAAGACAGATGGAGAAAAGAGACGTGATAAGAGCGGGCGAGTCAGTGATGTCACCTCATATAAAACAAGTGAGAGAGACAGCGAGAGAGAGAGAGAGAGAGAGAGAGAGAGAGGTGGAAAGTGTCTGAGCTCATTTCCTCATTACTCACTTCAGGCAGCATCAGTTCTGTCTCGCTGATCTCACTTGTACCACCAGAGGTCAAAGGTCAGCGTGACCCACAGCAGGGCATGAGGTCATCAGCTCTGTTTTTCATTGTCAGCTCAATCAGCTGATCATTATTGTCGGTTTTTATGACGATACCTCACAGAAACCTCTTGGTTGAGGTCGTTGGAGACAGAAGATAAGATTTAAATACTGAACGAACACTAAGCTGTGGAGGCGGGAACCTCGGTGGCTGCAGTTCCTCTCCTGACCACTAGAGTGAGCCTCCAACAGTGAGTCAGTCTCCACAGACTCCCATGTTAGAAGATCAGACCATTAGATGGTGACTGTTTATAGAAGCTAACCAGGTATGGAGATTTGAGGGTGGGGCCTATCTTTGAGTGACAGGTGGATTAGGTGCAAGCTGGCATGCACCAAAGGCTCAGTTCCTATAGCAACCACCTCTGAGGATGGATGGATGGATGGATGGATGGACGGACGGATAGATTGTATCTTAGCGTGTAAAAACAAAAACCTGGCCTCATTAGGAGGACGAGCTGAGGGACTGGAAAAGATGTTTGAAAGTGAGCGAGAAAACACACATGCTGTATGTAGCAGGACACACACACACACACACACACACACACACACACACTGTTTCCCTTTCTCTGTTAAGCATCATCTAAATGTAACGCTAGAGTTAGCTCTGCAGGTAGGAAGCCTGGGATAAGTACCGTGTGTGTGTGTGTGTGTGTGTGTGTGTGTGTGTGTGTGTGTGTCAGTTGAAGATCTTACAGCATTCTTAACTTTCACATCACGTCCAACATGTACCTACAACAGGAGCAGCTGTTACTGTTCAATCCTGTTCTCACCTGACATATTTTCAGGATTTCAAAATAAAAGCCCTGTGTTCTGTCTGAAGGTCAGAGGTCACACACTGTGTTGAAGTTCAGCTCGTTTGTCAGTTTTGACTTTATGTCTGAGACCAAAATAACTGGTTCAAATTTATGACTGAAGGTTGAATCTGATAAAAAGTTTGACCTTTAACCCTTTATTGTTCCAGACAGGAAACAACCATGTTTAACACAATACCTAACACATTGCACAGGGTGTGTGTGTGTGTGTGTGTGTGTGTGTGTGTGTGTAGTTTAGCAGATTTATGGCACATGGGATAGAAAAAAGCTCCATGTTAGATAAATAAGTTATATGTTCTCTATGTCTCTCTCCCCCTCTCTCTCTCTGCAGGACACACTGCCGTCTTTGTTCCCATTGTGCCAGAGCAAATACACACTCTCACACACACACACACACACACACACATTTCGTAACAAGTTCATTCATTCTCCTTCATTCTTTAAATAATTCTTCACGTGATATTTAACCAACACGTAAGTACAGTTTGCTCGCACACACACACACACACACACACACACACACACACACACAGACACTGACACACACTTGTAAGTACCAACATCCTTTCACACAAGCCCTTAACAAACAATACTAAACCACCAGCTCATAAATAATCACCACTGCCAAACTGTGCGTGTGTGTTTCTGCTACATCAACATGGTATGTAGTTCTGTCCTGGCTGACAACCAGCGGGTTCGTCCTATCAGGATTAGTCTGGAATGTACACACTTCCTCTCCAGTCTGTCTATACCTCGCTCTCTCGCTCTCTCTCTCTTGTCTTTGACCATGTGTGTGATGCGTGTTCAACAGCACAAACACATGTTTTTGTTTATCCTCACCTCTAATAATCAGATCATCGTATGTCTCATATAAACACATATTTTGAATACGACACCTCTGGAGTCGAACGTGCGATCGTTACAGATACAGATCTTCTGCGGCTCATTAGTTTTGGTTGTTGAATCTCTTCCAGGACTTTGTTGCACATGTTGCTCAGATCAACAACACACGGATTTAAAATACCTGATGTACAAAACACACACACAAACATCGTGTGTGTGTGTGTGTAGAGGCTAGCGTTAGCATTAGCAGCTGTTTAATCATCCGTCAGTATCAGACTTTAGCCTCTTTACTCCGCAGCAGCTGTTTCCAGAGGTGGAGAGCAGCAACAACCGCTGTACAAGCCAAAACAGATCAAACCCTGGAGGTCAGAAACGTTGTGTTTCCTGAGCAGCAGACCTCAGTCCTTTACCTCACCCTGTGGACTCACACACTCCGCACACAAACACACACACAGCACATTAATCAGCCAAACTATAACCAGCCTGTTGTTGACTTTGAATTTCTCGAGGGGGTTAAACAAACACGAGGAGGCCGAGCGCACGCGGGGTTCGGTGTTTTAGAGGAAACTCTTCTTCTCGTCCTCCGACGGTGGACGAGACCTCAGGGAGCTCGGCCTCTTCCCCTCAGCGTGGTGCAGTCAGCCTTCGTGTCTGTGTGGCAGAGCTCCATACAGGCTGCTGGGACGATTTCTTCCAGTCTGTAAGCACAGGCTCTCTCCCATGACCACCTCCTCCACCAGGAGACCGCTCTGTCTCTACCTGTCTCTGGGTCTGGACTTCAGCTTTTTCTGCCGGTCGTAGCATCGTCTGTTTTTGTCTTTGTGGGAGGTTGTTTTAACCTCCATGACCTGCTAATTGGTGTTTGATATCAGGGCTAAATGGCCCAGGAGTGGATGACTGCTGAGTGACTCATTTTGCTTCACCATCAGCTGCACATTCACTTAATCAAACTGTGATTCAGTGAAACAGTGAAATTGATTGTTGGATTTTCTCCTTTACAAAGTTGAAGATATCGTCGGATACGAATCTTCAAATCTCAAGTCAAAGCTAACATTAGCATCCCCAGCTCTTCATGGACCAGTCTCACCAAGAACTCCAGTGACTGTTGCGTTTACATTTCCTCGTAAGTGACAAGATGGTGGAACCAGGCTGGAGCTAGTTGGTTAGCATGCTAACTTTGTATTGATCCTAAAATAATCAGAGCCTTTATATTCAACGTGATAAACTTATCTACATATTTCATGTTCACAGCATTGATTGTGCACAAGTTATATTATGCACCGTATCAATATTGGCTTGCTGTAGATAAGTGTAGTTGCACGTGAGTGGATCATGTGATCAATCAATAAAAAGCAAAAGAAGTGATTGAAATGTAAGAAGCTTACTTTCCACCACAGGAGGCAGATCTTGTGACGCTGATGCTCATTTTCTAAAGTGGTGAAGAAACAACAGTTGGTACGTCTTTAAACCACAGATCACCCACCTATAGTATTACTAATTATTGATTATTGATTGTGTGGTTGATCAGCCTTTGTTGTAGCTGAACAGTAGGACACTGTGTGAGGACGATGTGTGTGTGACACTGCACAGACTCAGGCTGTTAACTCGTCCCTAATCGTGAGCTAATTCCACCGTCCAGAGAGCTCAGCAGCTCGGAGACGCCCCAGACGAGGTCAAAGGGCACCGCTAACGACACCGCTGACTCGTCCGTCTGGGTCGGTCCAACTCGCCGAGTCATCGTCAAGCGAGCACCTGGACATCCAGTCAGCTTCTTTTCTTCTCAAGACTCGCTCATAGTTTAAACGCCACCTTTCCTATTCTACTCAGTACAAAGGCCTGTTTAAGTAACTACTCACACACACACACACACACACACACACCAGGGTCAGAGATAAATGGTGTCATTAAACAGGGGTGGTGAAGACTTCCTGGCCTCTCATACACACAACCCTCTGAGCCCCGAGAGTGTGTGTTCATATATTTCACCACATCAGACACACACACACACACGCAGCACACAGTGTTTGGGTGTTCATATATTTCACCATATCTCGTACACTCACACACACACACACTCACACACACACACACTAGTGGCCATCCATCACATCCATGAATGGACCATTTAGAGTCGGTGGTGAGAAACAGACTGAGAGAGAGAGTGTGTGTGTGTGTGTGTGTGTGTGTGTGTGTGTTTGGTAAAATGACCTGAACTTTATTCAAACACTTTCAGAGACAAAAACAGTTTTGAATTAATCAGTAGAAAATCAATTGCGGCTCATTTTGTTTTCATCACGGCTCGGTCGTGTATTAGCATGTAGCATAAACCCCTGCAGCTGTGCTCTTCCTGTTCAGACGCCTCATAATGTATCTTTAACAAAACACTTTGAGGCTCCGCCCACCTTTGCTCCGACACTGACCAATCACAGAGACGCAGTGTGCTTGTGACTGGTCGGCTCGACGGCAGCAACACCTGGTGCACACAGCTCGTATCCAGCTCACAGGGGGTGATGGTGGGTGATGTCACGACACAGGTCACAGGTGGGCGGGGCTAAGGGACAGGTTGATGTCAGTAAAAATCACACTAGTTCACAACTCAGACTTCATCTCCACGACAACACGTCTAACACAAAGACAAATTAAGCGTGTAGCACAGACACGACAGAGGGAACATGCTAAGCTAGCTCGCTGTCTCACAACCGTCTCAAAGCTCGTTATCAACCACACAACAGAAAACACAAACACACAACTAAACACAAATCACAAAGATCCTTTTGAGCTCAAATCAACTTTCAAACTTAAAAATCTAGTTTTTAATTCGGTCGCACAGTCGAGTTTAGCGCAGAGCTAGCAGCGACGCGTCCTCTAGCCTTCACAATAAAAGCACAAAATTCAAACTAACACGAAGTTATTTCTCCCCTTTTTGGCGTTTACAAAAAAAAAAAAAAGCTAAATAACACAATATAAAAGAAGGAAAGGAAGCAGAATAAAGTCCCGTCATCAGCCTCACAGCCGGACTGTGTTAACCTAAACAGATTGTACGCACCAACCACAGAGTCGTGTGTCGCTTCAGCTTCAAAGCCGCCTCGGCTCTTCACCACGTCTCCGTCTGTGTGTGTGTGTGAGTGTGTGTGACTCCAGTGTAAACACATGACTCTCCTTCCACTGATGCACAGTGTGTGATACTCCATCTACATTCATGCATTCACACACGGCTCTCTCAGAGTGCAGCGGCGTGACGGGGGACGATGAACGTATACGTTTTCTCTTTATTATTTCTGTCCCGCAGCTCCATCAGGACTTTAACACAGACCATGTGGACGTTTGTATAAAAATCAGACTCCGCTCTTTGAACCTGTTTATAATCATGAGACGTGTTAAAATGTGAGGCGTCCGAGCTCTGATGAACGTCTGAACCCGCAGCGTCAATCACTGGGTCTGATTATTTACCATGGTTACACATAATATATGACATACATGTCCACGTATCCCTGTATAAAGACTGATGTTGCCATATTACTGCATATATGTCTTCTTCTTCTCTTCTTCTTCTCTTCTTCTTCTTCTTCTGTGGTGACTGAGACATTAAACGGCACCTGGCTGTCAATGAATGTCAGTGTGTTTGTGTTACTAGAGGACAGAGAGTCAGTGATGGGAGAGGCTGCATAGATCTGTCTTTGT
>MU270012.1:24093476-24370976 GCA_021432705.1 Caranx ignobilis
TTCTGATTGATCCTAAGTTATTGGATCTGTGTTTGTTTATAATCAGGTCGGACAGTAAAGACAGACACAGAGAGGGGACGAGGTGCCGCAAAAAGTACGTGGATAGGATTCGAACCTGCGATCACTGAGGCTTCATGGTGCACACTCCAACTGTCCAACTGGCCTGTGAAGAATCCAGCACGTGGATCCAAATATATCCCATGATTCATTGCGCAGCAATCAATCAATAAAAGTGAATGACATGGTCAGAGAGACCCTTTAAACTCTGAGTGTTGTGTTTCAGCTCACGTCATAATCAATCAATCAATCAATCACAGCAGCTCCAGGCGTTGAAGCTGCTAAATAAACGAGTCCTGAGTTTAGGAATCGATCACTAATAGAATATAAATCCTGATCACTCCACTGTTTATATATTGATCTATAGGAACGTGTATTGATGAAACAGTCAGATGATGCTGTGAATCCTGTACAGAGCAGGTGGTCCTCCACCTGTCCTCCGCCTGTCCTCCACCTGTCCTCCGCCTGTCCTCCGCCTGTCCTCCACCTGTCCTCCACCTGTCCTCCACCTGTCCTCCACCTGTCCTCCACCTGTCCTCCGCCTGTCCTCCACCTGTCCTCCACCTGTCCTCCGCCTGCCCTGTTTCTGACGCAGTTTCGTCTTCGCTTCACATCTGTTGCAGCTGCTAAACACTGTTTCATCGTCTTGAACGTGACTTGAGCTTCAGGAAAACGACTCCATGTCGTTTCCTCTCAGAGACTCTCGGAGAGTTGGAGACGACGTTCCCCATCATCACTGAGGGAGAGAGGCAGACGGCCGTAATAACCAGTGTGTGTGTGTGTGTGTTACGTGCCCGAGCGCCCACTTGCACATAAATATCTGTTTTTCCTGCAAAGACAGTTTGTGTGTGTGTGTGTGTGTGTGTGTGTGTGTGTAGAGCTCCATGGGTGGTGCAGCACAAGGTTCAATCTTACAATCTTGGCTAAGCTGTCATTGGTCTGCAGACACACACACACACACACACACACACACACACACACACACACACACACACACAGTAATGGGCAGGCCTGCTGTGCTTCAGCAGCACATTCCTCACCAAGAATAGTATTAAACACTGCCTGTCCAGCCACTGTCAACCTCTCTCTCTCTCTCTCTCTCTCTCTCTCTCTCTCTCTCTCTCTCTCTCTCTCTCTCTCAGCTTCTCCCTCCGTCATCATCATCTGTATCGATCAGCTGTAAACATCTGTAAACATCTGTGTCCCTGCAGCTGATGCTTCACAACCTGTTCAGTTAAAGGGGAAAGTCTTCAATGAGCGAGGCAGCCGTTTCCATGGAGACGAACAAAAACAAATCCGCCGATACGGCCAGTGTTGCTCTGAGTGATGCTCAGATCTCCGTCCGTTCATACTGAGAACTACGGTGGCCCAGAGGGCTCAATGCTGAAGCTTAAAGAAACACATGAAAACACAGAAACACAGAAACAGCAGCTCTCAGCAGGTCCGTCCCTTTTTAACCTCCCCTGGAAACACTTCCACTGAACCCTCAGGGTCACTGTAGAAAAACACATAGCAATCAATCAATCAATCAGTCAATCAATCAATCAGGCTTTACTTCTGCAGGAAGCAGACTGACGACTCTGCTCTGGGTTGGTAGCAGAAAATGTGACGAACACCGATTTGACCCAATCAGCAAGGTGTGTGTGTGTGTGTCTGTGTGTGTGTGTGTGTGTGTGTGTGTGTCAAAATAAAATCGGCTCAGTGACATTTTCACCTTTGATATAAACCTGAGTTTCTGTGTGTTTTCTGAGCAGAGGGATGAACTCAGTCCCTGTCTGTGTGTTTAAAAACCTCCTTTGAACCACAGTGTGTGTGTGTGTGTGTGTGTGTGTGTGTGTGTGTGTGTTCGTCTGTCTCACACACACACACTGTCGTTTCCCACGTTGTTGACCACACAGCTTTGTTTTTAGACTTCACATAATACTGTTGTGTCCTGTCTGACCACCTCATCTCAACCACATCAACACACACACACACACACACACACATACATATACACTGACAGAAACACATATGATCTCAGTCCTCGTACACACACACAAATACACACTCCCAGGCACACACACTGCACCACAGATCCAATCAGTCAGTCTTTAGCAGATATCCTCTCCCTCTCTTTCTCTCTCTCTCTCTCTCTCTCTCACACACACACACACACACACACACACACACACACACACTCACACACACTTTGCAGAGTGGATTCTGTAAATCAGCAGGTTTCAGCTGGAGTCTCCTCCGTGCTGATTGGTCCTGATGCGGGCGATCTGTGCGGCCGCCTCTATTTTGACTACGGCTGCCTGCAGATGAATGCAGCGCCGCGATCCTCGCCTAACACGGGAGCTCGGGCGGAACGCAGGTCTTTGAACGCGGCGCAGATAGCGTCGCTCCTCTTATCTAATCGACACGCTGACTTTTGTTGCTGCGGTTTTTTTTTTTGTTCCACGAGGAACAAACAAGTGTTGCCCTCTAAACTCTGGTGGCAGATGAAGAGGCCTGATTCCCGGTTTGGAAGACGAGCGGTCGGAGCGACTGTGGGAAACGAGAACAGCACAACCGCTGTCTGAAGAGGATTAAGAGGAGGAGGATGAACAGTATCAGAGGCATCGTGCGCTCAGCTCAGATCTGTTCACGTCCACGTCGGACAAGAAGGAGCCTCAGGAGAAGGAAGATCAACTGGAGCAGAACGAGCTGCAAACTCAGATCTGCTCCGGTGAAAAAACAACAACAGTTCAGCTCATCAAACACATCGTCAGGGTCTCGTCTCGTTACCTGGGTCTGTTTATGTCAACCACACACACCTGTTGTTGTCGTGCATGTAGACAAGCTGCAAAACCAGGTGCGAACAACAAGCGTCTGTTTACAGCTGCAAGACCTGGGTTCTGATTGGTCAGAATCAGAGCAAGGAGGCGGAGCCTTAAAGACCGGATCCACATTGTTCATTTATCTCCTGATCTGTCTCCTCCTGTCTCGAATGTTTACGGTTCTCCTCAGTGTATGAAATGAGCCGGTCGCCACGGCAACCACGGTGCTGGACCTGCTCGCTCTAGTTTGGGAGCTTGAGGCCGATGCTGTGTTTGCAAACTTTTCAAAAGTAAAACCTTGTCCCTTCACTGTGGACAAACTCCACTGTTAGCATCACTGCTTCCTCCAGCAACATACAGAAACATCTTCATCATCCATGTCATCATCTTCTTCACCTGACACCTGAGGAGAGAGAAAAGTGCAGCCTGCTTTCTACTGCTACATCCCACGCTATTGGCTACTGCAACTGTCAGTCAGGTGACAAGCCCCTCCCTCCCTCTCTACTGGAAACATGGGATCATGTGGAGCTGAATGGGATCCATTCTGTGTGGAAACGCCGCAGCCTGTAAATCAGTGTTCAACAGACACCAGGAATAAAATGATGACCAGTGAACATGGCTGCAACACGTCTCGTCCTGTCGCTACGACGACAGCGGCTCAGTAACAACCATGTTTCCAGCCGAGGGTCAGTTTTGGTTTCCAGCCTCACGTCCACACTGGGATCGGCAGCTGGGTGTTCACCGAGCGTTACTCATTCACTTTTCCTACCCACAGTTTACCGAGGGATTTGAACTGGCAACCACGAACCCCAAAGCTAACACACACATACAGAAAACGGACTCCATGACAAGAAGGTAATCATACAGTTTGAGGTGCAGTTACCACAATGGACTAATAAACCATCTCTGTTCAGATTAAAATGTTTCTAAAATGAAGATGGAAACATGGAAACCCAGCCTGAGGTGGAAGGAGACGCACAACCGAGTGCGTCAGCTGCACACAACCAGCTAACAAACCACACAGAGGGGGAATCATGTCATTAGAGCGGCTGCCCGAGCACGAACGCCGACGTTTCCCAGGTTTTTTTCTTTAACTGAAAAGCATGTTCCTGAAAATGAAACACCTCCTCGCTTAATTTTCATGGAGAAATATTATAATAGGTTTTTTCCCTGAAGGATCGTTGGCTGGAGTCAACGATGTGCAACACAAGGAACTACATTACCCACCGTTTCCTGTCAGGCTGATCCCGTCCAGACGCTGGGCTGGAAGTGGATTCACGTGGGATTAAAAATGGCCGCTAGACATTTCCAGGTGGGCCCCCCCGCCCCCCCGCCCCTCTCTGCCTCCACCATCGTCCCCATGTGAGAAGGGCTTAACGTCACTTTGGTTCCCGGCGGCTCGCAGCGACTCTGTTTAGTCTACAGACGTCGGCCGTGTTAGTTTGTGGAGGCAGCAGCAGACTGACAAGATGTGGCCTGACCCCTCTGGGTTTCCATACAGGAGGAGGAGGAGGAGGAGGAGGAGGAAGCTGCCATCTTGTTTTACAATGTCAATGTTTATCAACCCTTGGCTGTACTGCTCCCCCGAGGGCCCGGCTCTCACACACACACACTCACACTTTTATTTTCTGCTGGTGCAGTGAAAAGAGAAAACGGAGGCGGAGGAGGAGGAAGTGGTTTTGACACAAGGTTTTTTTCACAGATTCTGTTTTTTGACACAGATCCAGGATCAGTCGCAGCAGCGCGGACGTCTGTGAAGAAAAACAAACAGCTGCTGTGAGACGTGAAGCTCTGACAGCGTTAAAGGATGCAACAGGAGGATGAAGACAAGGAACTGGAGGAACTGAGACGCGTGTAATCGAGGAGCTGATCGAACGACTGTGACTTTACGGGAGCTGTCCGTTTCAGCACCACAGGAGAACGACACCAGGACGAAGACAACACAGAGCAACAGGGACCAAGTTTTCACTCCGACAAGAGACCACAGAGGGGTCAATAAACATAAAGCATCAGAACTGGTGACGCACCGATCCACTGTACAGATCAGATATCGGCCCAGATGTTGACTAAATGGCTGGATCGGGTTTCTGATCAATGACGCTGATCGATTCACTTCAGTTCTATCACATGTCAGAAACAACAAACACAGAGCGTCGGAGTCCAGCCTGATGCCTTCACTGTCCTCCACATGGAGAGGGATATGCTTTATTAACTCAACTGTGGTACTGGATCAATATCAGGTATTGGCCAGTACTCTGAGCCCAGGTATCAGCACTGACATCTCCTGTCAATCAGACAGTAATCAATACTGTGATTGATTGTTGACACAGACAATCTTTCTGCAGAGTTTTTAATCAGCGAATAACATCAGACACACACTCGTGCTGTGTTAGCTCAGCTGCTGAGGAGTGTGTGTGTGTGTGTGTGTGTGTGTGTGACCAGACAGTTAGCATCCAGTCAGGATTAGCCTGTCGCTACAGGATTAACACACTCACAGGCTCTAATGTCACGATGACTGACACACACACACACACACACACACACACACACACACACACACGACTGCAGACACATCTTCAGTTTTATACACAGACACAATTCTCTCTCTTTACGACCTCATTGCTGCGATGGAGCGACGCCCTCTCCCAGAATTCCTTTCATGTCCGACTGTAAAAGCGTGTGAGGTCACAGACGGAGCAGGAGCGTTCGCACGTCGACGTGTAAATTTACACTTTTCACACAAACACTTTGCGGTTTCCTATTTGTGTGTTTGAACTCTGCTAATTACTTGTTCACACTTGTTCTTGCATGTGCACATTCAATTTTGTAGGGTGTGTGTGTGTGTGTGTGTGTGTGTGTGTGTGTGTGTGTGTGTGTGTGTGTGTGTGTGTCAGTGGGCAGACTCGTGGTTTGATGAGTTCACATCTCGTAAAGTTGTCGAAGTGTAACATGTTAAAGAGCTGAAGCTGCGGACGTGTTTGTTTTCATAAAGAAATTACGTCATCTGTCCAATCACAGGGGGGCGGAGCCAAGAAGTTGAGGGTGTGGCTTACCTGGACAAGTCATTCACATTCACACCTACGGGCAATAATGAACCTGATGTGCATGTGTTTTGAGGAACATGGAGGAAATCCACACGTGGGGATCAAACCAGAACCTTGCTGCAGACAGAGAAACACTTTACCACCGTGCCGCCGCAGATTTTCACCTTTGTTCTGATCCTGAAGAGTCGCTCCTGTCCATATAAGGACGTGTGATGAATGTGTATGAATCACGTACGGTGTCTCATGATGTAACTGAGGACAGGCTCCTCCCACCGCTCGTCTCTGAGCAGCTTGAACTGCAGTTTGAAAGTCACTGATTCAAATGTCAAGGTTCATTTCCACATTAATTTATGACGTCGTCACAAACAGCAGCGACACACACACACACACACACACACACACTCAGATCTGATGTGATGTGATGTGATGTGATGTGTGTGAGTTTGGTCACATGACACATCAAACTTGAAACAGTGAAATGAAATTGTCTCATTTAAATGAGTGAAATAGTTCAGGACAGTTTATGGCTCCTGTCTGCCTCACACACACACACACACACACACACACACACACACTCAACTCTCTCTCTCTCTCTCTGTAGACGATGAGCAGCCTGATTAGAGCTCCTCTCTGGAGTCTGTGAACACACACACACACACACACACACTCCACATACATGCAAAGGCAGATACATGCATAGACACACGCAGACACTTGGAGGCTGTACTCGTGCTTCAGTCTCCACACACACACACACACACACACACACACACACACTCACACACACACACACACACACACTCACACAGATACCAGGCTGTAGTCTCCAGTCTCTAAACCCTCTCTGTTCTCATGGAGATAAGAAGTGCGTCTCATTGTTGGCAGACAACGGGCCGTTATCATCTTATCACAGAGCCGGGGAGGGGGGCGGGGCTGCAGAGAGAGAGTGTGTGTTTGGCAGTGGAGTGTGTGTGTGTGTGGGGGGGGGGTTAAGTGGGCCTCCTTTGTCATGCAACAGGTGCTGTTGTCGCTCAGTGTGTCTGGACGCTTCAGTCTGTTGATCCTGGTGACGAGCTGCAGACGGAGGACGACTCATCTTCTGCTGCTGCTGCTGCTGCTGCTGCAAATCTGATTGATCAATCATTGATCAGCTGCACTGAAGTTCATTAATTAACATATTAGATGATCAAATGATCGGAAATCAGAAAGCGTGCGCTCAGAGTCTTATTTCTGCAGCTCTTCCTGGTTCGGTTTCATGATGTCTCCATGGAAACACAGGTCGTTCTGCTGTTAGCTTGTGTGACGTCCGTGTATCAGTCAGAATCAGAAACTTTATTGATTAGTCAGGTGGAGCTACAGCTGCTCCCAAAGAACTGAGAGTAAAAGTTGATCATTGACTGTTTTTTTATCGTCTTGATCTAATTTGACGTCTTTGAGGAAAAGCTGATCTGGGATCAATAAACCTGAGTCACTGTGTTGATGGTCGTCTCTCCGTCTGTGTCCCCCTCAGATAAAGAGAAGAAGGAGGTGTCCAAGGAGTCGTCGGAGGCCACGGTGAAGGAGGAGCCGGAGGAGCCAGTGAAGAAGGAGAAGAAAGAGAAGAAGGAGTCGACCAAAGAGAAGAAGGAGAAGGAGGCGAAGAAGGAGTCGAGCAAGGAGCCCAAGGAGGAGGTGAAGAAGGAGTCCAAGAAAGAGAAAGAGAAGGAGAAGGAGTCGACCTCATCCAAGGAGAAGAAGGAGAAGAAGGACAAAGAGAAGGAGACGGGAGACAAGAAGGTGTCCAAGAAGGCGTCAGTGAAGGTGAAGGAGAAGAAGAAGGAGCCAGAGGCCGGAGACGTCTGAGAGAGAGAGACAGAGAGAGAGAGAGAGAGAGAGAGAGAGAGAGAGAGAGAGAGACAGACAGAGAGAGAGAGAGAGAGAGACAGACAGACAGAGAGAGAGAGAGAGAGACAGACAGACAGACAGAGAGAGAGAGAGAGAGACAGAGAGACAGACAGACAGAGAGAGAGAGAGAGAGAGAGAGACAGACAGAGAGAGAGAGAGAGAGAGAGAGAGAGACAGACAGACAGAGAGAGAGAGAGAGAGAGTGCAATAAGCTCTGATCATATGCACACACACACACACACGCACACACACATAAATATACATATGTGTTTATACAGTTGACATGCAAACATATACAAGACCACGACACACACACACACACACACACACACACACACACACACACACACACGTTCACATATGCAGTCTGAATATATTTACATGTAAATACACAAGTACAGTAAACGCCACATGTCTCATGTAGCCAAGTCACTTCCTCACACACACACACACACACACACACACACACACACACTGCTGCTGCTGAACCACATCCAGTAGTTTTTGGTTGTGTGTGAGCTGAGGGACGGTGGTGAGAGGGAGAGAGGACGAAGGCTAAATCTTCCTCCTCCCCCTCCTCCTCCTCCTCCTCTTCGTCGTCTGGCCTCGAACCCACAGCCCTGCTGCGCCTCCCTGATCCTGGACCAGCCCCAAACCACCACCTCTTCCTTTGCCCACGCTTCTCCTCTGGATGTGATGTCAGACTCCGCCCTCTCTCACCCCTTCAACCGGAACCTCCCCCGCCTCAACGCTAAGAATAAACCGCCCGTCACCGCCGCCACCGCCATGTTCAGCAGCTTCCGGGAGAATCAAGGCCACGACCTCCACCTCTGACCTGCAGTTCCAGTTTCCTTGCTTCAGTCTGGGACATTCAAGGACACACAGCTGCAGACGGACGTGAACTGTGGTGCAGCGGGAATCGAACCAGCGACTGTTTGTGTACGGAGGAAACAAGCAGAGAGGAAGAGATTCAACATCACACACACACACACACACACACACACACACACACACTGAGGTCTTAGAATTAAACAAAACAACGCACAAGTTTCTAAATGATGTCAAAGTGTGAGCTCCAGACAGGTCGATGTGTTCAGGTGCTGCGTGGAATATTGAGCATTACACCCTGCAGAGATTGATCAGATCGATAGGTTTAGATCTTAATTCCTCATGGTGACGATATTAAACATTAAACTTTCCCGTCACGTTCCTGATCTTAACAGCTTCGAAAAATCTGTTTGTCTAAATCTGTAAAAAAACAAACAAACAAACAAAAGTCTGAAAATGACGTGTCACTATTTTCTGAGTTACAAAAGTTTACAGAGAGATTTTACTTCCTGGAAAAGAGAAACTTTGAGTTTGTTGAAAAAAAAAACTTTATTATTAAGGTTTAAAATGAAGCAGGAAGTAAACAACAAACAAACAAACAAAAGAGCACTCTGGACACACACACACACACACACACACACACACTCAGCCATAGATGCTGCTCCAGCTCAGCTCCATGCGTCTGTCCCAGGTCATGGCTCTGTTGACCTTTAACCCCTGGTCTCATTCACTTCTCTGTGTTTTTGTTTATGTTTTTTTTTGTAGATTTTAAATAATTTAGCTCAGATGAACTGGAGCCAACAACCCCCCCCCCCTCTCTCTCTGGACTGGATGCCCCCCCCACCCCTCGTGGATGTTTGCCCCTGTAGGTTTTGTACAGTTGTTTTAGCAGCTCGGACGATGAGAACGAACCAAAACGATATTTATGAAACATTTAGTAATAAAAGTCAATTTACTCGAAGCTACCGAATGTTTCCCATGATTCCTTGTGTGTCGGCTTCGATGGCTGTGACCAGGTAATGTGATCGATTATTGTTCGTGATTGTGATTATTGATCAAACAGCTACAGGATCAATAACCTGCTGATTTCTGCTCCACAGTTTCAGGTCGACATGTGAAGATGAAGATGAAGATGAAGCTGAAGCTGTGAGTTCTGCTGCACAATGAACCACTGCCTGACTTTAAAAACCATGGGAGACACATTTCAAACTGTCTGTAACACTGAAATCCTCTGAACGCACACTGGACACACACTTGAGTTCATGTGCTGCATCACTTCCTGTCACCTCCTCAGTAGAGAAGCTGTGAATTTCCTACGCCCCGTCGTGCCTCTTGAACGCAGCACGGCGTTACAACATCACATTTCTGCGTCTCCCTGTGGACGGCTGTGGCTTCAGTGTGGAAACAGAGCTAACACTTGTCACTTCGGTGAACGGCCCTCGAGCCTGATGCTGTTTGAAGTCTTTGTTTTTGTTTTCTCTCGTCTTTTCTCTCTCACTCTCTCCTGTTTCACTTGGCAGCTTCCTCTTCTTCTTTTTCTTCTTTCACAATTTCTATATTTCTGTTTCTCTCTTTCACTCTTACTTTTATTCCCATCAAACCCTCTCATCTCTTCATCTCTCCATCATTTCATGTCACTTCCTTCTTCCTCCTTCTCTTTCTCTCCATCACTCACTCATTATCACTTTTTTCATATCTCTCCATTCCTTAAATCTCCATTTCCTCTCCTCCTCCTCCTCCTCCTCCTCTTTAATCTCTGTTATCTTCTTTCATCGCCTCCTTTGACTTTCACCTTTTGCTTCCTTTCTCCTCTTTCCCACCGCTCCATCCCTCCATCTATCAACCCTCACAAAATTACCAGCCTCTCTTTTCTTTTGCTGTTTTCTTTTCCTATTCCAGTCGCCCCCTTCCTTCGTCCACCCACACCGTCTCTTCCTGGAAATCTTCAGCTCAGGAACTCTTTACCTCCTTTGTCCGGCAGACGGACGTCAGCGTCTCTCATCATGTTTGCACCGCTGCTAAATTAAAGGAAAAAAAGGAAAGTCCCCCCCTCCGTCCAAGGGCCACAAACAATTTTGAGATATTTTGAATATTTTGAATAATTTGTTTGGGGAGAATAAAACAGCTCTGATTGGTCCAGTGTAGGTTCAGTGTGTTACACAACCGTCATGTGGAGACCAGCGATGGGAACTCGTCTTACACAACGGACGGACTGAAGAAACATGTCCCTGAGAAAAAAAACATATATTTCAACAGAGAGTGTTGAAGGGCATTGAGTGTGAAAGACTTTGACAGTTAAGAAAGAGGTGCATCATGGGAAATGTAGTACTTTCTTGGAGCTTTGTCCATTCAGGAGAGAAGACAAGAGTCAGGACACGTCAACCTGTGAAACTTTGATTTTTTTTTTTGAAAGCATCATTAACTTTTTATAATTAGTCTGAAATTAATATTTAACAAAACAGGAGGTTTGTTATTGGACCTTTAAAGAGTAAAACCTGCTGATGAAACGAAGCCACTAGAGTGAGTCAACCAGGTTGTGTCTCTACAGATCGTTTCTGTTTCCTAGCAACTTAAAGATGGAGGATTGGGGATTAATTTGGAGTTAGGGGGTGGAGTCAGGCGCAGCAAGTCTGAGCTTCAGACACCTGTTTGTGACATCACAGTGTCGACGTCCATGTCTGTGTTTTATTCATCTCGTCCTGTGTGTTAACTCGTGGTACGTGTTTTCGACATGTTGACAACCTGCTCTGTCTACACTTGCAGCCTCATCACCAATGACGACAAAAAACAGCAGCGTCACCTGTGCAGGTCAAACACTGACGACAAGCAGGAGGAGTAAAGGTCAAGACAGGTCAGGCTTTGCTCCATTTTCACGTCACTTTCAGGTGTTTAATCGGGATTTAACCACAACCCAGGTGTCAGAAACTGATCTGGATCTTTGACTCTGATCAGTTTGGTGTTAAACTGTGTCACAGTGAGTCACAAGTGTCTCTGTTGCTGTTTGTTGTGTTTTTGTGTCTCCTCTTGTTCTGGAGGCGTCGACCTGAACGAACAGTGAAAGGAACAGGTTGCTAGAAAACACAATGAGCCACATTGGAAACAACAAAAACACACTTCACTTCCCATCATCCATCCCTGTTTTCTCTTTCTTCTCCGTCTCTCTCTCTGTTTCGTGTTTTATATTTTCATCTTAAACACTTTTCCAGATTTTGTGTGTGTGTGTTTTTTTTTTTTTTTTGTGTGTGTGTGTGTGTTACTAGCGTCTTCCCTCTTTCACGCCTCGGTGCAGTAAAGCCGCTCTGATGTGAGGAACCACCCAGCTGTTAAAAACATCAAACAAACAATAACCAAACAATGAGAGTGTAACCGGGCCGCAGCCGCCGGCGCTCGGACGCTCTGCTCAGTAATAAAAGGCAGAGTTTGGATTTAGACGGTGGCTCAGTGTGGGTTTTTATTTTGGAGCTTTATTTCTGTCTCTCGGGGTTTTAAGGCGTAAACAAACTGGATTAGATAATTGCCGCATCATTTTACTCGTGCTGCACATTTGTAGCGTCAGCAAACGTTTCACCTCCGCCACAGGGAACTTAAGTGGCTCGGATTTCTTTTCTGTGTGAACAATACTGATCCCGTGTTTTGATCCCAGGGGGAAATTACCAGAAATTATATTTGGTTTCCACGGCAACGCAGCTTGTCCCTAAAGTGATGTTGCAACTGTTTTATTCCCTCCTCCTCCTCCTCTTCTTCTGCTCTGTGGATCCTTTTAGATCATGTTTTCTCTTCTAGTAACTTGATCACTCCAGCATCTGAAGGAATGAAAGTCTTTTAATAACACAACACATCATGTTTTCTGTCGCTCATTTTTCTTCAGTTTGTTCAATTATGTGGTAAAAATGCAGTTTGTTTGAGATTTAAATGCTGTAAAACAGCGTCACCGCCTTCGTCAACCTGCTCTGGTCTCGTGGCAGCTGCAGAAAGACGCAGAACATCTACAACCCTGGACCCAGGATGCTCTTTGACTTCAGTTACTTCCTGCTTTATGTGAAAAGTGTGAATGTTAACATTTTGCCCAAGAGCACTTCACAACCAGGCCAGGAATCAAACCCCCAACCCTGCGATCAGGAGACGACCTCCTCTCATGTCTGGTTCAGGTGGCAAAATCAGACTCTCCTTGATTAGCTGTAGCAGCTAATAGCTAGTCGTGCTATCCCAGCATTAGCTCATAAGCTAACCTGTGCTTCACAGAGATGCACTGATGAAAAGCTGCGCTGCTCTCAGATCAGCCCAGTCATCTTACTGGTGGTTGAAGCCATCCAGTTCATCAGGACACTGGTCAAACTGGTGTGACAGCAGCACTGGTGTGACATTTATCTTAATGGCCACTCAAAACACTGATTCACTTCACTATGGTGTTTTTTGTACCACACACACACACACACAGTGTTGATGCCCACGGACACCTCGACGTGTGAACTGGAGGAGCTGGGAATCGAACCATCGACCTTCTGATTAGTGATTTTGTTTTTTTTCTCAATGACCTTTAAGAACAGAGCTTGTACCTGGACGTGGAGGTAAGAGGAAGATCTCGGGTGTGTGGTTCAGGTGAGAGGACGGTTTACAGAGTCAATCACTTCCTGTGTGACCTTCATGACCTCTGGCAGAGGAAGCAAACACTCGCTCCTTCTCTGCAGATTAAACCCGTTCCCTGTGAGTCTGATGGATCCCAGACCTCCTACTGCTTCTCCTCCCTCGGTCGAACCCTCATTCACGCTTTTTTTTTTTTTTTTTTTTTTTTTTTTTTTTTTACTTGTGTTTCCAGGGAGTTTTTTTATCTGTTGTGGAAAACGAGCAGAAAATAGTTCATTAAAAAGCTCCATAAACCTCTGGAATATCTTTAACTTTATTTGCTCAACGAGGACGTAAAGTGTAAAACAGTTACATGACACAGTTTGTGCTTTTATTGTGGAGTTCCACCCAACACTGCTGCTGCTGCTGCTCGATTCAGGACCACAGGGACATGAAGGACATGAAACATCGACAGTTGAAACTACAATATAAATATACTGTTGACCTTTGACCTTTCGCCACAGAAATCTAAACAGTTTTCCCTTGAGTGCTTTTGAACATTTGTGCCAAATTTGAAGGAAATCCCTTGAAGAGTTATAGAAGTATCGTGTTTACAATGCCTAAACCATGTTCTGTGAGGTCACTGTGCCCTTGACCTTTGACCTTTCGGTAACAAATTCTGATGAGCTCGACCTTTTTCAGTTCAGGTGAAAATTCGAACCGAATTTCAAGAAATGACTTGAAGGCGTGAAGAGATGCTGCATTCATGAGGCCAAAAGCGTGTTTCGTGAGGTCACTGCACCCATGACCTTTGACCTTTAGACACCAAACTCAAGTCAGTTCATCCAACATGGAATGTTTGTAGAAATTCCCTCAGGAAGCTCCTGAGATATTGTGTCTACGAAGAAGGGACGACGGATAATGTAAAAACAACATGGCCGCCGCTCGGTGAAGGAATAAAGACGTAAAGAACTGAATGTAATTTGTTTTTAGTCTGTTTTGTTTACAGGAATAAATGATGTCATGGCAACCATAACAACGTTGTCATACATGTTAATACCAGATGTTCCTGATGTTCCTGAACACGTTCCACCAGGTTCCTGCAGCTCAGACACATGAAGGTTCTGTCAGTGGAAACAGGATCAGTGGACTCAGACAGCTGGGTCTGACCTCCCCCATCTCCTCCCCCTCCTCCCTCCCCACCCCCCTCTTAGACCCAGACCTGCCGGCTGCAGGGGGGTTTAACCTCGGGGGCCAGCGGGGGGCCACGCCCCCACTGTCTGCTGCTCAGTCTGAGGACTCAGGAGGATCCTCTGAGGACATTATCTGGACGACCAGGTCAGTGGAGAATGTTGGTTTCTACGGTGGCTCTGAAGGCTCAACTCACAGCAACACAAAGCAGCTACAAACCTGCTGGGGACACAATAAAGTGACGGACCTGGCTAAGGGCTAATGCTAAGCTAACAGTACATGTTATACCCCCCACCGTAAGTCAGCATCGATGCCGACTTTGCGTAAGGAAAGTCGGAACTGGAACCTAAACCCTGGTCCCTCACTTTATTGTGTCCCCAGAAACACTTCCTGTTGTACTGTTAGTTTTTGCAGCTCATGTGTTTTCTTCAGTTTCAGTGAACTGAGCCCTCAGGGCCACCGTACCTTTCCTCCATCAGCAGCACTTGGGTTCATGACGTATGGAGAAAGTCTGATCCACGAGCTTCTTAGAAACGATCTTTGATAAACAATAATTTACTGACGACGACTGTTTCAGATCAAACTGTTTTTCTTTTCAGTGTAAATCACAAAATGACTCAAATCCTGCAGCTTAAATCTGATTCTCTCTGAATGTTGCTCAACTCGACGCTTTAACGGTAATTCAGCAGATTCTCCTCCTCCTCCTTCATCATCTTCATCATGTTTGATGTCGACACAGAAGTCTGGGCTTTAGCTGTATCTCATCTGCTCCTCTCCTCTCCTTACGCCGGGCTTTTGGAAAACCTGAGATCATCCCTCTGTCTTTTTCTTTAAACCACTGATTTCTTCACCTCCTCTCTGTCACGTGTTCACGTGTCTCATACAAACTCTCGTGTTTCACTCAAGGATGTTTATTCTGTTCATTATCAGCGTGCGCTGTCAACAAATGTAGTTTAAATAAAGTTTATGTTTTCAAATCGTCCTCCCAGAGACCAGTCACCTCACAGATGATGTGTTTGTGGACCTCATGTCTCGGTTATGTCTCGACCGAACTTCTTCAAATTTGTCACAAACTTTAACTACGACTCAGGGAGAAGCTGGTTAGATTTGGGGGATAAAAGGTCAAAGGTCAAGGCCGTTCATTCACCTTGAACGAAGGGACAAACTGATTCTTTAACTTTATCTTTTCCTCGAGGGAATCTCTTCAAACTTGGCACTGATGTTCACTTGGACCTGAGGATGAACTGCTTGGATTTTGATGGTCACAGGTCAAAGGTCACAGTGACCTTATAGAGCTTGATTTTGGCCTTGTGTGTGTAATATCTCCTCAACGCCTTCTAAGACTTTATTCTTGTTTCTGTTTAAAAGAAAAAAAAAAGCCAAATGTTTAATGTTTTCTGTGACTCTGTGGCAGGAAGTCACCTGGAACTAGTTTGAGTGGCGGAGGGATACGACCATGACACGGTGACTGTGGTTCTGTGTTTGATGATCATCCACAACAGCGACAGGTGAGTGTGTGTTTGGTTTCACATTTGAGAGTCTGTTTCACATTTCAGAGTCTGTGTGTGTGTGTGTGTGTGCGTGTGTGTGTGTGTGCGCGTGCATGTGCGTGTGTGGTCAGACCAGGTGACTCTCTACCCTCCCCCCTCCTCTCTGTTGCCATCTAGTGGTTAATATTACTTAACTTCACCCTCACACTTTTTATCTATAGAATATCTACATCATCTAACACACACACACACATTTCACACAGTTTTTTTCACACACACACTTCCTCTTTGAATCACACACTCGTCTTTGAACATACACACTCTTTGAAGCTGTGATCCTTTGAAACACACACACACACTTATTTTCTAACACTTTTCTTAAACACTCTCTTGTCGTCTTTCTCTCTGCAGCACTGACACACTCCTCTGTTTTAACTCTTCTTCCTTTTCCTGTCTCACGTGCACACACACGCACACACATGCACACACACCTGGCTGGTGTGTGTTTCCAGCATGCAGCAGCAGAGATCGAGCAGCGGCGGCGGCGGCCAGCGCTCAGTTAAAAGCTGCTGGGTGGGTCCTAATTATTTCTTTGAAGACTCGCTTTTCCTCCCTGTCTGAGCTTCGCTTTAAAGAGGCCAGACACACACACACCACACACACACACACACACACACACACGCTGTCATGCAACCCGCCTCATCTGTCACATAAGACTTTAATGCCAACTCCAGGCTGCAGATTTATGGCAACTCAACACTGAAATGTTGTTGTTGTGTTTGCACAGATTCACACGACACAACTGATGAAGAAACTCTGACTATAAACTCCTCCTCCTCCTCCTCACCTCACCGCTGACCTTTGACCTTTTCAAGAGCTTTCACAGCTGACTCCTGACTTCACTTTGACATAAGAGACTTTATTTTTGCAGAGGAGCAGCAGAATCAAAGTTGATTGACAGTGGAGCTCCTCTGACTGGTTGGAGAAACTGTATGAAAAGGTTAGAAGACTGTAGGTCTAGAAGAAGAGGAGGAGGAGGAGGAGGAGGAGGACTGAGAGGTGTCTGCAGGACAGGTCCAGGAGAAGGTCTGGACTGGTGGAGGTTTTGCAGCAGGTCTGGAGTCAAGGAGGAGGTCCCGGGCTCCACCGAGGAGGAGGCAGGACTTTTCTGGCTGTGTGGTGCGCTCCGACACCAGAGGTCTGCTTTAATACCAGAGGAGGAGGAGGAGGAGGAGGAGGAGGAGGAGAGGCAGGTCGAGAGAGAGAGAGAGAGAGAGAGAGAGACCACAGTCCACTCCTCCGTCCCGCACAGTCGGCATCGAGCATCCATGTGCCAAGAGGACTTAGTGGATTCGGAGCGCAGACAGAGACGAGTCTAGACCGGGACCGGCTTCACTTACTCACTAACTCACTCACTCACTCGCGGGGACTCAGATCCGCTGCTATAAACCAGCACGTGCGTGTTAGTGCGAGCGCAGATAACCCCTCGGACTCCTCGGGAACCTCCGCTCCGCTCGGCTCCTCTCGGGATTCGCACATCTTTGCGGGATTTTCTGCTTCTTCTTGTTTTTGGGGACTGTCCACGGCTTCTCTCCGGGTTCATGTTCTCCTCCACTTTGCTCCAGGACTCCCGCTGTTTGCTCCGCGCACGACACGCGCACGTCTTCGTCATTTAACGCAGCTTCTGTGTGTTTGTCAGTGAAGAGCCGGAGTGTCCCGGCTGGAGCTCCGGAGTCTGCGGGGGACACCGGGCCGTGGATCTGTCTCTTCACCTCTGGATTGATTTTCTTTTTTCTTTTTTATTGTCATTATTAATATCATTTATTCCTCCGAGACTCTTTGACCCCCCACCCCCCTCCCGGAGCAAACCCGAGGATGTTGCTCCGCTGCCGGCTCCCTCCCTCCTGCTCCACCTGTAGGTTCCTCCTCTGCTTTCTGCTGCTGCTCCACGCGCCGCGCTCCTCGTCCCCGCTGATCACAGGTGAGTCACAGGATCACGCGCCACAGCGGCTGCGCCGTGCGTAAAAGCAGCAGCAGCAGCCTCGCGCACACGGAGAGTCTCTCCGTTTGCCTCGAGCCTCGCAGCCAAATCAAAGTCACTTGAGTGTGTGTGTCTCCTGCTGCCGCTGCTGCTGCAGGGCTGCCGCTGCCGCTGCTGCCGGGCCGGGGTGGTGCTGCAGGGCTGCTGCTGCAGGGCCGAGCTGCCGCTGCTGCCGGGCCGGGGTGGTGCTGCAGGGCTGCTGCTGCTGCTGCTGCTGCTGCTGCAGGGCTGCTGGTTCACTCCAGGGTTCATGAACCCGGCCGTTTAAGAGCACGAGCTCCAGGAAGCGTGAAGCGCTCGTGCAGCGGTTGCATCTGCACATTCACGCTTTGATCTCTTTGTACAGACAGTCACAGAGTGTGTGTGTGTGTAAAGTGAGCTTCAGTGGGACTGTGTTTGTTCGGAGGCAGGATAATGAGTTAACCCGGGTCATCCTGTCCCGTGCCAGCCTGCCTGCCTGCCTGCCTGCACAGCCTCGGCCCGGGGGAGCAGCCGCTGAGCTGCGGCCGCCCTCCCTGCAGCAGGACCTGCTGTCAGTGACTGACACTGGACCCCGCGGCTGAGGCGCAGGCTCTGGATGTTCAGGATGAAAAGCGCTCGGCTCCTCAGACTCTTGTGTTTATCTCGGTTTAGACGCTGTAATTAACTCCGCGCTTCTTCAGGCTCTGAAGTGTAAATCACTTTTCCTCTAATTTAACCTCCTCCTCCTCCTCCTCCTCCTCCTCCTGCTGTCTCTGTCTCCCCCACGGTGTGTGAGCGCGCGCTCCTTCCACCGGGCCCGCTCCCCTCCTGACAGCCGCGCTCCCTGCACCAGAGGACACCCTCTGTCTGCCCTGCAGCGCCGCTGGGCAGCGACAGGCACAGACGCGGAGTGAAGAGTGAGGGGTGAATGTGACCGGGACACCGGGAGACCGGAGCCGCCTCCCCGGCCTCCGTGCGTCTTATCGCTGCGTGAACAGCGGCGACTGGTGCGGCTGACCTGGTTTAGTGTGGAGGGGGCAGCTGGGGGCAGCTGGGGGCATTGGATTAAATAGATTTGATTATAGTTATTTATTCGGTTTCCCCTCCTCCAGGGGTCAACTCAGCGTTACCATAACAACCCTAGTTGAATTTCTTTATAATTTAATGAACAAAAGGAGATGCATGGTTTCTTCTTCTTCTTCTTCTTCTTCTTCTTCTGCTGCTGCTGCTGCTGCTGTCTGTGAGAGGAGTCACTCCTGATCTGAAGGGTCCCCCCTCTGTCTGTCTCTGTCTCTCTCTGGCTTCTTATCTCTTTTCCTGGAGGAGATGGGAATCAGATGGGGTACTGCAGCCGACCAAACCTCTACCAGATGGGTCTGTGCACTCAAAAAAAACACGTGCAACTGTTTGACATGAAGCTGTGCAGGGGAAACCACAAAAAAAAAAACACCCACCTCTCTGAGAACCGACCAACTCCTGCAGCTCTCAGGTGATGGAGGCGTCTGATCCCAGCAGATCAGATTCCTCCACCTGGCATCTCAAGTATGCAGCTGTGTCATCTGCCTATTGTCTGCTGGGCCACAGATCACACAGGCTCTGGGGGCTGTTTGTGGTCTCTGACAGGCTGCAGTCGATCGGTTGAAGGTGTTGGTTATTGGTCGGTACAGCAGGTGGAAGGGGGGGTCATCCTGTCACACTGAGGACATGATCTTCTCCAGGACACTTGCTGCATCTCTGTGCAGAGTTTAGGTGAAGTGGAAGCCTCCCAGCCACATTTTTCACCTGTATGATCCTTCATACATCGTCAACACA
Organism: Caranx ignobilis; assembly: GCA_021432705.1. NCBI lineage: Eukaryota > Metazoa > Chordata > Actinopteri > Carangiformes > Carangidae > Caranx > Caranx ignobilis. Next base: position 24,113,152 of record MU270012.1, read on the forward strand.
ACCAGATATGTGTCTGTTCACTCCGACACAGACGTGTGTGAGTGTGAAGCTCGTGAGCTGAAACAGAAATCTGAGTGTTTCTGTTTCTATTTCTGTTCCTGCTTTACGCTTCCACTGGGAAACGTTGTAGGTTTATAGATGAAGATTTTCCATCCAGGACATTGGACGAGCACGTCCAGCTCCAGTTTAGTTGCATATTCTGCATATTTTAAGACACTTGCAGTTTTTTTTTTTCACTACAATCACATCTTTGATGAAGCTCAAACTTTCATCCGTCAGAGTCGTTCCTGTTACGTCTGTATTTAAAGCTGCATTAAGGCTTTACAGAGGCCTGGTGCTGAAGGGGTTAATGTGTGTGAAGGTTTTCAGGTCGCTCAAACTGTGTATTTGTGTTTGGTCAGTTTCAGATGAAACTGTTCAGTCGTCAGGTTCATAACCAGGTTCATCGTTGTTGTTTGTAGATCTGCAGGCGTCTGGTCAGATGTGTGTGTGTGTGTGTGTGTGTGTGTGTGTGTGTGTGTGTGTGAGGCTCAGCAGCTGAAAAAGGAGCCTGAGGAAGGTATTTTGTATTTTGTCAGACCTGAGGATGAGGCCTCAGAGACCGACTGACCCCCTCCCACCACCACCACCACCACCACCACCACCACCTCCCTCATCCTCCTCACCCCCCACCACCACTTACAGCCATGCCAGTTTAATTGCACTCGAAGGTTGTAAATTTTACAGTGGTGGAGGAGGTGGAGGTGGAGGTGGAGTCGGCAGGGCTGAATCCACAGGCTGGTTCTCTGCTGCTCTCACTGAGAGAGACGACGCTCGGCTGATCTGTCGTTGTAAAAGTCCATCATAAAGTGACAGCGTTTGCACTTCAAAGACTCGTCAGCTGATGTTACTGTTGTCTCTGGTCTCATTAGTTCACAGCCACATTGATTCACTCTTGTGATTGTTTTTAATAGACAATGGTTTCTCGGTTTCAGACGGGGCTCGACATTAGCAGCTTTGTGCTGATGCTGAGAGAAATCACCAGCTACATCAAGGCTAACTGTAGGTTTGATATATGATGGAAGCAAAAGAAAGGGGTCTTAAATATGCACGTGCACGTTTACTCACCGAAGCTAAAGCTAACTAAAGCTAACAGTCTAAAGCAGGAAGCTAAAAGGTGTAAGAAAAAGTCGGTTTAAAGCCCCACAAAGAACTTTCATTTTGTGTTGCTTTTGGCGCCCCCTGTGGACCAAAGTGGTACATTTCTCTTTATTGATCCTGTCCCAATATCAGCCATGACTGAAACATAGCGATGAAATTGAGCTCGGTTTTTACTGGCTAGCGTAGCAACAACTCAATGCTAATTTGTAGCCTCGTCAAATGCTCCGTCGGCTCCTCCGGTCTGAGTGCCGTATCCGACCCGTCCAAGTTTTAGGGACGAGGAGGAACCAGTGTGTGGGCAATGTAATGCTAACTGCTAACGCTAATGGTTCTAGGGTTTGCGAAGTGTAAATGTTAGGCTAAACTGTCTGTGCTGTATCGTGGTTGTTGTAAACCTTTTGTGATTTTGATGTAACCAACACAAACAATGTAGGTAATCATGGAGGCTAGTTAGCTAGACATGCTAACAGCTGGAGCCAGCATTTGGGCAAACTACAGGTCATTGATAAGAGATCAAATATTGATCTCATTGTTCTCAGTCTTGTGGGTTTTATGTTTTTTTTTGTCATTTTTGGTGATTTCAGACTAAGCAGCGGCCGCATAGTTTTACAGTGCAGTGTGTTGTAAAATGTCATAATGTGGAGGTGGTAAAAAGTAAACGAGGTGTTTTGCCCACGGAAAGTGTGAGAACTTCTCGTCCTCTGAGAGATAGGATCGGCTGGAGGAGCCACTGATGGAAACAGGAAGTGGTCTGACACTCAAACAGAGCGCTCAGGGGTGGGGATTTACCTTCACCTCTGACGACCCCGGCTCGACCTCCACCCTGTGACAATAAGTTCCTACTGGGAAGGAAGTTTTCATTTTTACAGAGTCAAAACAAACCTGACACATGAACAAACAGCTGAGCATCGGCCCCCGGACCTGGTTTCTCTCCCTCTCCCTCTCCCTCTCTCTCTGTCCGCTGGGCTCAGGAGATGCTGACATCTGCCTGCTTCTACCCATAAACCCTCCTGTTTGGGGTTGTTTCCTGTGCTTGGTTCGGATTACGCTCATAACAAGCCGACTGACTCACGTTTTTTAAGAGCTCAGTTTAAACATTTCTGCTCTTTACCTGATGGAGGGGATGAACCGCAGAGTCTCTAGACAGTTCACGGCGGCTTTGAACGCACCCTGACATTTAGAACGAGGCCTGGTTGATGTTTAGCAAGAGTCAGTGTGTATCAGGTGTTATTCGACGTTTGGTTTGTTCCACAGGCTTCACGTTTATCACTGCAGTTTGTATTTATACCTTTTAATAACTGAATATCCAAACACATTAACTGCACTGTAAAACGTATTGCTTTTAGAAAAACTTCTCATTTTGTGCAACACTTGATCAATAATTGGTCACGATTGGTTGACCCGAGACTGATCTGCTAAAGCTGCTAAAAAAAAAGATAATATTGATACAAATACAAACAGAATATTGATCAGTGCAGCTTTTAAACCACCGTCCTCTGACCTGAGGTCACCTGCTGTCATCACAGTTTATGCAACACCAGGTGATCTGTGTGCCGCTGTAGGTCAGGTAAGGTCGGTCGGACTCACCTTCCTCCTTGTCTTTCACAGGTACAGAGGCCAGCTGCGATAACGAGGGGGAGGTCCTCCACATCCCCAACATCACTGACAACCCCTGCATCACCTGCGTCTGTCTGGTAAGGAACAACAAAAAAATATATACACTTCGACTTGAGTTCGTTGCCGTGTCGACCTCCTCTGACCTCGACCCAGATTGTTCCCTCCAAACTCTTTTCACATCTTAATTGCCGCCTCAGGTTTTTCCGTTTGCCGCTGATAGTGTAAAAAGCTCTGATAGTGATATTGACAGAGCTGATTATTGAGCTTTGTTTGGCGTTTCTTATCGGTCGAGTGTGAAAGGTACACACGGACAGGACTTTGAAATGTACGGTTTTGGCGGGAGTTAGGATGAAACGTGACGTGCTGGTGATTGGTGTTGGATGCTTTTAGAAAAGTTTAGTGCTTCAGTCGTCACTAATACACGTTTTTTGTAGAAGATTAAAGCTTCAATGATGCAACTCTCTGTTTAGACGTGACATCAGGACGGGAGTGTGTGATTTTCGTGAGAGCAGGAAAACAGTTTATAATGAGACTTTTACTGTTCAGTGAGGATTTGTGAGGGAAACATGAAGTGGGGATTGTTTGTTTTAACAGACGGACCAGTCGTCACGCTGTCTTGGCTCGGCCTGGCTGTTAAAGTCAGCCTACAAAACGTTAAGGGACAACTCTTTCCTGGAACATGTGCTCTTTGACCCCTGACCCTTCCCAATAATACCAACACCAGCAGCAGCAGCAGCAGCAGCAGCAGCCCCTCCCTCGCTGCTGTAGAGGTCTTTGTTTTAGGGGGATGAGAACGGACCGACGAGGCTTTTCTGTGTCACTGCTCCAACATCAACTCAACAAGAGGGGTTTGGTTTTTAAAAGGCGTCACATGACCAGAGTTCACCCTCCAGGAAACGTGTGTGTGTGTGTGTGTGTGTGTGTGTGCACTTTCTGCACATTGAGTTGGTTCAGATGTTTCAGGTTAAAACTATAAATCATGACACAGCAAATACTTAGTAACTATAGCAACTTGTATGACATTTTGGGGAATTATGCTTTCACACTGAGAGTTGTGTCTGCACTGATAGCAGCTGGTTAGCTTAGCATAGACACCTCATTACATTCAGTATGTTTTTTTCTGTGGAGGAACGGAGGTGTTTAAGAACTGTGTTGTGGTTTAAGCAGGTGGTTGCGTGCTCTGTCTCAGCTCTGGTCCAGTTCTGGTCTAGCTATGGTCCAGCTCAATTCTGGCCCGGCTGTAGCTTATCTCAAGGCCCACCTTTGGTCCCCGCTATGGTCCAGTTCCACCTCAGCTCTGGCCCACCTCTGGTTGTTCTCTGGCTCAGCTCTGGCTCAGTAATCGAGTGTTTGGATGACCATCACAGCCCAAGAATCAGGGTCAGATCAGATTCTTTATTGATCCAAAGGATATTCAGTTGAGTTACAGTTTCTCCCACAGGAAAGAACAGAAAATAAATGAGTTGATAAAAGTTTAATCCATAAAATGTACCAAACTAGTCATTTTACATTGAGACTAAATAAGTGAGAATATGAGTTTTAAAACTGGACCTTACAACAACTCTTAACTTACATTTATTTATGTCAAGTACGGACCTGTGATTGGCTCTCTGTGAACTTCCTCTGGCCCCTGATTGGCTGAATGAGTCTCCCCTCGGCCTACCGTCCTGGCTGAGCCGTCCTGTGTCTTATCAGCCAGTCATCAGCCAAAGCCCTGCTGAATGCTATCAGTCATCAGGAGGCAATGGTCGTCCTTTCATCTCTACTTCAACCTCCCCTCCTCCTCCTCTTCCTCCTCCTCCACACACACACACACACACACACTAATAAACTTACTTACATTAGAGGTCCAAACTTTATTAAATTTAGGTTTTGTTTATCTCCTTAAATCTTTCCTTAAACCCAGATGTTCTGCTAAATATCAAAGCTGAGGAACGATACCGTAAACAGCAAAGTGAGGAATGTTTTCTATTATATATATATTTATGTGATAATCACTGTTTCTGTTTGTTTGTCGCTCACAGCTTTGAGACTTAAATCTGCTTCTTACACGGATTTGACCCGTTTGCTTCTTACCATCACTCATTTATTTGATGAACTATAAGAAAAGCTTTGACTGGTGATGCTCGGACAGATTGATAAGGACACGTTTCCTGGTTTTTTGCATAAATGCCTGATTTGCAGCATGGTGTGCAGCTCATGTTCTGCTCCGTCCTCCTGTTTACGCTGAGCTCTGATGAACTGTTTCCTCCTGCAACAGGAAACAAAACAAAAACAGCTTTTTGATGCTCGAGACCAAAACACAGATAAAAAAAATATACATATAAAGGCTGAACTTACTTCACCTCCACCGGTGTGGGGGTGGGTGGGGGGTGTAGAGCCATCAGGGCACCAGTGTCACTCATACATAGAGGGGGTGGGGTGGTGGCTGGGATGGGTGGGGTGGGGTGGTTTGGCCCCTCAGTTAGTTGGTCCAGAGTACCTGCTAATGACTCTGTGGGCAGGACACACACACACACAGAAGAGCCATTGTGTGTGTCCGGGTGAGGCCTGTATGCGCTGTAATGGGGTTGTGGGGGGGGCAGACAGGAGTGGATGTGGCTGACAGACTGACTGACAGGCAGGTCGCCATGACGATCCGTTATCTCAGAGGGAGTCGGCCCATCTCCGTCACGCTCTTCATCATCCTCCTCCTATCTGTCTGTCCATCTCCGTGTCTTTTTCCACTCTCTCATCGGGGCTCTTCCTCCCCTCACTCACTCACTCTTTCTTTTTTTTCACTCCATCACTTTGATTTCAGTCCGCCCCCCCCCCCACCTTCTTCCTTCCTCTCAGCGTCAGTTTGTAGCGTGAGGCCACGTAGGTGAGGTTTTTTGAGCAGGTTGATTATTATGATGAAACATCTTTAGTGTCCAAGTGAAGTCCAGGAGTCAGGATTCAGACTATAAATAAAGATGGACGGAGGTCTCTGAAGCTCTGAGTGGGCTGATCCACAGCCGCCATCTTGGCAGCGTCTGAAGGAGGGGCTTATCGTATAGCTGAACAGTTTGCACTTTAGAGCGCTGAAAGGAAATTTAACATCATGTGAAACCAGATAAAACATCACAGAAAGTTCTCATGCAGCTGCAGACGGCGCCGCAGGGACATTGAAATGAATGAGAATGCTAAAAGTTGCTAAGCGCTAAAGAGCCTGTGTGTTTATCACTCTTTGATTTGTTCCATTAACGTTTAGCGTCGAGAGTTTCAGGAGTTTTATGGAGTGGAGGAGATGTGATTTGTACTTTGGTTCACGGAGTCGATGCTGACATTGATTTATTGTTGCTCACAGGTGGAGATGATTTGCGTGTGTGGAAATGCTGCTGCATACCATCTTGTGTCGAGTGTAGGCTCACCCACCTGTCACTCAAAGAGGCCACACCCCCAAATTTTCATAATTTAAAGCCAAAACAAGATTGAAATGAATGAGTTGCAAAAAACAAATCACCGCCTTACAGTTGGGTGTAAACATGTTAACATGGGAGTCTATGGGGACTGACTCACTGTTGGAGACTCACTCCAGTGGTCAGGAGAGGAACTGCAGCCTCGGAGGTTGCAGCCTGGTTCCTGGTGGTGTTGTACGTAGGAAGAGTGTGTGTTTGTGTCAGTTGCTGGTTTCAAAATCTATTAAGACATTTGACATGAAACAGTTTGAGCTCCAACACCCCAGATTGTTATCGTGTCCACCATCTTTAAAAAAAAAAAAAAAAAACCCAGATCAGATGCGTGTGACTAAAATCTCTTTCTCACACTTTTAAAAACTGCGATTGGCAGCGTATTTTTCACCACAACAGCAAAAACATTCCCACGTTAAGCAACCGAAACCTGATCACGATGTGATAGAGACACATCTGTGTTCGGCTCCTGAACTCGTCAGGAAATCAGACCCAGAGCAGGAGCATTAAGAAAACACTGATCTCTTTGAAGTGAAACTCACTTTAAATGATTTTAATCTTGTTCTCACAGATGTTATTTTCTGCACCTGTCCAGCTGTTAGAGTTAGGAACCAGTCGAGTCCACCGCTCCTGAGTCATGACGGTCCGAGAGATTTTTCCTCTCACGCTGGATTTTTAGGTTTTTTTTTTAGCGACTGAACCCGAATGACTCTGTTGACTTCAACATCGCCCATAAACATCTCCTCCTCCTCCTCCTCCTCCTCCTCCTCCATCTCGCTGCGACTTAATATGAGTTTAACTGCAGGAGAACTGACTCCATTCCCAGCAGTGAAGAGGTCAAAGGTCAGAGGTCACCTGAGGCAACCTGCTGTACCACAGATATGTGATCACAGATATGTGTGTGTACCTGCTGTGATCGATCTCAAGAGGAAGCTAAAGGTCACTTCCTGTCAAACAGTAGCTGATCAATACAGGAGGTTTACCTATAATCACCTGATAACAACGAGCCAACACTGGCTCCATTATCCACCGTGTTCCCCACTGCTTACGCAAATGTCAACTTAAAATAACTTTAATGACGTCACCTTTCTTCTGAGTTTCAAAATAAAAGCACAAAATGTGAATGTAAAGACAGCGGAGCGTCTGATTGGTCGGAGAGGACGAGTAAACAAAAGTCTGATGTCATAACCTCGACACAGCGACAATAAAACGCCTCAGTGAAGCGACACTGTTTTATAAAGAGCTAATTAAATGTCACAGCGACCTCAGAGTCTTAATGAGAGAAAACCCAGCCACACTTTGTTTATTACAGTGACTGAGGAGGGAGGCGTTCAAATCAATCAACAGGAGCTTAAATCACAGCTTGTTTGTACATTTCACACACAAACACATCTATCTATCTATCTATCTATCTATCTATCTATCTATCTATCTATCTATCTATCTGTCTATCTATCTATCATCGGCGCCTCTCTCTGGCCGTCTCGTCTGCCTAAGCTACTGTGGCTCCTGCTCTCCAGCGGGGGGTCGCAACCTGTTTGCTTTGGAGGAAGGGTGAAAGGTGAAAGGTCACGGTGGTGAAGGGGGTTAAGGTTAGGAAGAGGGAAGGGGAGGGGGGAGTTTGGAGTCCAAGGGCTTAAGTGGTTGTGGACCTTTAAGTCGAGAGCTCCTCTCCTCCGCTGACAGACGGCGACTGATCTCTGATCTCTCCATCGTGATCCATGAGAAGAGGCATGAAAAGGTAGAGAGCAGGAGGAGGAGGAGGAGGAAGAGAGAGGGAGGAAGGGAGGGATGATGGAAAATACAGGAGACATCCTTTAAGAATAAAAGAAAGAGAGAGGAAGAGAAATGGATGGGGGTGGAGGAAGAGAAAGTGACGGATGGGGGGGGGAGAGAGAACGAGAAAAAGGAACAGTGATGAGGAGAAGCAGTGAGCACTGTCGCCTCCTAGTGGCACAGCAGCGTCACTGTTGCACGACCTGAACCAAAAAATGAGGAAAACTTCATTTTAAATGTTGATTAACTCAGATTTATCATATTTATTGATTAATAATTGATGTATATTCATGTTTAACAAGAGTGAAAATGTCTTTTCTTTTTTTTTTCTCAAAAACTAAAGAAAAACAACTTTTCTTTTCATCTGCTGGAAACATTTTTCTGAAGGTTTAATGACCCAGAAAACCTGCCGTCACATGCAAAACTACTATTATCTGCACTGATATTTCCAACGTGTTTGTTTCCCATGAATAACTTTATGACCTGTGGGTTAATGTGCAGGAGAACAACAGCAGCAGAAGAAGAAGAAGAAGAAGAAGAAGTGTATATGATGTGGCCTGAAACTCAGAGTCTGTTAACAGAACAGAACAGAACAGAGTTACTGTGGTTGTTGAACGTAACTTGCTCTAATGACGTTAGTCAAATGATTGAATTGACCTGATTGAGTTTGGACACAGTCTCAGAGTCTATTCTTGTTTCTTCACACTGAAACCTCGTGTCTCTCCTGTCAGCTGACAACCTCGTATCCACCAAACTAAAACTATAACTAAAAACACTTTTTTCTTTTTCTTTATTTTTTTTTTTTTTTTTTTTTTACATCAGGTAAAAAAAAAAAAAAAATCTGCAGCTTTTATTTATTTTCATGGAGTTAAAGTAAATGAATAAAGTAAATAAAGGTGTAATTGAGTTAGAGGTTAGAGTGGAAACCTTGTATCTCCGTACAGGAGCATGTAAACACTCAAAGACAAAAGACAAAGCCTTTATCACACACACACACACACACACACACACTTTCTCTTTCTCTGACACACACACTTTCGAGCATACCAACACTTTACTGTGTGTGTGTGTGGTGGGGGTCGTCACCCTCGGCGACAGACAGCCGTCCAGTCGGCCAGCCTTGGTGCCGCGGTGGTATGTCGAGTGTTTATAAGGCGTGGTGACCCATTGTGACCTTTGACCCTGAGACAAGAGGGTGGGTGAGCACAGTGTGTGTGTGTGTGTGTGTGTGTGTGTGGGGGGGGGGTCACATGTAGTACTACTAACACCACTTTGTGCTAATGGATAACAGGAGACAGAGACAGAGGGACGTGACCTTGGAGACCAAACTGTCTCCAGATCTTTTTAAAGAGAGTTTCACAGTCAAATCCACAGCTTCGTGTTTTCACACACCAGTTCAGGTTGTGCTGTTGTAACAACAACAACAACAACAACAACAACAACAACAACAACAACAACAACAACAACAACAACAACAACTAACTCTGGGTCCTAATAAGCTGCTGCACAGAGATCTCTGGGCCTGTTTCTACCTTCAGAGCTGCTACAATGTCCCTCTGAGGTTTTTGGTTCTTATCAACATGAGAGCATCGACATGAGAGTCCAGTGAACGCATCATGTCATGTGCAAGACACCAGTCTGAGATGATCGGAGCTTCAGGACTTGGAGCAGGAAGCACCATCAGAAGATCCAGGTCCGGTCAGCGACAACACTGAGGGATGATCAGCTGGGGCGGAGGAGGAACCATCAGATCTCCTGTTTCCTCACGTTTGTGTCGACATCTGAACGTCTCGTCAGACCAGACATTGTTGGGTCAGCGCTGAGTCAAAGCCTCAGTGTCCTGACGTTTCACCGTCAGGAAGTGACACCTGCTGTGGGTCAAAGGTCAACAGCTGCTGCTCTCTGGATCTTTTCTGAAACACTCCGACCAGAACGAACCGTGCTGCGTTCAAGGCCTCTTAAATCACAGTTCGTCCTCATTCTGATGTTCAGTTTAAAACACAAGCAGCTGGACATTATCTAAAGCATCACTGCTTTTAGTTCTTAATGCTCCTGTGGTATTGATTTTTTATCGGTCTTATTGGAAACATTGATCTGTGTGTCTGGAGCTCAGCAGCAGGACAAATGAAGGATCTCACTCTGTTTTGTGGATTTAAATAAACAGATGGAGATTAAACCTTTTTTCTTTCTTCTTCTTTGCTTATTTTACTTCCTCCTCCTCCTCCTCCTCCTGTCATGACATCATCGCTCCTCGCTGTGGTCGAGGTTGAGCCGAAGCTGCTGCTGCCGCCGCTGCTGCTGCTGCTATATTAAACCGCCCCTGATTTATTTTGGACGTTCTTTTGATCTGTCCTCGTTAGAGCCGCCCCGCCGCAGAGCCACAGTGCCACAGGGGCCACGGGGCCACGGTGCCACAGGGGCCTAGAGCAGCCTCCACTTTTAAAACCCTCACAGTGTGTAAAATAAAACACACAGCATGTGGACAGAATCAGAACCAGCAGTAATAAAAACCAAAAAAAAAACTGGGTGTGAAAGTGAAGCGGATTAAACGAGCGCAGGTTCGGTCCCACGGCGCCGCCGGCGCTGATGACGGAGGCAGAGTGTGCGGTGTTTGTGGAGGTGACAGGACGACTGTTGAGCTGGTGTGAAAATTCACAGCTAACCTGTGAACACTGAGTCACTCTCTGCTCAGCGCTGCGTGTCAAACTGTTCTGGGGTCTGTTTCTGAGGAAACACTCACAGTCCAGTTCAGACGCTGCAGGATGAAGCTGCTCTGATTTTATTTCTCTGTGATTATCATCATTAACAACTAATTATCCAGAAGAAGCTAAAACCAGCTGTGAACTTTTTAAAGTCTTGTCTTTTTCTTGCAGATGTTGCTTCTTTGCTGATGCAGCAGCTGTAACTCGATCTGGTTTCCCTCTGATATAAGATGATATGTATATGTCTGTATGTATATAATATGACGTGTGAACCAAGTGGAGCTCTGAGTCAGGTTATTTCAAGAGGAAGAGAAATCTGAAGTAAAATGGACTTTATTGTGAAAGGACTTTGGCGTTTAGATCTGAACAGGAAGTTGGTCACTATGGGAACTGATTAGAGTAGAAGTCCAAGACTGGTGGTGATGAGGGATGGCGCTTGATAATGGCGATGACACTTCTGATCAGAGGGTTTGATCGGAGGTCAGTGTGACTGGACGGAGACAAGAATGAGCTCAGAGAGAGGAGGAGGTGATGTTTATGAGGAGAGAGTTCATCACTGAACTTCATTGAACTTCATTTGCAGCCTCTATCTTCTGGTTAGGTTGGATAAGGTCAGGCAGGGTCAGGGGTTTCCAGATGATCCTCTGTCCGTCAACACTCTCCAGCAGCCTGACCGTCAGTCAGGAACTGACCCATCAGTTCAGTCCCTCTATTTTTTTCCATCTGTATGTTTTGAATGTACAGGACTTTCTCACTGATCATCTCTCTGTCTCTGTCTCTGTCTCTGTCTCAGGAGGGGAAGGCTGACTGTAAACAGGAGAAATGTCCTCTGGTCTCTGACGACTGCGCTCTGGTGGTGAAACAGACCGGAGCCTGCTGCGAGAGGTGTAAAGGTACAAACACGCTGTATGTTTTATGATGATGCCGTGCAATTACATTTTAATCTGGTTCAAGTTCTGCTTCACTACATATGAAGTGTCAGACACATGGACACAGCAGGCATAATGTCAGCCCGTGATAGGCCGAGACACCTGTCAGTCAAACCTCTCAGTCCACACTCGTGTGTTTGATACAGTAAATACAGTTAAATACAGTGTGAGAAGTTAATTTGAACAATTCACATAAAGGTCAAAGGTCGTCTTTGCCACAGGTTGTTATGACCCATAGTTGTTACATTTTGTTGCTAGGCGACATCTAATGGCCGCAGTAGTACGACAGGAGCAAAAGGGAAAAGTCTTCTTGTTCTAGCTGTAGATCTTTCCCCAAACCTTAACCAAGCCGTGGCTGTAACTGTTATTGTCATAGTAACCATGGCAACCTCAGGTATGCTGCTCTCAGTACAGTCACATGCTTGTTGTGGTAACCATGACCAGTACAGTTGTCAAGGTTGGAGGAGGCCGCAAAGTCTTCACTTACTTAGAGGATGTTTCCGCTCCTTCTGTCTGGACTTATGAAGCCCTGTGTTTAGAAACATAAACACACACACACACACACTTGGACACACACACACACACACTCCTGCTGGGGCGCGGTGCCTTTTTGTTTGCGGTTCATTTTTTTACGACGCAGCAGCACTTCGTTAAGAGAGGTGGAACAGGCTCAAGGCGGACGTGGAGAGTCCCGCGTCGCCACGGCAACCCTTGTTAAGTTTTCTATTGTGCGGTCAACTTGCGGTCCCCATGACCCAGATTTAGGACCCCTCTGTGTCATATCACTGTTTTCTCACTGTTTTTATGAAATCATACACACACACACACACACACACAGTTAAAGAGAGTCACAGCCAGACGACATCATTTTATTGGGAACAATCAACTTTAAAAGTCACATAATGAAGCAGTTTATTCACAGTGAGACGTGACCTGACGTGACCTGACGTGACCTGACGTGACCTCACACTGGATTATAATATATATATATTGATTATGTAAATCCTTATATTATATCATTCCTGTTGAATCCATTATTGTCTATATATTTGATTCTAACTGACTGATATTTCAACATCCTCGTCAACGTGGATGTGTTGAAGTTTTTGAATTTTATAAACAAATAAGAAACAAATGGATAAATATTCAAAACAAAATCACAGAGACAGAAATCACAAGTTACACATGAGTCAAACACGAGTAGACACACAACTGACTCGTCAGTGTGACAGTGTTGGTGCAGAGTGTATGAGGAGGACAATGTCTCTGTGGGACGTCTCGTCCTCCACGTCGTCCTCGCCATCACAGGGTTTGATTTACACCGAGCCTGTGATCAGGTTTCACCGTATGGAAAAGTTAAACATTGATCTGGGGCCACTTACTGTAAATGGGATGAAATGAATAGGGCCGTTCGTTTAGTGCTGAGTGGACGGCTCAGGGTGGGTGGGTGTGGAGTTACTGAGCAGCTGCAAAGTGTGTGTTTCTAAAAGTGTGTGTGTGTGTGTGTGTGAGGTCCAGATCAGAGTGTGTGTGGTGAAATTTATCACCAGAGTGGTTTATGAAATATACATTAAAATAGAGTTTATATCCAAATCTCCCAGGGCTCTTAGCGACAGATCGAGTGACTGATTGTAAAATGACATGAGTCACTCGTGGAGTACGGTGGAGTACGGTGGAGTACGGTGGAGTACGGTGGAGTACGGTGGAGTACGGTGGAGTACGGTGGCCCTGAGAGGTCAACACACTGCAACTTGAGAAAACACAAGAAAGAATGTAATGCTTTTAATTTGAAAAGTCACAATAGTGGATCTCAGTGTGGTGCATCATTCTTTGTGTACAGGACTGGATTTGCAGCACATGTGTGTGTTTGCATGTTCTCAAGCTGCAGTGAGCCACCTGGGCCACCGTACCACAGAGGGGCTTTGGTGACTTTTCATAATAAAAGCCCTAAAATGCAGAAACAGCAGCTGGAGACCACCGGAGCAGACGTTTTACCTCTTTATTCTTCGTGTCTCTGCAGGCTGCATGTTGGACGGACGATCCTACAACAGCTCAGTGTCCTGGACCACAACCACCAAACCCTGCATCACCCGGAGATGTCAGGTAGGCCTGTGTGTGTGTGTGTGTGTGTGTGTATCAGTATCCGTGAGAAGGTCGTGTTGTGTTTACACTGTTAAAGACTGAAGCAGTGATCTCCCTGCTGGCTCTGACAGGAAGGTGTCATCACCGAGGCCGAGGTTCAGTGCGTCGTCCACTGTAAAAACCCCAAGGTCCACCCCAAGAAGTGCTGCCCCACCTGCCCAGGTGAGTGCTCTCTCGTTTGACTCTTGTGTGAGCGGCTTCTGAGTTTCTTTGTGTATGTCATGTTTTTATATGAACTTGGAGACACTGATAAAATGGAATAAAGTCAAACTAAGAAACAGAGAAATACAAATATATATTTTAAAACAGGCTTTAAAGTGTTTTTCCCAGATTCAGACGATCCGTCACTCGTCATGTCGTCATTTTATTTACCAGCTTTTGTTCATCAGCCAACTTGTAAAAAATTTTATTTTCCAACTCTGGATGTTTTCAAAACCAACTTTTTGTTGGGTGAGAGGCTGTAACAAGACACACACACACACACACACACACACACACACACACACAGAGTTACAACAAGTGCTGAGTTGTGTGCTCTCTCTCTCCTGCAGGTTGTATCTTCGAGGGTCGTCTGTACAAAGAGAAGGAGGAGTTCAGTCCAGAGGGGAAACCCTGCATCAAGTGCACCTGTACTGTGAGTGCAGACACACACACACACACACACATGCACACAGTTGTGTTTACATTCTCACCTGTTTTAGCAAGAGTCTCATGGGACTCGTACAGTTTTGGTTGAAACAACATCCTACTCCTGCCCCCCCCCACACACACACACACACACACTTTACATAAACAAACCCTACAGGTTGGTCCATAAACACGTTACAGCGTTAACGTGCAGCCTCTCGGTCGGGGCGACTGCAGGGTGTTAAACCACTCCAGCACAGAGCTGATGCAACATGAAACATCCTGCTTCTGTCAGTGGGAAGGAAATAAAGACAAACATGGAGGAAGAAGCAGCAGGTTGACTCTCAACTCTGTTGTTGTTGTTTTTGTTGTTTTTTCCAGGGGGGGCGGACCCTATGTATGAAGGAGGTGTGTCCTGTCCTGTCTTGCCCCGCCCACCTCACCCACACCCCACCCGGCAGTGCTGTCCCAGATGTCTCGGTAAAAACCATGAATCACTGTTTTGGCTTTGTAATGAGTGATGATGACGAAGAAGTATTAAAGCTTTTAAATATACGTGTCCTCCTCCTCTCCTCCTCCTCCTGCGTCTCCTCCTCCTGCGTCTCCTCCTCCTGCAGGTCAGAGGAAGGTGTTTGATCTGTCTTTAGGAAGCTGCCTGTTTCACAGTGAGGTCTATGAGAACGGCACCTGCTTCGAACACAACAACTGCACCACCTGCACCTGCAAGGTAACGCACCTGGATGTGAAACAGACGCCAGCTGATTCAGAAACACGATTCATTCCATGATTTCCTCACAGATGAAAAAACGTTCTCCTTCAACATGAGAATATAAATAAAGTTTGATGATGATGTCATGTCTCATTCATGGAGGTCCACTTCTTCTTCTTCTTCTTCCTCCCAGGATTCAACTGTGGTGTGCAAGAAGCGGTGCTCGCGGCCAGGAAGTTGCCAGGGCAACCAGTGTTGTGATGAGTGTCTGTCATACGTGAAGGTGGAGGAGGTGAAGTACTGCAGAGTGAGGAACAAGATCTACAGGGTGAGAGAGGGATGGATGGATGGATGGATGGATGGACGGACAGTCTGATAGATAGACAGACAGCTGGATGGATGAGTGACATCATCACTTCCTGTCTCCCACAGGAAGGAGACATGTGGTCGTCGGTGAACTGCACTCTCTGTGCCTGTGTGAAAGGAAACATCGAGTGTCGACCCAAACACTGTGTACCAATCACCAGCTGCCCCTCGGTGAGTGACAGGCCCAGCAGCCAATCAGCAGCCTGTATTCTCTCCCCTCTCTCTGCCTCCACTCTTTATGGCCCATGACTAACTCTGTGTTTCTCACTTCACACGCGTGACGCCTCCTCACTGTCCTGAATTCCTGACTCTAATCAGACTGTCTCACCTAAAGCCCAGTGTGTGTGAACCAAAACGCTCCGAGAGTTTTGAATCAATCTGTGTGATCAGATGTTTGGATCCACTCTGCTGCAGGTGATCAGTATCTTGTTGAGGAATCGAATCTCTCTCCAACAGTGGGGTTTTTTCCTCCTCTGTAGTTTTAACACGTTTAGCCGTCGTCTTTCACGCAGCCGTAACGGGGGGGGGGGGCACATTAGCTGTCAGTACGACGCTGTGTTCACCTGTCGCTCAGGTCGCGCCGGGGTCATCTGTCTGCTGCCGGGTGATGGAGTGGATTCCTGACATACCGCCGGCCGCTGGCGGTCACGCAGTCAAAGGCAGTGTCAGCGTTAGTCCAAGTTCACACGCTTCCAGCAGTTACAAGTCCTCACCTGTTGTTTGTGGTCAGAGGAGGCGGCTGCAGGCTGATGTAGGTGGTCCACCCCGAGCGCCGGCAGATTCAGTTATTATGTAGATTCACTGTTTTATTAGGTTTCTATGTCGACAAAAGTTTGTAGATTTAATGTTAAGTGAGGCGTGGTGCTGAAGTCATGAGATGAAACGTGCAGACAGGACAGAAACGTACCTGCTGGAGTTTGCAGATCAGACTCATGAAGTTGGCTTTTCAGACAAAGTTACTTCATTTTCTCATGAGAAACTTGTCATTTTCTTGGATCATCTGTTGTGAATGTTTGAGTGAGCAGCTCGTACTCACAGTAGAATAAAGCATCAACTCTCCTCAAAGCTTTTAACATCTCTAAACTTGTAAGATGATTTAAGAAGTAGATTGAATTCATCACTGCAGCAAGACGACAGTGTTGCTGCAGTGTTTTTAATTATGTTTTTAATTGTGAGTGTTTTTAATTATGATCAACGTTGTTTACAACAAATAAAAAGTCTCATGTCTCTGGTGTGGAGGCTCCACGGCATTGAATAACATGGACGACACCAAAACACAGGAGACAAACAAACGTAAAGTCTCGAAGGCCGAGCAACGACGTCATGATGAAATGTGATTAAAACGGGTAAAACCTTACCTGTCTCAGATGGGATGTATCACACACACCTGCCCCCCCTCTCATGATGAGTGTGACTCTCTCATACAGAGGTCACACACACACACACACTCTTCCCATGCCATCATCCTGCGGTCAGCGGCAGGTCGGCACAGTGTGTGTGTGCGCGTCCTTGTGGAGACAGTGTGT
This sequence comes from Caranx ignobilis, assembly GCA_021432705.1. NCBI lineage: Eukaryota > Metazoa > Chordata > Actinopteri > Carangiformes > Carangidae > Caranx > Caranx ignobilis. Next base: position 24,130,117 of record MU270012.1, read on the forward strand.
CTGCGAGTAGCCTTTTGTCTGTGTGACGTTTGAGTGACAGCAAAGAAGAGGTTCCCTATATTTAGGCCCCTGAAAACCAATCTCTGTCACTCTGTGTGTGTGTGTGTGTGTGTGTGTGTGTGTGTGTGTGTGTGAGTGAGTGTTCGGCCTGTCAAAAGGCAGCGCTCTTCAAAGAGAGAGAGTACCCTTTGTGCAGAGGTTAGGACTCTGGAGTGTGTATGGAGTATATGGAGAACGTCTGTATGTGATGACAGAAGGGTTGTGTGTGTGTGTGTGTGTGTGTGTGTGTGCGCCAATGAAGGGCTTCCCTGAGGCAACAAAAAGTAGGTGTGTGAAAGAGTCCTCTGATCTGCTGCACTTCTGATGGAAGTTGAAACATACAGCGCACACACACACACACACACACACACACACATGTAGAGGGTCCTGTTACACACACACACACACAGAGTTCAGCAGTTGAAGCTGAGTATCGGTGTCTTTGTGGTCGTCCTGGTTTGACTGTGAACTTGTCACAACGGGAACTTTTCCTCCGTTTCTCTCTTTCATTAAATTTCTTTTTCCACCTGTGTGAGAGACGTGAAGAAAACACAGGAGTTACCTGTGTTACCTGAGCGAAGGAGGCGACACACCAACTGTTTGTTTGCAGATACTTACATTTGACTTCTTCGGTGTCTTTAGCTCCCCCCCCCTCGGTGATGCATTTAGTGGCTGTTTCTCATCACCTGCTGAGCTCAGGTGTCCTTCATCTCTCTTCCATCTCTCACTGAGTGTCTGTGCTTTGTCTCCTGCAGAATAAGATCCTGAACAGAACCGGCTGCTGCCCAGTTTGCACTGAAAGTGAGTAAGTCGCTCTCACCCCCCCTGCCGCCCCCCGCCACCCCGCCACATACAGCACCCTCCTCTAATTAGAAGCTATGTTCAATGTACTCATGCAAATCTGTGCGGGTGCAGCTGTGAAATCGCTTGTTGATTATTTCTGCTCAGTGATTTAAAACAAACACTACTGTATGAACCGGCTCCTTAAAGGCAATGAAAGCAGCTCTCAGTCACTGCAGTGTTTCCCATGAGCTCCGGTCCAGACTGTGGTTTGCCCTCGGGCCGTTGTACTTTGGTTTTTGGCTGCGAACTGCAACAAAAAAATCCCCTAAAAATGTCTGTAAACGCACAATTTCAGGACTTCAAAGTCTTCGTAACCTCTCGTCTTCATAAAGCAGCGTTTAGTTTAGTGGGTAAAACAGAAGTCCTACCACACCACGGATCCTGTTCCCACTTCAGAGTCAGCTCAGATTAGTGCCACATATTTCAGCATTTGTGATAAATTCTCCATCTGCTGCCGAGCTGTCAGACATCAGACATCGGCGTCTAGCTTCCTTTTTAAACTCTTGCGTTTTTTTGGGCTGTGTCTCGCCGTCCTGTCCAAAACGTTGCTGGGATTTCAAACCATCTGAGTTAAAACGCCGTCTTGTTTTTCCAGAACTTATTTTGGTCACTGTTTTGTTTTCCTGCAAAACTTCAGCTGTTACTCCATCTTTGTCTTTGTCTCTCGCCCTCTGCAGAGCCAGGTGTGTGCACGGTGTTCGGGGATCCTCACTACAACACCTTCGATGGCAGAACTTTTAACTTTCAGGGGACGTGTCAGTATGTTCTGACCCGCGACTGCGGGGGCGTTCCCACCGGCAGCCCGGGAAACAACATCAACAGCCCAGACTCCAGCTTCACGGTACGATGGGAGTTTAAGTTTGTGACATTTTTCAACTGTTTTATTTGTGTTCCAACCAAAAAACTAGATTTGAGATCCAGTGAACCAGCTGGGCCTGGTCCAGTTGTACAGTATGCAAAAAAACTTGAATATGTACAAGTAGTTGCCCAGATAGTCCATATTGTAACCCAAATGATAAAGCATTATAGGATGGCACATCAAAAAATCTCCAGGTTGCATCTATACTCATGCAAGAATCTAAAGTCTTTTATCTGAACATCAAGTAATCCTGCAGCAGTGTGCGTTTGGTTTGCTCCAACCCTCCAAGAACAAAGTCTGGGTTCCTTGTTTTACCTGTGTTAAAGATACAAGGTGGCTGGCAAAGTTTCAGTTTCAGTGTTAAGATAGGTTATAGCTATGTTTAACATCTCTGAGCGAACCTCACCTTTGATTCACTCTCCATCACTTCCTCCCAGGTTCTGGTGAAGAACGATGCCCGGCGGACTCGGTCCTTCTCCTGGACACAGTCGGTGGAGGTGAGGCTGGGAGGTCTGATCCTCAGCCTCCACCAGCACCTGACGGTCCGGAGGAATGGCACCCGTATCGCACTGCCCTACCACGGCCCCGGGGTCCACATCGACTTGGACGGGTACCTGCTGAAGCTCACCACCATAGCAGGTACAAACACACACACTGGTTGTGTCAACTTTTATTTTCTGAAGGACTTAAGACTTAAGAAGTCTTAAGAAATAGATCCTCAGTCAACATTGGGGTGTTGTCAAGAATAAACATTAAAGTTGACATTTTATTGGATGGAGATAATTTGTTTACAGAAGCGATTTCCAGTGTGAACCCTTGTGTTTTCCCTCCACCTCCACCTGCAGGTCTGGAGATCACCTGGGACGGCGACAGCTTCGTGGAGGTCGTAGCGGCTCCGCACCTGCGCGGACGCCTTTGCGGACTCTGTGGCAACTACAACGGCCACAAGCGCGATGACACCATGGGAGGTGACGGTCAGTTCAAGTTCGATGTGGACGAGTTCGCAGAGTCATGGCGAGTTGAGGGAAACGAGGTTTGCTCCCAGCAGCCTCCACCTCGCCGGCCGACGCCCTTCCTGTGCCCGGGCAGCGTCAAGGTCAAGTTCCGTGCTCACCGGGAGTGCCAGAAAATCAAGTCATGGGAGTTTCAGAAGTGTCACCGGGTGGTCGACTTTGCACCTTTCTACAGGTGAGGACACAGAGGGAGGCTGAGTACTCGATGATCCTTTATGAGCTGATCTGTACAGCCTAGTTTCAATCACTGTTAAGGTTTTTACTTATTCTTTATGTTTTGTCTCTTTTACTGTTTTATTCATTGGATCTTTTTTCAAGTTTATTGTTTCCTGACACTTTTACGTATAAGCTCAACATTGTTGTTTTGGGGTCCAGGACCTTTCAACTCATCCTTTGCTCAGCTTTACTGTCAGTGGTGTCTCTGTATGGTGCAGTGTACTGTGAGTTAATCTATGGTTCATCTGCTGTTTTAAAAACCTCATTTTAAACCAAACCAACCATCCTGTCCTCTGCAGGTCGTGTGTGACAGACATGTGTGAGTGTCCGGTTCATAAAAACTGCTTCTGCGAGTCCTTCATCGCCTACAGCCGAGCCTGCGAGCGGGAGGGAGTGCCCGTCCTCTGGAGGCCCGACACCGCCTGCATGGGTGAGTGACAGCATTCGTGACCCAATCGCAATCTCACATGATGAAAAGTCAAAGACAGGATGAAGTGTTTACAGTGATTTTTCTCTTCCCTGCATCAGCCACCCAGTGTAAACACGGCGCTGTGTACGACACCTGCGGACCAGGCTGCACCAAAACCTGCGACAACTGGAATGAGATTGGACCGTGCCACAAGCCCTGCGTGGCCGGCTGCCACTGTCCCGCCAACCTGGTGCTGTTCCAGGGACGCTGCATCAAACCCATATCCTGTCCCGGACGGTGACCCTTGTGACCCGGGTGGGAGGGGGAGAGGACAATTAGGTTAGGGAGGGACATTTAGTTTCAAAAATTAAAAAGGGCCAAACTTGCCAAGAAGAAGAGTTTGGGAGGACACTAACGGGTCTGAGGTCGACAGATCAGATGCCACGAGGTACTCAGGGTCCATATCATAGCGAGGAAGCAGGTAGCTGCAGCGATGCCACGGCGATGGACCGAAGGGAAATTTTCGCAGGCCAGGAGGCTGATCCTCGCTGATGCATTCAGCCTCTGAACTTTCATGTGCCTCTTGCAATATCGTGTACTGTTACAACAACACCAGCCCCCACCACAGGAGGCGCTAATCTCAGTCTTGTAGAGGAAGAACTTGAGGACCCCTGAGACAGATTCTATGTTTCGACATGCTGCAACGGACCCTCAGGAAAGAATGGGGGCCAGTGGACTCCTGTCAGAGCCAACATGGCACCCAAGTTGTCCTCACAAACCCTCTACAGCGGGAAACTGAGCATCTGCATGTGGGATAGCAGAGAAACTCAATGATGCATCATATCAAACTGTCCTTGTGATCCCCTATTCCATCATTTCATACTGTAAGCTAACCAGATTTATATGAAAGACAGACAGCGTTTATATTATTATTGTTCTAATTATTATTATTATTATTTGTTGTTGATGTTGTTAATTTATATATCAGTCAAATGACACGTCGTAGCAAGAGCCAGAATCATGAATATAATTGAGTTATAAATGATCTAAAGGGAAACAAAAGCTATTTATGTATTTGTAGTGTACTTTTGTGTTACTGTTTGAAGAGAAATGCCCAAATGTGACTCAGTTGTTGCACCATCGCAGGGAAAAACGTACTGTATTGTGTTGTGCTCCAGTGTACAGGTTGTTGTGGTTAGTATCGAACTGAAGGTGTTCATCTAAGCGTATGTTTCACTTGACGATAATTATTTAAGACCAGCAATATAATCTTTTATCGAAGTTCACTGTGGACTGTCTTTACTTTTTTCTTCTTCTGGCCAAGTGTCAAGTAACCATGGTTGCCGAGGAAGAATACCTTACCTGAAGGTTGCTGCTGCTGCTGATGTCCAATGAACCGATGCAGTGCCTCCACACCAAGTTGTACCGTCTCTTTGGAACTACTTTTTTCCCCATCTGCTTAACTACAGTATTCCCATTCTTGTCGACGTACTGAATGCGATAATGTATTTGAACCACTTTTATATGCCCACAGGCAAGACATCCGTTGACGTTGTCTTTAACAGCCCTTTGTCTTAGAACTACCCACCAGCTGCTCTGTCAACTTGGACTTGCTTCAATGGCTGACCTGCGCGGAGTGATACAATGTGCGCCAAAGTTTAACTTGCGTGTGTATGAATACAGTAGTTTGTCTGTTCGCTAACTGTAGGTCCACAATATAGGGATAAATGTTTAGTGGTTCACTTTAGCCAATGTTGGCTTTTTTTTTTAAATGTCTATACTTGTGTTCAGTGGTGGCTGGTATAAGTGGGCTAGCAGCGTGATGCCCTCTCTACATTGTACAAGTTGAAAGTTATTGTGTAAATAACATACAGAAGATGTTTTAAGTTTTGAGTGAAACCTACAGTGGCAACAGCAGCCAATAGTTACAAGAAACACACACGATATCTCTAAATCAGATCTGCTCTTATTCATTTGATTGATGACGAAATGATTGACAGGTATCATGTCCCGCCCTCGTCATTTGGGCTGACTTCATTCAGCCGACTTCTGACCAATCAGCAGGGGATTGACACAGGTGTCATTGCACGCGCCCGTGATTTGGCTGATTAGACCACTGTTTTCAGACCAGTGACAGGAACCGAAGGGAGAGTTGCATCAAAGCTACTCTACTAGCCTTGTCTTTGCTAACACGAACGAGGTGGATGATCTGTTTTCTAAACGCACTGGTGCTGTCTATTAGCGGGAGTTCATCCGAATGGCGATCAACCTGTTTGCATCCCAGAGAGGCCGTCAGGGTGAGCTTCTTGTCCGGTAAGGTAGGCCCCGGCTCATTGACTGTTAGAAGACAGCAACCCTCCTGTCTGGCCTCTGTGATGGCAGCTGTTGTGCTGATTGTTTCATTCAGGACGAACTGTTGCTGAGTCGCTATGGTAACACCTGCCGTTGTTCGTTGTTGCAGTTGGAGTTGTGTTGCACCTGTTTAGTTTCAGATCTATCGTCAGCCATATCATATTGTGTGTTTTTTGTTTTTTTTTTTGTTTTTCCTTGTGTGTACTTAATGCACAGTGTGTAGTTGTTATACGTCTGTGTCAGTCAGACCGGATGTTACCTGGGGGGTTGATCTGTTAGCCCACCAACGGCCGCCTGCTTGTTTTGCCGTCAACGTCCACAGCAGCTCGTCACTCAGGTTTGCTAGCGGATAAATCGCGCTGAAAGTACTTTCCCACAGTCTAATGTTAGCACATTAAGTTTAGATTAAAAAAAAAAAAAAACACAGTTCTGGGTCAAATAACCGGAATTATCACTTTAAACAACCTGAGAGGGAAATCAGCCTTCAGCCTCGACCTCTGACGAAGGGTTGCCATGGAAACGTGGCTAACGGTTAATTTTGAAAACTCGCGTCACAGCTTTTCAGTTTAAAAGCACAAGTTCATGTTGGACAGTAACTTCAGTGCTGTAGGTAAAAACAGAGACGATCCTCAGAATAAAGGGGTCGAGACCATTTTAAACACATTTGCACACTTTTTTTAATACACTTCAAATTTGTACAAACATATTTCACATGAACGTGTCACTAAAACAAAAAAACATTACAACTTAAGCACCAAAAATACAACAGAGTCCATTAGACATGGGGACTGTGTTTGATGAGGAGTTTTTTTTTCTTCAGGAGATAAAAACTTCCTCCTGCCTTCAGTGGTCGACAACAGCTTAACGCTGTCCCCTTCCACCAGAGCAGGCAGGTGGAGAGACGGATCATCAACATCTGGCAGACGATCAATCTCTCCCATAATAAAAAAGAAGAGATACTTGGATCAGTAACTGGTAATCTGAGAAGCAGGATAGCTGACGACGGCCACAGTTTTTCGTACTGCGTGTTTTTTCGTCAGTGACTTGAGCCACTTGCAGCGAGCGTACAATCATCTCTGTCCTGTCCTGTGCATTAATGAAGCAAAGCTGAACTTCACCTAAAGACACTTGCTGTGATATAAAACACGAGCAGCTCCAGGTACACCTGTGTGATGTTAAACCATCAGACTCATAACTGAAGAGTTTCACTCCAAAACTCTGTATTTGGATTAAAAGTTCATGTGATACTCATTAATTAACATTTAAAAGTAGATGAAAGTAAAGTAAAATTACCTTTTACTGTATATTTGCACATTTAATTAGGTACAATGGGAAACAAGGATGTGAAGAAATGCAACGTAGACAGATAAATTATGTCTGCATTAAGTCCCACCCTGTTATTAAATACATAGTCACTCTATTAATGCCATTTCATCTGAGTGTGAAATGCATTCACCACACACTTCCTTAAAGGCTACCACACATTAAAATAGCAGGGTCAACAGCGAGTGTAAGTGTTTGCTTTGAGCCAACAAACTTTCAATGCTTCTTATTTTATAGCCGCAAAAAAGTCACACATGTTAAAGTTACAGCTCCCCAAAGAGTAGAGAGTGTCAGCTGTATGAGGAAACACAGGCTTGACGCTGTGAGCTGCTTGTGGTCTGTGTGGGAAGTTATATTGATTAGATTGGAACCACACAGACATATGTGAGACGTGTGGAAAAAACAAGGCGAACTGATTGATTTCTTTGCATAAAATATTTTTTAAAAAGTACACTCAAGACTTTGTTGTTGGTCTCTGAAAACTGATTGGTTGATCCAGTTTAACCCCTTGATTTAGTAAAGAAAACACTGTCCAGGCTGAAAAACACAATAAATTAGTTTATAAATCAGTTATTTTGTGATGAAACTCTTCAGCTGTGTGTTTTCTGACCTGTGAGCTGCCGCGCCGCTGCATTAGCAATAATATACAATACGACCAATACCAAATGACTTTCACCAACACCACCGGCTTCAGCAGATAAAGAGGGAAACAATCACTGGCTTCACTGGTTCATCAGCACAACACAGACCGTGTCAGATAAAAAGCAAAGACAGTCAAATCAAAAAAAAGAAAAGAAAGAAAGAAAGACCACAAAGACACAGCGACTCTGTTACAACACTAACGCTCCTGCTCTCTGCACGCGATGCGACGCGGGGGCAGATCAGATCGGCTTCTTTGGCATTTTCAGAAAACGACACATTCATTTCCCAAAGTGAAATGCTGTAAGGCGTGGAATGGTACCATGGTGCAGGTGTATGTATGAAAAATAAGGTCCTCTGTCAAATGAAGAGCGGCCATGTTGCGAAAGAAAGAAAGAAATATTACAGGAAAATAAAGCTCTTTGGAGGAAATAATTCGTTTTCCCTTTCAACTTTCATAAAAGCCATTAACTCTGATCACTTATCTGATTATAGCTTGAGCTGATTAATGACTGTGATTGGTGTAAAAGCATCAGTATTGATGCTGTAATACTATTACCAGTCACACTGTGAGTCAGCATAACTTTACTTTAATGATATCTGACATCGCTGATTGATCAGATGAGCCAGAAGATGAAACTAATGGTGGTTTGAAAGTCAGCTGACCATCAGACCCAAAGCAACACGAACAGATCTCTATTAGATCAATTAGATAATACCACCTTAATAACATTCGGCTCCAGTTACAGACAGACATCTGTGTCCGAGCTTAGACAGGAAAGAAGGAGAAGCTGGTGAAGAGAGAGGAGCATGCAGCGGCGAATGAGGAGGATGTGTCACTGAGCTGAGTGGACACTCAGCGCTGGGCCTCAGTTTTACTGTCTGCTGATCTTCTGCCACCTAGTGGTGAAAAGACAATCACTAAAAAGCAGATTAAAACACCCGGGGCCCAGCTGCACAAACCGAAGTCTTCTTATGGTTTCCATAAACTGTTCGTAAGCTCCTCGTCTTGGCCTCACACTTAAAGAATCACTTAAAGTCAGTTAAACTGTTGCACAGAAGACCCAAGCAACCAAACTATGAAAAAACCCTAACTATGAAAGCCCTAAAGCCAGCAATCAAAGTCTGTATAGAAACAGTAAAACTGGTGTAAAATCTCTGTTGTGACAAAGGAGGAAAACACCTGTGCAACGACCTTAAGTAACTCCAACAGTTAAGCAGAAATTCAACCTTAAGTATCACACTTAAGTCGCAAACTTAAGGTGTTTTGTACAGCCGGCCCTCACACCTCAGCTCCCAACTGTAGGGACATCATGTTCTCTGTGGTGCTAAATATCAATCAATCAATCAATCAAGTTGTGTCCATAAATGGCAAGTTTGAACTCAGCTCATGTGAAGATAAATCAGAACAGAGCAGCAATGGGACAGTTCGATTCCCTAATGAGACGGAAAAAAAAAAAAAAAAAACAAGGCGGACATGTTTGTAGTTCCCTCTGTGTCAGTGAGTCTCACAGCCACTGTCTGTCTGATCATGTCCCTTCATCACCATGGACACACACCATCACACTGGTCTAGATCATCAAATATTGTTTACTCTGCCACTGAAAATAGTCCCCAACCAATTCACTGTTTCCTCCTGTCTGAGAAACTTCTCTAAAACCTACAGTTGTTTTACAGACTTGGGATTTTTTATTTTACTAGTAATCAGTGTGAGAGGTGGAAACAGAGGCAGAGAAGCACTGAGAGACTAACACTGTTAGTTTTGATCTTCACATGGGATTCACTGACAATAAAAAAAAAAACTATAACCTGCAACCTGCTCGTGTCTGTGAGACCTTTAATTTCAGGATTCGTTGCTAAAATGAGCAGCAAATAGCTTAAAATGATAATAAACGCTGCTCTGCAAAACGCCACGTGGAGACGAATCCCACGACCTTCACTGATGAACAACGTGACGAGGGCGGAGCCTGAGGAGTGATACCTCGGGTGGAACTCTTCCTCGTCTTAACACGGAGACGAAAACCAACACAAACAGATGAAACAAGTGGATAAAACTAGCTGCTCTACGTACAGAAAATATGTATGTGCACTCTAATATAGAATCTTCCAAACCTCTCAAGTAAAAGTTTCTTTTTCCTAAAGTTTTGCTATACAAAACAAAATATACATCTAATAAAAAATACACTCTGAAAGTTCCAGGCTGGCCAGCTGTTAAAGGATGTAGTAAAATAATAATAATAATAATAAATGTTAATAAAAAAAATACAGTCAACCCAAGATATACAGCTGGGGTCAGCTACCACAGCAAAGGAACAAGTGAACCAGGCGAAGAGGAGGAGGCGGAGGAGGAGTGTGGGCAGAGACTGACCAGTGGAGAAGTCAGTCATCATCACTGTCGCTGCCTGATTCGCTGAGCTGAAGGTCATTTCCTGTGAAGAAGAAGAAGAGAAGAAGAAGAGTCGTCATCAAAGGTCAGTCCCAGCCTCTCCTACCCAGGGTTACCAGCTGTGACTTACTGAGCGTGTTCATGAGCTGGTTGTTGCCCTGCTGCCGGTCGGCTCCACCGTTGGCCACGTGGTGGCGGTTGGGGGAGGTCTGACTGAGCGGTCGAGGGGCATCGTGCTCGCCGTCGCTGCTGCTGCTGTCGTCGCCGCTCCCTGAGGCGCTGGCCGAGTCGGAGGAGCTGCTGCTGCCGCTGCTGCTCATCTGCTCGATGACCTCCACCTCGGCTCGCAGCTCTGACAAACAGCACGGTGCAACATTTCATCCTGTGATCTGTGAAAACATGGCACCTCTCTCCCATGTGTGACCGCTGAGGTGGGTCTGAGTCTGCTCACCTCTCTTGATGTCGTCCAGCTGGGGCTCTGGTGAGGGGTTATCCTTTGAAGGGGAAGGGGATGTCTTGACCCCGGCCCCTGGCTTGGTGGGGGCCCGGAACTGGGAGCTGGGCTGGCTGGACCGCACTGACTGCTGTTCGATTCGGGCCTGGATCTTACTGCTGCCCTCTGCTCTGTAACACACACACACACACACAGTAAAATGTAAAACTGTGAGACTAAATGCACGAACATGTGTGAATCAAAGACTGGGTCTAGATTCATTGCTTCAGCTCACCTGGTTTTCTTGACCTGGATGCTGCTGCTCAGTTTCTCCAGTACGAATTCTCCGGTGTCGTGGTTAATGATGAGGACACAGTCCTTCTGGTACGGCCTCTTGTTTCCTTTGAACACCGTCATGGGAGGCGTGGAGCCCTGAAAGAGCAACAGTTCATCTAAACATGCTCCATCTACATTTGATTTCCAGACTTTGTCGAGTTAAAATCCCTCGGCTCTATTGTTTGTATCTCAAACCAGGAAGCAGTTTTAACAAACATGTTGTCTTCATGGAGTTTTACCGGAATATGAGGTAACGTTATAGTAACTTCGTCTCCTTTGCCAACTTGTAGCTCTCCCTCACAGCTGGTGTCGATAGATGCAGGTTTGAAGTCATCTGGAACAAAAGGACACACAACATTTTTAATAGGGATCAAAAACTTTCCACCTGCGCCTCTTAGAAAACATTATTTGACCAGAGCTGAGTTTTTATGTTAGGGTTAGGATTTTTTTTTTTTTTTTTTTTGTGGTTAATTTCACTTAAAAAAAACATGAATTTAATGATGTGATGTTGGCCGGGTCGTGTGCCGATCAAACATGTCCATTCACATCTTGTGAGTATGATTTATTCCCCAGGGCGTCCCTGGAAATGCTCAACAATGTTGCTTTAATCACAATACAAAACAACAACAACATCTCTAACTCTAACTAATACTTATTAAAACAGCTATCAATAATGAAGAGCATGTGCCCTAGTTTATGTACAACTTTCAAGGAAGTAACAGCATTAAAATATAATGTAATAACACAGAGTTGTGTATTTAACCTGTGGTAAAAGCAGACTTGTCTTCTACTACTACTAACTATTAACAATAATAAACCAAACATGAGCAAACTACATTAAAAAGTGAAAGTTGCCTGAAACTTTGAACGCAGTGGGTGTAACGATGTTTTCTATGCAAATGACTGGACGCACTGATGCACATAATTGGCTCGGTTGTGTAACACACGTCCTGCTCGTCCATGTGAGCGGACTAATCCCACCCGGTGTCGACAAAGGGTTAAACACGCCACACCGCCGCTTTTAACGCGTTTTCCTTCGTCGGTGTTTTTTTTGTTGACACACTCACATCTGATGGTGTGAAAGGAAGATTTTGGCCTCTTCTCAAAGCTTTCCCCGAGCTTCAAAACATGCTCCTCTTTGTCCAGCAGCGGGTTCGTGCTCCCGTTCATGTCTCCGTTTGTCTCGACACGTTAGAAGATCAATTACATCTATCCGCCGTGGTCCGACGGGCTCCGGCTGTGTCCGGTAACTTTGAAGAAGTCCAAATTACAAGCCAACTATGAGACAAAGTTAGCCTGCTGCGGCTAACACTTAGCAAAACATCCCTTTCGTCACTCGGCCACGCCTCTTCCGGTTTGGGTCCGACTGTGAAATGTAACGCTACAGTTACACTTTTCATGTGAAAGATATAAAGTTGTTAACGAATGAAATACGAATTAAATCATATAATCATTTTTGTTAATATTTTCTGTGTTTCCGTTTAATAAACAACGGCCGGTGATAAGATTTGCACCCCCACGCTAAAAAGCGGAACTACTTGCAATGGCTACACGGACGGATTAAGGTGAAGGACAAGATGGACGCGAAATGTGTAAAGATGTAGCCACTCACATTTTCTCACATACTGTCTTAGTTTTATTTACATTTATCGTCGAGGAAACGAAGTTATTGTAAATTCACGTGATATTTAGTGACCAGCCGAGTCAAGCGTTGTTTTTAAAGAGCAACATGGCGCTGTTCAACCACGAGAGTTTCCCCGAGGATATCAAACACACACCGCCTCGAGACCAGGGGCAGGGGTGTAAAGACGACACGTCCCCGCTGTGTGTCCCGGGACAAAGCAAAACCTCGACCGCCAGAGTTTTAACCCAGGAGGAGCTGGACCGGCTCGGCGCGGAGCGGGCTCTGGTGTCCGGCTTCAAGCAGATGAAGCTGGAGAAAGAAGCGCAGAAGAACTGGGACCTGTTTTACAAAAGAAACACCACGAACTTCTTCAAGGACAGACACTGGACCACCAGAGAGTTTGAGGAGCTCAAAGCCTGCAGAGAGGTGAGTGGAACAGCTGGCGGAGAGTTAAGTTGTGGAGCCATTCAACTTGCTCAAATCCAAATACAGTCAGCAAAGAACTGACTCTGTTTAAAACTCACGTGTCAGCATTTATTTAAAAGAGTTACACTGGAACGAAGGGATGATCTGATTCAGTGTTTGACCTCTCTGATTTCCAGTTTGAGTCCCAGAGGCTGGTGCTGCTGGAGGCCGGCTGTGGTGTAGGAAACTGCATCTTCCCTCTGCTTGAGGACGACCTCAACATCTTCGTTTACGCCTGTGACTTCTCACCACGAGCCGTCGAATTCGTCAAGGTCAGATGTTTACTCAGTAATATCTACAACTCCCATCCCTCTCTATCACAGCTTTGGACTGTTTACTTTGAATAAATGATAAACAGCTTGAAATAAAATCTTCTCTGTTCACAGCAAAACCCTCTGTACTGCCCCGAGCGCTGCTGTGCCTTCCAGTGTGACTTAACTCAAGATGACCTCAGGTCAAATGTGCCAGAGGGCAGCGTGGACGTGGTCACGCTGATCTTCGTCCTGTCAGCCGTCCATCCTGACAAGATGAAGCTGGCTTTACAGAACATCAGCAGGGTGAGAGGCAGGGTTCAATCACTTCTTCTTAACTTTAGGAATTTTCTCCTCCTGAAAATACACCATCATTTACGTCACTCCCCTGCAGGATTGTCAGTTATTGCACTGGTCTGTGCTGGTTTTCACACAAGCTGATGGTGATGATGATGTTAACATACATGTGGCTTTAAGGTGTTGAAGCCTGGAGGTATCGTCCTGTTCAGAGACTACGGCCTCTATGACCACGCCATGCTCCGATTTAAAGCCGGCAGCAAGCTGGGGGAGAACTTTTACGTTCGCCAAGACGGAACCAGGTCATACTTCTTCTCTAAAGGTCAGTAAATAGCTTTAATGAAGACAGATAGAAGTTAATTTTACTTTTTTATAAGAGCTAACATCTCTTTGTCTACTTCAGGTGTGTTTTAAGGGTTTCATGGAAAAAGGATCCTGATATTTTGTGGAGTCTTTAGTTCATACCCCGTCCTTTCTCCCCTCTGTGTGGCTCCTGTCTTCTAAGCTCTCAGTTTGCTCTTCTCGTCATCTTTCAGAGTTCCTGGCCGAGCTCTTTGAGGAGACGGGCTTCCAGTGCCTCACCAATGACTACGTCCTGAGAGAGACAGTCAACAAAAGGAGGGGCTCTGCGTTCCCAGGGTGTTCCTGCAGAGCAAATTCACCAAGCCTGGCCAATCAGAGAGCTCCTGATGTCACTTTTGCCTTTGACTATCACCACGGGACTCTCCAGATGTGGAGACTGAAATGTCCAGATGCCCACAGAGAGAATCAGTGACCTGGTTGTGATGTTCAGAGGCTTGAGACTGACATCCTGGCAGATTTTTTGAAGATGCAGGTGGGTAGTAAAACCTCCCCAGTCACGTCGGAGGTGCTCCTTCACCAACAGCTGAAGATGGTTCTTGTACTGGGAATCTTGAACTTGTGGTACAGAGGTGCCGACAGGACCAGGACAGTTCAGCAAAGTCCTGAACTGAATAAATAATCAGTGTGAAGTCAGATTTCACAGCCTTTGTAAAACTTTGCCTGCCTTTGAACTTTTATCTCCTGGGAGCAAACTGGTTTTTCTGTTGCCTCCAGTTTTATAGTTTCCCACCCTCACTCCCCTCATATGGAGTTCATGTGATGAATGTGTACATCAAAAAATTCACATCTATACAATGGAAACAACTGCTCGCCTGTCATTTAACACGCAGCCCGAAATATTTCAGGAAGCTTGCTCACAGTTTCACCTCCAGGCTGTGGTCATGGGTTTTTAGAAACAACAGAGTCGGGTAACTATCATCTGTTCATTCTGACTTAAAATAGACATTGTGTGTGTTTTTTTTTTTTTTTTAAGTGTCTTGACATGAACAGGAAGTGCTGTTATTTTTAGACCAGGTGTTGGTTTCTTTCTGACCATTTGCTGTTCATATTTCAGACACGTTAGAAACAACAAAAGACAAGTACATTCAGTCAGAACAACGAACAACGAAGCAGTCTGTTAATGTCTCTTCTTTTCTGTTTTGTCGTTGAACACATCATCCTGAGTGGGCGCTGTAGGTGAGTTACTGTCTGATTCACACACAAAAAGTGGTGGTCAGTGGTTTCAGTGTACACATAAGCTTTGGTTAATATGGTAAGCAATGCAGAGAGATGTTCAGATTGTTGGATTAACAAGAGGTTCTTCATCATTTTACAAACAGCAGAGTTTCTGAATCAAACCATTTTCTTACGCAGATATTTTCTGTCAGCTTGAGGTTACACAGGCTGTAGCCGAAAATGAATCAAAGCTAACAGTCTCGTTGATTAAAGTACATGTCTCATCATTGGTCTTCTAATTTATTTGTAGTTTCTTTAACAAACTCCGACCTGTCCAGGGTGCACCCCCCTCTCACCCCAAGTCAGCTGAGATAGGCTCCAGCTCACCCGCGACCCTGGTGAGGATAAGCCGTACAGAAGATGAATGAATGTCTCCTGGTTTTTCTAAGTTATTCTTATATTGCAGTTTTATGAAAGTGATGCTGCTTCAGCTTCCTGCTCAACACAGTCATCATCATCATCATCATCATCATCATCATAACACTAACCCACACAAGAAGCATGTGAAAGTGTCCATTTACAGAGGAGCGTTGGTCTGCAGTGAAAGTTTCCAGTTCATGGTGGAGCTGCAGGTGTTGAGCTATTTCACAGAGGAAGTGAACTCTTTGGCCTCATTGTGGTGCTAGAAGTCATGAGCATGTGTCCTCTGAGGACCATGAGTTCTCCAGTGCTCCAAACAAAGCTGCAGACTCCTCTCAGATCATAGTCGAAGGGACCAATAGTAAAATAGTTGAGTGGTTGAAACGAACACGTACTCGACACCTTTTCACACATCTGCAAAACCCTGCACAGGGGAACATGTAGTGTGACACCCCCCCCCCCACTGCACATTATTTAAAGCACAATATTGAAACTGTACACCCCACGTTGCTGTTTCCTGTCCTGTGGTTTGGCTGGTGCAGCCCTCCACTCGTGATATGGTTGGGGGAGAAGACAGAGACAGAAGTGCACCTTGGACATTGTTTGTGATGGTGTCCCATTAATGGCAGTTTCTCTACAGCGGCAATCAAAGCATGTGTGCGGTCGAACCAGATGTGTGCTCGTGGTTTCGTCAGCAGCTCGGCTCCTTGGTCGACAGTTTAGAGATCACAACAGCTGATAGTGTCCTTTGCTATGCAGACAGCATCCGCATGTGTGAATGTCGTTTTTAAGAGTCTCTTTTCATGGCTAAACTCTTGTGTGTATGCAGTGAGGCCAATTCTGCTGCTGTGACAGAGGTGGCTTCACCCCCCCCCCCCGTGGTTGTTTGACCTTCACAAAACAGAAGCAAAAAGGAAACTGAACTGGAGCAGGCTGCTGCGTGTGCTACCAGCAGCACTGCTACTACTTTTAGCTTCTGACGATTGCAGCAGCTTTTCATGCCTTAACGCTTTAGTACATGAAAAGTGGTCGTCTTGATTGTTGGTTGCAGATGTTCTTGTTTATCAACCCTCAATCTTGTATTTCCAAATGACTTTGCATTACTTTGACTTTTGTGCGGCCTTTGCTGAAGCCTGTAGCAGAATTTGATGAATTTGATAAAATCATTTCAGAAATTGTTAACAGACAAGAAAAAGCCAGACACAGGAGTGAAACAGGACACAGCAAAGCATGTAATTCCATTTATGCCAAAGTCTTACACAGAACAGCCAAATGTATAAATGGCAAAATGTTAGACATTAGACCTCATCAGATACAGTGACCAGCTGTGTCTGCAGGCACACAGTTATACAGATGTTCTTTAACCTGTTGCCATGGAAGTGTATGAATGCAAAAGAAGAGAGGAATCTTTGTGAAACTTGATGCGATCGTCTTGTTGGAGCATTTTAATCCGGTGCGAACAGTGATCTCGGGCAGTTGATCAGTCTGTGAAGGAAGGTGACAGCAGAGCAAGGCATCAGACTACAGCTCAGGAAAAACATGACTGATTCATGTAAATTCTGCAGGTCGTTGAGACAGTAGAGACATTAGGATGCATCCTCTGGAGATCTGAACCATCAGTACAATCAATGTTGATGCTTAAGGCTTGAAACTGTAGCAGTTTAGGGACAAAAAGATGTTGTGTCAAAAGGAGAATACCTATGGACTTTGTGATCTTGATGATATGTCCCATCCCACTCGCCTTGTCTCCCTTTTCACATTCAGCCATGCACTGATATTCACCTCTGTCCTCCGTCCTCAGGTCTAAGATCTCCGTCACGACCTGTCTGCGTCTCATGCTGATGTCAACTCGGTTTCACTCACTGTCATCAGGTACTTCCTGGGGTCAGTCAGTGTTACTGCATTTTCCTTAACATTTTTCCATACGACGTGCACATGCCCACATCGCTTCAAGTCATACTCAGCCTCGCAGGACAGTTTCACTGAAGAACCTCTTATAGGAGTCAACTCTCTTCTTTCTGTGTTGTGAGCACAAGAGGCTCTAGAGCACAAAGGAAACAAGGAGGGTTTAAAGTCATTATTTGAACCTTTACTATTTACTATATTTTGTTTCATGTTATTTTTGTCAGATGAAAGTTGTTGACGTGTAGATACAGTGGTCTACTGTACCACTGGAACGGAAGTGACTTGTGTTTTCTAATAGAACAAGTGAGAAAACAAATATGTGACAGAAGCTGATAATTCAGAGGCTGTTTACCAACCTTTGTCCTTGTCCTGTGACACGCTCATAGTCACCAGCAGTAGCATCAGCAGCACTGCAGGTCCACTGGGCCAAGTCATTCTCCAAGAGACACAGTGGATGTGAACGCTACGACACGAGGTAAAAACGGCAGTGGTTAAGTTGAAAGTAACTCATGCGCTCTGCTGCTGCAAGTGCCAGTGTGTCTGCTGATGTGTGGGCGGAGGCTGCACATCTTCACTTTGTTGTACAGTGTCTGTGTGTGTGTGAGTAATTCAAGGCGTCTGAGTTGGGGGGCCTCAGGTAGTCTGTATTGAATATTTTTGGAAGCTTCAGCCCTGATTTTCTCTCTACATTTCTCTTTGTCCATTTTTTCGAAAGCCTGATCAGTTCCTCCTTGAGTCTTAGTCTTAGTCTTTAAATATCTTTGACCATCAAAGTCTAACCATTTCCTCCTTGAGACCCAAGTGAGTGATGATACCACATTTTGCAGAAGTTCCATAACGTTGTCACCAAGATATCTGTTCACCAGAACTGGACAGACAGACAAGATGTGGCTCAGACTGTTGCCTGTGTGGTCACGTAAAAATAGTTGAAGTGCCACGTAAACAGGAGGTGAAATCATAGTGGAACAACAACAGCATGACTGCATGGCTGTCACCAAAAGTACCTTACGTCTTTAAAAAGAGGACGGCAGGTCGGCAGGGCTCCAGACTGCCCCTACATGGGAATGTTTTGTCCCTAAAATTTGCAACGGTGCAAGTAAATTTTTCATCTACTTGCACATGTGCAACCAGTAAACTTGCTTTTTTTGGTTTGTTTGTTTTTAACAGTGGTGAAATGTGGAAGAGGCGACTCAAAGAATCTGGAATCTGTCATTACAGGTGGCTGACCTGTGTGTGTGTGTGTGTGTGTGTGTGTGTGGATCAGGAATGAAAAGGAAATTACAGTGAGTGTCCATCAAATTATTACAGTGCAGGAAAAATGCCAAAAATGGAATATTGAAATTCAGAGTGAGCTTCCTGAAGCTATAGCGTCTGTAAATAGATCATAACCATAGCTGCTTTATATACTGTTGCACAGTGTATCTATATCAGTGCATCATATTTATCGGCTTGTTGTGTCTTTATCCACAGAACAGTGAAGTAAATGGTAAACTGGAATCTCCAAAGTCCAAGTTGATAGTTGAGTGTATGATTACATCTTACTTTACCTTGAATATATACCAGACTCAATGCTGCTCTTGTCTTATGTCAAAGAAAGAGCAAAATCTCATAAAATAGGGAAATGAACAAGTTGGCACACACGTCCATTTTTGGTCATACTGTCTGTCCTGATCATCAGATTCTTTTTTGCACAATACTTTTTTTTTTTTGCAATTATTTGTGGTAAGTGACAAAACTCGGTGGAAGTAGGAAGCAGTGATCTTGCACGCCCACACGTCACCACTGGAGAAGTGACTAAGTAACTGAGAATATTCCTTCAACATAACAGTGTCCTTGCTGACCATCAACACTTCTGCTGCAGAGACAATGGAGGGAGGACACTATGTCAATTCTCCACCTGTGCATGGGACGAATGGAGAGGATTCACAATCAGGTCAGTTCAACTTCAGAACTAAATATTTCACTATTATTTCAATTATTTAGTTTCTTTATTTGCAAATTAATTTATTTATCAACTCATGTTGTTCCTATGATTAAAAGAGCTTCCAGTGTGATCAGGTATGTTTGTGTGCATATTTAAAAAGCGTGACGCTTTGGAGAGTCTGACTCAGTACTGAGTTATTTTCTGTGTAGAATATTTATAGAAACGTATGCTGCCTCAGTTTAAAGTGAATATACATGTTTGTGGGACTCTTTTCCTCTTTAGTGTTCAAGTTAAGGTAACAGCGCTGCCAAACAAAAACACTTTAACCTCTCATCTGTATTAACAGCAATCTGCTGCTGGTCATCATCGTTCATCCGTTCATTTCTTTAAACTGTGCACAAGTAAACCACAAAGAATCAGAAGGTTGAAGCTGCAGTGGATGAGATGATGTGGTTAAATACAGTGATGACCTGCATGCAAAACAACATGTTGCGTGTTTTTCCATCCATCTACAGGGGCATCAAAAATCTACAGACTGGTTGGGGTGAGCTTTGGCCTGCTGTGCATCTTACAGTCTGCTCTCAATGTGACTTTTCGGCTACAGGCTGGTGAGTGTCATCCACTGCCTTCAACAAGGCGCGGTGGAAACAGTAACGTTACAGATTTCAGACTGTGTGAAACATCAGAAACTACAAACATCTCTTTTTGTTCTCTTTCTAGTTGGGGTTGGCAACAAGTCGGCTGGAGACATCCTGCTTTCAGAAAGAGACCAACTAAATCAACTTGTAGACCAACTGAATCAACAGAACCAGCAACTTCTGCAGGACAAAAACCAACTGAATCAACAGAACCAGCAACTTCTGCAGGACAAAAACCAACTGAGTCAAGAGAACCAACAACTTCTGCAGGACAAAAACCAGCTGAATCAAAAGAACCAACAACTTCTTCAGGACAAAAACCAACTGAATCAAGATAAAAACCAACTGGTTCAAGATGCACAGCAACTTCTGCAGGACAAAAAACAACTTCTTCAAGACAAAGAACAACTGAACCAAAACAACCAAAAACTGGTTCAGGAGAAAAAAGAAGGGGAAAAGGAGAAGGCACAGCTTCAGGTCACTAACAGGGACTTACAAGAGAAAATCACCCAACTACAAAACCAGATAGATAACCTGGTACCAACCGGTGAGTATGTGTTGTTTTTTGATTCACATGTGTTTAGCCAAACCAACACTCTGCCTGCAGGGATGTCTCAGTCTGTCAGTCCTGTTCTGCCTTGTGTTGTATCATCCCTTCTTATCCCAGTGTGTCCTGTTTGTGGCTGTTCCTTAGAGACCATCCCAAAATGTCCCTGGGGATGGAAGGCATACATGTCCAGCTGTTACCAACTTTCCTCTTGGTCGGACACCTGGGAAAACGCCAAACAAGACTGTGAGACGAAAGAAGCTCATTTGGTGATTTTAAACAATAACAAGGAAGAGGTACTTCTCATTTTCCTGATGCACATCTGATATGGTGTTAAATGTAAGCTTGTTCTAAGTTCAGCCTAAGGGTAAATATCATTTGGTCCAGTCCTCTGTTCCCCCATCCAACCTGTCCTGTCTGGTGCTAATCCTCTCAGTCTGAACTCAGCTGTCTTTATCCAGTTCGCTAACCATCATTAACCACGATGGATGACCCATTTCATTCACAATCGTCTCCCAACAGAAATTTGTCCGTCGTTTTGGAGCTGTCAAAATGTGGATGGGAATCAATTACTGTTATTCAAAATGGATGTGGACAGGGACATGGACATGGGTGGATGGAAATGAGCTATCTCCTGAAAGGCAATGCACTGTTTTACACCTTGGACAGGCTAACACACACACACACACACACACGTATTCATACATACACAGTGAACTCACTGATCTGATCCACTCTCACCAAATCTAATAAAGTGTGTTGTGTGTTTGTAGGAACTGGAAACTGCAGGAGACATGTTGGAGCAGATATTGCAGGTGTGCATATGTTGACGGTAGCGACTCATGCTCAAAAACCTGGAACATTGAGAACTGTGAGAAATATTACAGATGGATGTGTGAGAAGAAGAAAATCATTATCTGACCTTGGATAGACTCTGATAACACACAGGTACATATCTTTTATTTATTGCTGTTGTTGATTTGAAAGACTTCATTAGTACGACACAGTTTCATGATTGGTCTGTGCTTCTTTCTCTCTGTGTAAAAAAACAATCTGCAAAATGTACTGACTCCTGATGACCACTAGAGGGTGGTAGAGACTGTTATTTTGATGTTTTTGCACCTCCTGCCCTTGGTGTCAGTGGAATATATACTGTATATACTTCTGTGGCAGCAGGGCAGTAAAGTTGGCTTTGTATAGGGTGAACTTGTAAATCCATCATGTACACAGAAAAATGATCGCTGTTACTATATGATACATAAATGTGATGGCAATGACACGTCTACTGTTGCTTTTGTTCTGATGTCATACTTCCATTAAAATCTTTTAAGTAGCCCAAGTTAATGCAAACATTTTTGGCCTTTATTTATCATGGACCCTGTGATGGCCCTTAAAGATGGGCAGAGAAACACTGAACATGTAGAAGACAAGGACATGAACTGAGTGGAGGGTGACGTTTGTTACCCAAATTGTTGCCACAATACCAAAAAGTGCACATAAGCAAACAGGACAAAGATCTATATGTCTTTAGATCTATATCCTCGCACCCAAATGTTAACGTATTCTCCACACCTTACATTTACATCCTACCTGATGGCCTCTGACTTCATTAAACAGTAAAGCTTCTCCATGTGCTGCTAGTCTCCCTGCATTAGCTGCTCCTGACTAAAATGTGGACTGTGAGCAGAGTGGAGCGTCGTGGCATCCTGAGTTTGTGAGCTGTCCCTGAAAAGAACACCACGTCCCAGTTCCTCATCCGGTCGTCAGGAAGCAGGGAGGAAATCAGAGTGAAAAAGTCCAAAGAGGTCCGGTGCCGGGCCTCACATCAAGGTCTCTGACAAGTACCTCTGACTCTGTGTTGTTATGTAACTTCCTGAGCAGTGCACACCCTAATTACCACACCCCAGACTGTGATGTCCCGACAGAATCATCATTGGTTTCTACTGCTGAGTCAAAATAAACAACAAAGCGTGTGTGTGTGTGTGTGTGTGTGTGTGTGTGTGTGTGTGTGTGTGTGTGTGTGTGTGTGTGTGTGTTCATGGCTATGAAGAAATATGTCCCTGATGTATTTTTAATAACACAGATGACACAATGCAGAGAGTAGGGTAATCCATTGTTCATTTGGGCCTTTGCATTGCTTTGTTTGAGTAGAGGGAATTAGAAAAGGCACTTACGGGTCATTTCAAGTTGCTGGAGACAATACGTTCAGTGTTGACATTTGACCTGGTGACCTGTGGCACTAGAGAAAGGGGGTTCATCCACAACACCAAATGCTCTTTACTGTCTTTCCTCTTCCACTATGAAGCTTGGCACGTTTCCCTCTCGACGATCCAGGCATTTAGCTGACGCTCTTATCCAGAGCCACTCACAACGAGTGGCCTCGCAGAGTGAATTTAAGGAAATTTAAACTGATACAATCTGCTTCGCTTCCTCTGTGAATACAACCTCTGTGTGACAACACACGGCACACTGTTAACGGCCCGCACCGAGTTACACTCACAGTTTACAGCCATTTAGCTGACACTGTTATCCAGAGTTACTCACAATGAGAGCGAGAGCAGGAGAAGTTTTATTTCGTAGATCTCTGACATAACAAAGCAAACATCAGTGCGTAGAGGCAAATCAAATGAGCAGATAGCAGAGTGACGGATGGGCACAGCAATCAGGAAAGTGTGTCCTTTTTTTTATCAAGACAAAACTAAACTCCATGTTCTCATGTTTTCAGATTAGGAATCTGCTGACAACGTCCTGTCCCAGCAAGTCCACATGAGGGCTGGAATATTTTGAATGTTTGGAAAAACTACATAACAGAGATTAGAAAGAACATATGTCGTTATACGACTGTTAAAGACGTCTCAGTAAAATCTCAAGGATTTTCAATTTTTTGCATTTAATTCAACTCATTTCAGAATAAGATGAGCCAACACATGGTTTGAGATGTGTTTATACCACATAACTGTAATGAATGTTTCAGTTCAGTTGGGTTTAGGGTAAGGCTCCTAGGGCTGGGACAAAGCTGCGTTCACAACACACGTTTACAAGAAACCAAACAGGAAAAAAGTTTAAGCCTTCAAAATATCTGAAGTTGTTTTATGCTACAACTACAGCAGGGTTGATATTTATCTGATTTTATATGACAGGAGTGTGATTTGGTTTGATTATAAGGTTAGCGTTATGGCTAACCACAAACTGCTGCAGTTAGCGTCTTGCTGTTCGAACAACAACCATCTTAAGATAAAGGATAAGGTTTTAGGAGTCACATGTAACATGTAGTTTGCTGAGGAGAGAGAGATTAATCACTTAAAATGAATGCTAATGTTTGCAGGTTAGCTGTTGCTCTGCTAGCTTCTCTGCTAGCTGCTTGCATCTGTAACTTTGTAACTGTGAGTTTCTCTTTTTTTTTTTTACCTTAATTAACAAAAACCTAAACAGAAACATGCTAATGATGGTTAGCTATACATTTTTTCTCTTTCTCTAGGATTACAAACATGACAACATTGAAAAAGTTTTGTTAGCATTCAAGAAACTGCAGCTAGCTTTCTCCGTATACTGTATATGTTAGCTTACACTAGCTTGCTGTTTGAATCATTGGTCAACACACACGTCATTGACCTTGAAGAGGTCAGACCTGTTATAATACATTATGTATTATCCCTGTTCCTTTCTTTTCCGTCTTTGTAACGTGTGGGTATTTGAAAAGACAGAACCATTTTCCACCAGCGTCTTGTGAATATTTGCTCCCATCCACTTTACTTGAAACCGACTCAACTGATGAATTCAAGCCTTTTCTGTGTCTGTGCGATTTTCTGCTGACAGCAGCTTTATTCAAAAATAATAATAAAAAAGAAAAAGTGCAGTGCTCCATATCTTTTGTGGTTCGCTATTTTTCTTGGAAAACGTCCACCAGACATGAAATGAACGAAAAACGGATCTGAACTTCTTAACTACAGTGTCGTGTTAAAGCTTTATACTTTTCATTCATGTTTTCATTGAAGGTTTGAGATGGATTATGTTCCCAGTCGTCATCTCAATGCCAAATGACTTCCTGAAGACAGATTCTTCCTCAGCATGGATGTACAGCAATACATCATGATAACAGTATCCTACTGGACACACACACACACATGCAGAGGTCAGTGTGTCAGAGCAGTGGCCAAGGTCAAGAGCAGTGTGCTTCTTCCTCTTTTAAAAAAAGGCTTTGACACATCCTGTTATTCAGATAAATCACCTGCAGCCCAAGGAGACAGGGAACATGCTGACAAGTCTGTGGATATCCTTCAGGCTGGACAGGGCGGCAGTGGCCTGGTTCAGCAGGAGGGAGGTGGGCGACCAACAGTGTCAGCAAATCTGTGACTTCACCTTCAGTGTCGGTACGAGCAAGGCTTAACCCAGCCTTTGGCAGCCACTCCGAGGGGCTCGACCACTGGGCAGCGATGGCCCCAATTAATCAATTATCGGTGTTTGGCAGGAGATTGATGCAAATGTTGGCGAGCATCTTCAAAGGGCCAGGGTGAAACTTCTGGAAAAGGCCTGGGCTGCATGCCAGAGGTTCCTTGGGCACCATACTGATATGACATGTTAGGTGCAAGTGCATTTAGCATTTAGGCTAAATTTGACTGAATTTGAGTCATCAGTTTCTCTCATAGAGGGTCAACAGGAAGGCGCTGAACGCAAGGTGATTTCCTGTGTTGTTTCAATGGTTACTCTTGCATTAAAATGTCATCATATACGCCTCTTCACAACACTTCTTTGGTTTTCAGTGGAGAGTTTGGTGCTTGTGCAACTCAGGCTAGTTGTGAACTGTTGGACTTTGTGTCCCAGTACAAACTCAGCCAAGTGTTCACCAGGATACTGATAAGAGAAACACAGAGAGAACCAGAAAACACAGAAATGTGTCATGCCTGTGACGGTCAGGTGAACAGGAAACAGGGCATGCAGAGTATTTAGTGCTCATCATCTGCATTGATTTGGCAGCGATCCCAGCCTGGTCCTGATTGTACAGTCTCCAATCCATAATACACATTATCTCAAGGATCTTGAGAGTTGAGGTCAAGGCCTTTAACTTTATTATTGAGAGAGACCCAACAGTTCCCACAGAGGAGGAGGAAAAACCAATGCAGTTCAGCTGAGTTGGAGTCTCCTTGTAAGTAATTAAAATATCTATGTGCATTAAAAACACACACTTTTGCCTTTGACAGATATTGAAGTGTGTTGTACTGATGATGATTACATCTACGTTTTCCATTTCTTCTCTAACATTTCCATCTTTGTCCTGATGTTTTCCTCAGGTACAGCAGCTGATCAAGTGACTGAAGGTTATTTCTTTTCATTCAGACGGCTGTCTTCATCATCCTCAGCGCTCCGTCAGCCTCCGTCCTTGAGGTAAGCAGCCTGCCACACTGTGCCGGTTATGTAACCTGTGTAATGTCACCTCAGGCCTCGGTGTTTTAAGTCTCAGTACTTTCTCCTCTGCTGAGCCGGGGGAATGAAAACAAAAGATGGAAGTGGAGATGCCAGGCGCTCTCTCTGCAGAAACCCTGCGTCAATCTGTGCTTCTGAAATGTGTGGAGTGATGTGAATGGATTGTGTTGCATTTCATCGCAGGGCTCCAGTGTTTTTTAGTCTGAAATTGAATTTGGTTTTTTGGCAACAGAGCATGACCCGGACTCTGGTGTATGTCACAGAGGCTGAAGATCTGTCTGTCAACAGAGGCCGTCTGGTGTCTGCAGCACTACACACTATCAATTTCATGTGCCAAGATCGTAAATGTGCTTTTTTTTTGGCTTATAAAACAGTTCAACAGTGGAAATAGTGTTATCTCAGATGTCAGTGATTTCTCTGACAAAAAAAAGATGAATATGCAGAGTTGTATAACAGGACAGGGCACTGGGTTTACAAACCTAACTGGTCCCAGTTCAGAGAAACTTTCTCTTCAAGCATTTCATGTGGAACAGACAAGGTTTTGTTAAAGGGGAACTCTGCAAGTCTGGTCACTTTTCTGCTGTTTTACTAACTCTCGCATTTGTGTCACAGTGCTCCAGGACAAGAGCTGGGACACCGGGGCGGAGGCCAAGTGCTGCACTGATGTTACACAGTTGGTTTTCAGCCCAGAGACGCAGGTGGAGGACAGAGAGCCTCCATCCTCCCTGTGACACGTTACAAGTCATGTATGTGACCATCACAGTTACTGAAGCTGTTTAATGAAGGTACAAATGTAGAATAACCACGGGAACATCCTGCAGAGTTCCTCTGTAAACTAGAAACTGTTTTGGCAAATAGCAGCAATGACTGAACATAAAGAGACTTGAGAGCTTAAATAACAAAGGTCAAATGTCAGAGTCTGTATCTTACTTTAACAGAGAGAACTACACAATCATAAACAGCAGTTTCATCCATGTGGCATCATCATCATCATCATGTGACTCTTAGACAAGTAAATCTCTTTCCCCCTCTACTCACAGTCTCCCCATGTTAAAGTCTATAATGATCCCATCTGCTTTAATTATATTACAGCTTGTTTCTCAGTATAGTTCCTAATTTAATAAAATGGTCTTTCGGTCTATCTTTGGGCATCAGGATGACATTTTTAGAGAGTCTGAGAGAATAATGAATTTCCTTGGAAAGTCTGTGCTGAGAAATGAATCTGTGTGGCTCTGTGGTACATGTCGATGGTATGAATCCTGTCGGCTACCATGGTGAATATACAGAGTTCAGTTAGTGTTACGTATCAGGATGGAGAACACCCCAACCCTGGACATCAAATCAACAGCTACTTCAAAAAAAAGATGAAGAAAAACACAGATATTAGACAAATCTATGTATTATACAAGAGGTCAAGGTCAGAATTTGGCATCAATAGCATGAATCCATGGAGTGTAGCTTTTCCTCTCCTCTCTCAGCTTCTTCTTCAGCTCTTGGCACTATGCAGGGCTTCAGACTGCCCCTAAATGAGGGCATTTTGCCCCTAAAAGTTGAAACAGTGTAAGTAAAGTTTTCATCTACTTGCACATGTATGTATGCATCAAAGAATCTGGAATCTGTCATTGCAGGTGGCAGGCCAATGTGTGTGAGGATCATGAATGAAAAGGAAATGTCAACATTTGCTTAGGAAGTCCATTTACAGTCTGTCTGGAGCCCTGCTATGTGTAAATGTTTTGTTTTATATGTTTATCTATTTATACATTTCTAATTTATTAATATATTTCTGTTTCCATGTGCTAATTAAACCTAAATTGGGATTGGTTAGCTGAGTGAACCAGACAGAAGGATAAATGTTACAAGCTAGTTAGCTAGCTAGCTAAC
Source organism: Caranx ignobilis (assembly GCA_021432705.1). Taxonomy (NCBI): domain Eukaryota; kingdom Metazoa; phylum Chordata; class Actinopteri; order Carangiformes; family Carangidae; genus Caranx; species Caranx ignobilis. The sequence continues at coordinate 24,157,856 of MU270012.1, forward strand.
TGGACGGCTGGAAGCATTTACTGGGGTTAGGTCAAAGCTAACTAGCTAGCTAGCTAGCTAGCGTGTATAAAATCATTTGCTTCTGTTTGGTTCACTACATATATTTTTAATCTTTCTATCTTTTGTCACTTTTTTGTCCTTCATAAAGATAATCAACCAAAAAAACAAAAACAAAAAAAAAAAAACAAAACCCTAAGTCATTCATTACGTAGCTCCGCCGCTACATGGCACTGCTCGGCCTCCGTACCGGCCGCAGCCTTCTGGAGGGGGCGTTCCCGGTGTGAGGCAGAGCTCGGGTCATTGGAGCTGCGGGCTCAGAGCGGAGGGAGCTCGGAGCGGGGACGCACGGTGCTGCTGGTGCTGCTCGGCCGGGCCCGGTGGATGGATACATACATACACACAACCAGCCAGACCAGGACGTGCCTCTGCGATACACTCTGCTTTTATTAACATAGATCAAACCGTCAGTTAAAGTAAGGTGGAAACACAACAAACAGGCGTCTGTTTTAGCTCCGTGAACCCGGCGGCTGACGCGAGGTGCCCGGCGGAGACAGATGAGCCCGCGCCGTCTGCGGTGTCTGTCTGTAGGTTAGTGCGTCTTTGTTCCGCGGTGACATCCTCCGAGTCCTCCAGCGACACCACCACCTCCACCATGGATCAGCCGGAGAGGGAGCACCGGTCGGACGACGAGACGGAGTACGAGGAGGAGGAGGTGGACCCCAGAGTCCAGGTAACCGATGCTTGTTGTTGGCATCGATCAGTGGCTTTGAATCGATAAGGTTTTCATTGTGGACCTGAGGAGGCGTCAGCAGCTGCAACAGCAGGGAACAAAGTGTGAGCACGACGCAGCTGCTGCAGCTGCAGCTGCTGCTGCTCCATACAAGTTCACTTCACATGTTGTACTTACAATCAATGCGCAGAAATGTGATGATCTGCTGCTGATGTGATGATGCACTTTATAAAGAGATGCATTGATAAGAAATGCAGAGCTTTTCAAAGTAAAGTTCCAGTGTTTCACCAGGAATGATGAGGTGAAAGGAGCGAACCAGGCTCCTTCTGATTAAACTCACTCAGTTCATCAATGATTGTGATCTGATCTGCAGAAAGTTCACTGATCCCAGAAATGATCAATTTATTGTTGCATAACATTAAAAAAAAAAAAACAAATGCAACAAGGACAAAAAAAAAGCTGTTCGCTTCAAAGATGATTAATCGATCAGCAAAACTTGCAGATTAATGTTCCATCGATCAGCTGACAGACTCATCAATAATGCTGATGCGCGGTAAATGGCTCCACTTTTAACTTCAGTGTCACCACTCAACTGAGAGTACAAAGCTGATAATCAATCACATTATTTCCAATATCTGGTCATTAGTTTCTCTGTGTCATGGCTGTTTCCATCTTCTCTGGCTGTTTGTCAGTTTTTTTTTTTTAGTCTATTAATTGATTAGTCTTTTCATGGAAGAATAATCAGCTGCTCCTCTGATAACTGATCATTACTCCAAACAAAGGTCCTTTGCTGCTTTTTCTTGGTCCGGTGACAGGAACTGAATGTTTTTGGCCGTTTTAGTCAAAAGAAACGAGACGTTTTGAAAAGGAAAAACATAAAATCAACCCGAACCTGATGATTTTCAACAGATTTAAAACCCAAATGTAAACTGGGACGGTGGCGACAAAAGGCTGGAGCAGATGTAAAATGCTGGAAGGAAACATCTGGTGGAGCATCACACAGTTAATTGGGTTACCTGGCAACAGGTCAGGGAGATGATGGGGTGTACAAAGAGCAGGATTACAGCACTGTTCAGGATGTTAGTGTGTGACAGTGTGAGTAATCTGTGGATCTGATCATCTCTCTCTCCTCTCCTCCAGGGCGAGCTGGAGAAACTCAACCAATCGACCGACGACATCAACAGATGTGAGACGGAGCTGGAGGTGAGTCTGGGTTCGGTCTGGTTCCAGGGTTTGTGTGAACTCTCCACCGTGTGCCTGTGAAATCAACCTGCTGTTTACCTGTTAGAGACGAGCTTTATTTTGAAGGTGCCTCTGTGCACATGCAGCAGTTTTCTCACCGGGTTACAGTGCGACCTTTGCCTCCGTCTTCAGGTCAGACTGTTTTTACAAGTTCAGACTTTGCTCCATCTGCAGGAGGTTTTGTGTAACCTGAGTTTTACTGTCGGCTGTATCCGGAGGAATGTGCAGCTGAACCTTTGGGCGTCACGACAGCGATGCTCTGCAGAGACAAGACCATCACCTGGTCATTGCATAACCGATCTTTGAGAGCCATTAACGTGCAGTAAAAGCTGCTGGCTCACATTAATGTAGGTCAGCAACATGTGTGCAGCTTTATGGAGGTGGAAGTCCACACACACAGTCAGACATGGAGTCGCTCACAGAGGTCAGAGGTGAATGAGTTTTGTTGTTAAGGATTGCTGTTGGCCTGAGATTAACCACTTTGTAGGTGTGCATTTGAATGCACCAAACACACCTGGCACAAACGTAGGTCTCAGGGGAGCTTGTCCCAGGTGGATAGCACCAAGGTGTGACCCTGCTCTGTCGCAGTCGGACCAGACAACAGCCGAGTTGGATTCCTGCTGTCACAGCTTAAACCATTAGTCACAGCGTCTGTCATTCGCTGTGATGTTTGTCAAAAACAGTGCTCAGCACCACAGCACCACATTTGGCTCAACCTTGTGACCAGCAACATGCCACCCTCCCCCCACCTCTGAAACCACAGCAGGACTGGGAAGAACTGATCTAACACACAAAAGCTGAAAACTGGACCATCAGATTGACGTCAGTAGAGTAGGTGGTCCTTCAGGAGGTCAGGAGAGTCGCCTTTCTGCGGCTGAGGTCTTCATCTGTGGTGTCTACAGCGAACGTCCGATCACCTTTTCCTCAATATCCCGGACCAGGGTGCAACCAGGAGCAGCTGGTCCGAGGATCTGAGAGGTCTGAGGATGGACATGGAGAGACAGAGAGGATGTCAGATCAGTGAGACGCCAGGCTGTGTGAAGCCTTAAAAACAAGTAAAAGCTCCTTGAACTCACCGTCGCTGACTAAAAATATCAGGTGAGATGAAAGATGTGAAGTCAGATGATCTGAGATCAGTTCCCTGCTGTGATTTTCTATGTTTAGCCGAACTGTTAGCAGCAGCAGCAGCAGCAGCAGCAGCAGCAGCAGGAAATGAGATGTGAAAGCATAAAAAACCAACTTACAGTAAGTGAGGCTCATGTATTTTACCATAACCACATCACAGGTGGATCATGTTGGTGGCATCATGGCCACTTCAGTCTCACTTCCCTCTGTCGTCCTCTTTAGACATAAACCTGGACCCGACTGGAACCAGTGGCTCCTCATTGAGCACCATTGTGGTCACAGATTGGCTGTGCAGCGTCTCTGATCCTGGTTCTGCTGAACCTGTTTGCGTCTCTGCTGTAGCTTCAGGACCTCGTGCCTGATGCGGTGGTGTTGAATCTTGAGCCTTGACTGATTTTTGTGTTTTTGTCAAAACTCGGGTCACGTTGTTGTTGTTGTTGTTGTTTTTTTCATGTTGGACAAAGACGCCTCCTGTTCAGGGCCGTGACGTCTCCTGTCAGAGGGACAAAACATCAGATGGTGGATGTTTCTTCTGAACTTTTTGAGGGGGGTTGTGATTGAGTGTTGAGGATCAGAACAGATCACTATCTCCTGATTGACGACTGTTTGTCGTCACTCGACAACACGGAGAAATCCCTGGAATCAAAGACGGATTTGTTCCAAAATTTAGACACAGAACTGGAGAAGAGATTCAATCTCCAGTTTGGAGAAACTATGAGATGATAAACTGATTAATGTTCCATTCATCAGTTGTACTGCTTATCTCCGCAGGGCTGTGTAGGGTTATTACAGGGCGAGGGCGGGGTTCACCTGGACAGGTCACGTGTCCATTACAGTCACGATATATAAAGACAAACAATATCACCCGCTCACGTTCACACCTCCGAGGACTTTTCGATAAGATAAGATTTTATTAATCCCTCAAATAGAAAATCTACGTCATGTGTCGACAGCTCGAGCTCAAACTGGGAGAAAAAACCGTCGGGAATGAAGAAGGACCAAGAAAAAGCTCAACAGAATGAAGAGTCGAAGCAGAAATGGTCAAATCTGTGTTTGATCATCACATGGAGACTGAGACCAGAGTGATACTGAGGTGATGTTATGACGACCTCAGTGACGTGAGGGAGTCAATGCACCTTCACAGCAGAGGAGCAGATGAGATTTAATTTAATAGACGTGACGCCTCGGGGCTCGAACGTGTTGACAAGGTGAAGCGGCTCAGTGTGAACATCCAGGGCCTGAGTGAGAGGACGGAGACGCTGCACTGCAGTCTGCAGCATCACGGACAGCAGAGGACGGAGACGGAGCTGAGGACGGAGACGCTGTCAGAAGCTTTATAGCCTCTTTACTTTTCTCCTCTGTCAGTGTTTGTTGCACTGAAATGAAACCATGACTTCCAGATTTTTTTCAAGAGCCTTCACACCCACATCCGACTGAGTGTGTGGAAACTGCACCGGTCACCAGGGTCAAAAAGTGTCACGACTTTTCCCCTTGAATCTGAGCGTCAGCACTTTAACCTCCCACAGCGGCTTCCTCCTTCGTGTCCTCGAGGGAAGGAGGAGGAAGAGTGAGCCGGTGAAACACATCAGTCACCACTCAGCTCTGGGTTAAAAGTCATGAAGAAGCATCAGATCCTCCTCCGTGTGAAACATGTCAGCTTTATTATGGTCTGTCTTATACGAGACATGCTCTCGTTGGCTATAGCCAGACATTTCCATCTGAGGCCGCTCACCTGGAATCTCAAGAACCAAAAATGTTTCACGTCTAGTATTTGATACTGGCGAGACGGGGCGATACTTAATCCCAGTAGGAAAAGGATTAGATTCACCAAGGTGTTGACATCGAAGCCAAGACCGATTCAAACCTGTATGTACTGCAGAGTCATGTGACCGGGGCGTGGCTGCAGCTTAAACCCTTGTTAGCCGGTTCTGAGTGGATTTTTTTGGCCCGATGAATAAAGGGCTGTTGAAAGCTCTTATCTTAATGAACCAATGAGGTACCATTATTCAGTAAGTGTGTTTTTGAGCACTGAGAGATAAATAAGGGTGAGTTTTCTTTACAGACAAATGTCATGAGTTTTTAAAGGTCAGCAAATTAACTTTGAATCATTGTTGCTGAGCAGCTGAAATTGAATCCAGCCTCTGATCCAGATCAGACCAGACCGTGTCTGCCAGGCTTTAGTACTACAGCAACACACATGTAGTGTTTGCGTTGATAACACTGGCCGATGTGACGCACTCAGAGTTTGAAACAACGGCTTCCTCACATCAGACAGAAGCAGAGAAAAGCTGCTTCTCTTTTTGAGCCTGAGTTGCCGCGGGGAGTTTTCTTCTATCAGCTCTGCCAGGCTGGGAAATTAACATCAGCTGCATTAGCTGGTTGAAAAGGCAGCTACCAACTGCAAAAGGTTATTGAAAATTAATTTGATGGCGACACACACGAGGTCATACAAATGCAGTTTCTGTCTAGATATAAAAAAAAAAAGACAGAGACAAAAGTTAAGTCAGAAGAAGACCGGACAGGACAGAAAGTTAAACCCACTGTGTTACAGGCTGAGTCTAACCCAGCACCACTGACATGTTCCCTACAGAGGCTAAAGGCAGGACAGATGCTTGGATCAGTAGCTGTTTTCTTGTTTGTATTTTAAAACAATATTTTCCACTTTTCCAAGAGGACGTGACCTGAAGATGAGGACAAACATGAGTCTGGATAAATGAATTCAGCTCAACTTCCCTGAAAGGACAGAGCTGCTGACGTTGGACTAAACTCTGGTAGCGACATCAGGAACCAGTGGAACCTTAAACGCCTCATAATAATCAACTTATTTAATAGTCAATAATTAGATCAATGGTCGTTTATTTTGGGGCAGATAAACACAGTCATCCCTTCTTCTTCTGTTAATGTCATTTTATTTTGAAAAGACCAAGCAGAGCCAGCGTGCCGTCAGCTCGTTGTCATTGTGCTGAGACATTCAAAGCTTGACTGACCTGCCATGTCTAGGATTAGACGGTCGCTTTCTCTGCTCATTAATGACATTAATTAGTTGGAAAGTTCATGTAGCTTTGAAGGAACATGCATGAAGTTTTTTTTTTCTCAGTGGAATCTCTTTCATCCTCCGCCTTGTTTTAATGAGGATAAACTCAAGCTTCCAGAGGTCGTCAGCCCCAGTAACCCAGATGTTTTATCTGCAGGGAGGAAACTGTGGCACAGCACCGAGTCATTCCAGCGGGCGGTAAATGCTCTGCTGAGAAACATTAACAGACTGCAGCAAAAGTCTCGACCTGGTGTTTGTGGTTGAAGACAAGAGACGAAAATCACCTTCTGTAGATCCACAGTCAAACTGAAAGTTGACCTAAAGGTTACGTTCAGCAGTGTCTCTCTCAGTCTGAGAACAATAAACAACGTGAAGTACTTCAGCGTCCAGCTCTGCTTTAGTTATTCCTCCACCTCCAGAACATGTTCCATCCTGCTGTTTCTGTTTATTTACCAGCGCTCTTCCATTATGCATGAGCCTCCTATCTGCAGAAACTTCAGCAGCGTCCTTCTTTGGTCTGGATGTTTCTCACCTCGGAGCCTTTGCTTCTGGTCGTTCTTCATTTGAGGAAGTAAACATTTTATCCACTTGGACCAACTAGAGATGCCACTGAAGCAAAACACTGATGATTTCCAAGGAGTTCATTTTGGGGAAGTTCACTCTGTACGTGACTTTGTGGAGCTTTGTTTCATTTGTGCCAAGTCATTATGTACAGTGTGAGACTGCACAGTGTTGTAGGGAGAAACCCAACAGCTTTTATAAAAACCACCCAAACTACGGACCTGAACTCCCTCATCATGTGTGCACTGGTTGTTTATGTGATGGTCTCACAGCTGCATCACAGCCCTGAATCAGTGAAGGGGAATTTGTTATAGTGCAGCTTATAAGCTCAAAGGAACTGTGTCTTCAGTGGAAACAAAGCAGACACTGCTCATTATTCATCACAGGAACCGATGTCTGTAAAAATGTTTTTATTCATTACAAGATTATACCGGAGCTCATCCAGGAACTGCGGCATTAGAGCTGGTTTACTGGTTTCCAGCAGCCCTGGGCTCAGCGTGTGCAGGGACAGGCTGCTCTGTTGAGCCCCACAATTTACAACATACAAGCAGCAATTTGCAACACGAGTTTGTTTCCTCTTTTCTCATTTTGACAGATTTCAAAACAGTCCCCCATACTTAAGATTCATGCTTGTATCTGCACGGTGCAAGAAGCAGCCGTCAGCAGCCGGAGAGAGGCGAGGCCCCGGCTCGAAGTTGGTTGTTTGCTTTGCCCTGACGAGCCACAATCATGAGCAGCATGTCAGTCTTAAGTCGCTGTTGCTAGGAGAAGCAGTGACTCGTTTTCCTATTGGTTGAAGAAATATGCAAATTTGAATACTTCAGTGAATCTGCTAATAACAGCTGCAGTGATCTGGCACATGCTTGATGCCAGTTTTGTGGACATTTAACAAGAAGATCACCTGCTGTGATTCAGTCTGTTTCCAGAGCTCTGATTGGTGGGTTGTTTCTGCGATGACAGCACAACACTTTGGATGATGAGGAGACACTACCCTTAATAAGAAAGCTTATTTTCCTTGATTGAAGGAAGGGGATTTGAGGAAAATGAACCTCTCAGGCTCTGAAAGTAGCTTGTTTACTTCACCTGACAGTCACTTGGCAGCTTTAAAGCCACTGGGTCAGAGATCGTTTGCTTATAATGACTTTATGTGTTGAATTTGACCTCCTTTGAACTCTACATACAATGTCAACAAGCCTGAAGGTTATAATATGTCGATGTTGTGCCAGTCCCTGGAATGTCGGAGCGACCTGTCGGACGAGGAACGCTGTCGGCGTCTGAAATGACAAATCCAGGCACCTGTTGCAATGATTCTTCTGAACAGCCCTCTGTCATCCTGACTGACGATCACTAACTCTATCAAACTTTGTCCTTGAGACAACAGTTTTTTTTCCGTGAACTTGAGGGTTCCTCTGGGGACAGCAGAGTTTCTCAGAAAAGGGACCTCAGGTTGAGACCATTGCTACCAAACGTCCTCATTCTTACTTGTATAACTAACCCTGCTCAATGAGCAGGCGAAGTAACAAGGACCTCCTCTGAACAGATTCACGATGTTCCTGACTTGTTTTTCCTCTAAGTGTTTTTGTTCCTATCCTTAGAAAGTTCTGTGCCCGTCAAGCCAATTACAAGTGCATGATGGAATTTAAGAGCTGAAATCCGTCTTGAGAAATTCGCCTTGACAAGCATCGATAAAGGAACAAAGCTCCCACAGATGGAACAAACTTTGCTTCGTACCAGTTAACAACATTATATCGGACATTAATTTTCACAGGCATCCACAAACAGATGGGCTGGAGTCCGCGTCCCAGCGAAAAGTGATTAGATTATATCACCATCATTTAGATTTACCTATTAGTGAGCGTTATCTGGGAGTTCTTGGGTTTTACAGTGGAAACTCAAGTTCATAATGGCTGTTACTCAAGGCAGGCAGCAATAAAGCAAGTTTCATTTCCTCAAGTAACAACTTTACAAGCAGCAACTAGGATGTAGATGAAGGGTCAAGAGGTACAATGGCCTGTCAACAGATAAAACAAGTGTTCAGTCCTACGTGCAGAGTGAAATCAGCTGGAGAAACCAAGCTGGATGTAAACTCTGTGACACAGTTGACTGAAGTCCACCACTGACCCAGTGGTGTTTTTGTGAGTCCATCATCTGAAACCCTTTACATAACTCCATCCTTTCATCTCGGATGCTCTGATGTGATTGAGGGACTTGGCACAGACTTGAATTGCCCAATTCAGGTTAGGATTTCATTAGGAGTGTTTGCCGCAGACCTGAGGGGAATGATATATTCTCAGATGTTTCCCTCTTGTTTGTTTGTAAGTGAAATGACTGAAGCTTTTCCTTCTTTTCTTTGTCTGTCTTCTGATCAGGATGCGAGGCAGAAGTTCCGATCAGTGCTGGTGGAGGCCACGGTGAAGCTGGACGAACTGGTGAAGAAGATCGGAAAGGCCGTTGAGGAGTCGAAGCCTTACTGGGAGGCCCGCAGGTTGGCCAGACAGGTCAGTCAGCAGTGCATGGATGGTCAGGGTGAGGAACATGCAGAACTCAAGTAGAGTCCTGGGTCCACAGCTATGACTTGGGTTCAACGTCTCAGAAATTGCAAGTCCACCTGTGCAGTGTGAAGGCTGATCACTGAAATGACCTGACCTGACCCCTTTCCTCTCAAACCTGGATTCCTCACATTATAGAGAGCTGTAAACAGGTATTTTGTGTGTTTGTCCTCTGTTTGACCAGGTCACTGTCTCATTTGGCCGTCTTTGCTGTCAGGTCGGTAGACGGTAGTTCTTTAGCAGGTGGACGGATAGTCGGATGAATGGATGGATATCGTTTCAGCTGGAGCTGTCGAAGGCAGCTGAGTGTGGCCTTTCTGTCAGTTCACCTGCTGCTGTTTTTCACTCGTCTTCAGGTTCTGTCTCGTTAATGTCCCTCCTCTGTGAAAAGACTTTAATTGTTGTCGGTGTGGTTGATCAGTAAATGCAGAAATTAGACAGAGCTTAAAATGGTAATGAGGGGAACTACACAATCATTTCAGACCACAGTCTCGCTTCCCTTTTCAGCAAAGTGTTTGTGTGTGTGTGTGTGTGAGTGTGTGTGCGTAAATAAAGGAGGAAGCAGCCACCTGCACAACTCGATAAGAGCCCATGCAGCTGTAAGAGCTCAGTCAGGAAGCACAGCCACTGGCTGAAAGGCTTCATTGTTGAGGTGGTTCTCCTCCCTGCCTCATGATATAGAGGAGCTACCAACTGTGTTCAGGTTTCCAGTTGGACATCAACATGCCTCAGTATAGTATTAGTGGTCATTTCAGTTTTCGTGCTGATGAACAGGCGGTTGTGTGTGAATGACGCTGCAGCTGGACTTCCCCTTCTGCAGCTTTATGTTGTTTTTAACCCATTTAAAGCGACAATCACAAAGAGATGCTCAGTGAGGCATTAACTCAATTTCTGGCTAAAGATTAAGAAAAAATCTTTGAAGGAATTCATATCATTCAGCCTCTTGTTGTCTTGTTCCTTGGCCTTTAACACACCAGCCCTGTGTTTAAGTGTTGGAGCATCTTATCTGAAAGAATCTGTGGCATTCGGGGTTTTAAAAGTGGATCAACAAACCAAACTTTTTCAGCATTAATGCTTTCAGGCGGCGTGGTCATCATCAGACGATACACTCAATAACCCTTCTTGAATGGATGTCAAACCTTCCGCTCTTAAATCAACACAATCTACAGACGAGCTCTGACTCAAGACCATGAAGAAATAACTGATAGTTTGTGAAACGATTGTGATAAACATTCGTTCTTTGTGGTTTGACTGTGTTCGTTTCTGGGGAACTGAGATGAGGATGTAGAGCATGTGATGGTCGTACTTCCCTTCACCTGCCAGCTCACCTGCTTTTGTTTCTGTCTCGTCTAGACTCTTACATTCTCAAGCATCTATCTGGGACAGCTGGATTTAAAGTTTATGCCCTAAGACTGGGAATAAAGATAAGAACTGGTTGTATTTGTTATTTACATTTCTCTCCCTCCCCCGCCCCGTGTCCCTGGAAGGGTTGGTTTAGGTAGAAAAGTGCAGAGATGTGTTGTAGAGTCAGAGCTGAGGATCAAAAAGACGACGGAGGGGAAAGGACGAGTTGAGGAGCAGGGAGGAGAGAGGATCAGAGAGGATGCTCTGAGTTGAGGTGGAGTTCATGATTTCCTCCAGGGAGACGAAGCGTTTCACAGTTTGTACTCACACACACTCTTTTGCTCTGGAAGAGAAACCTGCTGAATACGTGTGTGTAGCGTCTGCACCGTCCCACTGTGCGTGACTAGCCTGACTAATTTAGCTCGACATTGGTTTGACAGGAAGAAGTCAGCTCGCTGCTCGTCGCCTCACGCAGACGACCCACTTTGACTTACTTTGCCGAGTTGGAGACACTCTGCTGTAACTAGAACAAGGAAAGTCGTCCTTGTGTCATGAAACATCTTCCCTGCGTAGACGTCCTGAAGGAATACACCTACGAGCCGTAAACCTCGAGCTCTGAAGTCGATCTTAGCTTCAGTTCTCTTCGGTTTATTGATCAACCTTCAGACTGGAGAGATTTAAGCTTCCTGTGGGATGTGATTAAATGTTGACTGTGAAGACTCGACAGTAAAACGTGGAGGGTTTGACCTCACTGTGCTGCTGCGTGACGCTCGTGTTTAATGGGGAAGGTTGAGTTTTTATAGCAGTTGGAAGGTGAAATGGAAACCACATTAGATCAAGTGTTTTTTAATCATCACTGACCCGTTCTTGACTTTGACTGAAGAGATGAAAACAGCTCCTCATGGTGTTGGACATTAGAGTCAGAGATGGCCGTTAATCCTTTCCACTTAGCTCTGATCTGAGAGCTGACACTTTGGATAAAACAAAATGACCTGCTTAATGTCAGGGCTCTAAAATGAGGGGTAAAATCTGCCATGACCTCCGCCGGGGTCAAGGGTTGGAGTTGAAGTCGACCCCAGCTGGTGAAACCAGGTGGAAACTGTGCTCACATTCATGTGTTTTACACGTGTTCATCTGCTGCTGCTTCAGTCTGAACATGTTTGTGACATTAACATCTTGTTCTTGGACGTGTTGCTCATTTATCTCCCACGTCCACATCTGAAGCTTTGACCTGGTGGCAGCCAGCTTCTCTCACCTCCTCACAGCTCGGTCCACCGGCCTACATAAACATTTTCCATCTGCTGTATCTGTCTGCGCTCGCTCTCCAAATGCCTCGCGGGGCAAATTGAGCCTCTGTTGTGCTTTGTATCAACAGAGAAGGATAAACGTCGGTTCTGTGAGCCAGACTTGTTCTGCTCTCAGACCTTTTCATCGCTCGTCCCTCCTCCCCCGTTCTCTTTGTCTTCCCTCCTCTCTGTCGGCTACAGGCTGCAGCAGAGTTTTTATCAGATCTCTGCTCTAATTCGCTGCATTACTCCAGCGACCAGGCGTTTAAAGCTTCAAGGCTGCGAAGGAATGTTCTGGATGAGACGTTTTGTGGATGAAGTGCCGTCGCGGTTGTTTAACATTGAATAATCTCTCGTCCTTCTATCACAAAGAGGCCAAGGTCATGGCTTCGCTTGACCCAGACCGAGAGAGCAGCACTTTCATGAAGCTGGAACCAACATTTACTGATTTGATAAACCACTGGCTTATTAATCTGATCTCCATTCGACACCTGCTGAAGCAGAAGTGTCCAAGCCTGTCCCAGCAGTGGACTCACAGTATCATGTGGACATAAACTTTAACAGCTAGATTTAGTGTCACATTATAACAATGATGGTAAAATGGGGTAAGTGGGCCGAGCAGGAACCAGCTGAAGATAGATGTCAGTCACTTTGCTGATCATCTAACCATCCTGCACCTTGGTCTTTTACCAGTTTGATCAAACCAGCACCAAATTTGCCCCCTGTGTGTTAAGTGTTGTCTTTTCCTCCCCCTGTTCTTCGGCAGCAGGAACCACCTGTGTAGGTCACATGGTATTTGAGACCTTTCAGACCTCCACTCATTACCTCACAGCCGGAAGGGTCTGGGCTTGGGCCTGCTTGGACCTTTCTGTTTACCTATGTGGGTTTTCTCTTTGTGCTCCAGCTGTCAAAGGCTGTTTGTCCTGGCCTGTCCAGGGCGTGTCCTGTCCTCGCCCAACGTTGGCTGGGATCGGCTTCCTGCAGCCCTTAAAGAATAGACACTGTGGCTAATGAATGACTGAATGTCACTGGTCATGAACAAACCGGCCCCAAATCCTTCTCTGGGCTTCAGTATCCGTCTGTGTTGTCTTACTTCCTCTTCATTTATACCTCATCTTCCTGGTGAAGACCTGCCCCAGATTAAGGCCGTTCACCTCCTGCAGCTTCGTAGACTCCTGTGGCACAGTGTTATTTTTATTTGGACCATCTGAACAGCTGGTTGGAGCTGAAATAGCACCGAGCTGAAGTCAAGTGAAAGCAGTTGTTTGTCTCCAACAAAGCTGTGTTTGTCAGACTCTTGGAAAAAGCTCTTTCCTCAATTAGGCAGCGCTCACACTGACGCCTTTGATGTCACTGACTTTAGAGACTTGCCAACTAAAAATATCTCCGGCTGAAGACACACTGAGTCTCTTTGTCGTCGTCCTTGTGTCGTCTTGCATCGTTCGCCCTGGACCTGCTTCACGGTGATGTTTGGCTGCTTCTCATTATGTAATCAGTGTTTTCATTAGAGTCCGCTGAGCCCAGCCCAGCCTTTGTTTGACCTTGTTTTCTTTTCACCTGCAACTCCTTTTCCTCCCTTTTTTTAGCTTCTCTTCTTTTCATTGTTTCGTTCCTTCATCCTTTTATCTCTCCTCTTTCTTCTTTGCCCCCTCCTCTCAGCCTCTTCTTGTTATTTCTTCCACTTTTCTTTTCTGGCCTCGTCTCGTCTCCCCTGTCACTCCTTTCTTTTCTTGTTAGTCTTCTTTTCTTCCATTTCTTCCTCCCCTCTCTTTTCTCCCCATCATTATACTGTGTACTGACGTTTCCTTTCTTTGTTCTCTGTTGCTCCTCGTCGGTCGCCCACTCGGTTTGATTAAAAGCACGGTGTTTGCGGTGGCAGATAAGCAGTGGGCTGCGCCCAGGGAGCGGCGGTGGGTTGCGGCGGTTGTGGCAGACGGAGACAAACAACTCGATTTGAACTTGACTCTTAACAGAAGATAAAATGGAGACCTGTAACCCTGAGTGTTGGATAATCTGTATTTGCATATCAGACATGTAGTTGACAGCAAATGATTCATGAGTGAGTCAGTGAGAGTCGTCCACTGAGGCGGGAAAAGCCAGGAAATAATGTGACTTAGAAAAACAAACACAACTTGTTTCTGTTGAATTTATGTCCTTGAAAGTGGATTTAACGTCCGGTCGTCATCTTTGACAGCTTGAGTGATCTGAAGAGCCATCGCAGCATCCTTCATCCTGAACCAGGGGGAAAGAGGTCGGGTGTCAGAGAAAAGTTTTGAATTGAAGTAATACAGGAAGCTCAGTGACACCAAGCGACTTCCTGCGTCTTCAGTCAGGACATTCCCGTGTGCACACATCATGCTGACAGGTGCAGTGTGTGGATTTCAACAGGCTGGTGTCGTACATGAAACTGCTCACGTAACACGTGGCCACGATGTTTCCTCCTCTTGTGCTACAGATGAGACGTGTCCGTCATTTCAGACTCGACCTTTTTGACTGTTTTGAGTGCACTGCATGTGGCTGTACGTGACAGTGTGACAACACTTGTGCACTCAAAATATCGAGTGTGAGCTGAGACACAGCAGCCGAGGTCCTCAGGCAGGGCTCTGCTCTCATGGCTCCTCATCCTGGACTTAGAGGTCTGGAGATCCAGTCATGTGGTGATTCTGCTGAGTGACGACATGTCTCAGTTTGACCCAGCACTTTACAGTTAGTGCTCCTTTCCTCAAGGACACATCACCAGTTGCATGAATCAGACTTTGGATCTTTCTGTGTCTGTTAACATGAACGTCTTTGAGCTCCTCGTTTTCCCTTTGATTCCCAGAGGAAGGTTCGTCAGGTGGTCGGAAAAAGCTGCACTTACTGCCGACCTGAACGTTACCTGAGGAAGTGGGTCGGGGTGACGAGGCTGAAAAGTTTGTGAAGAGATCTCTTGAGCGCACATCGCTTCAGAGACTCACGTTTTTAAGTGCTGACTCCGAGGCCGCCGTATCTGGAGTTAAACTTTCAGCACAAGGTTTTTTTGAACGTCATGAAATATGCATCGAGCTCCCTTTTTATTCCACTTACCTTCTCAGCGCTACAGTCGGAGATGGAAATAAGGGAGTCAGGTTTCCCAGCATACGTGCCATTGCGTACCCTCACTGCAGAGGAGATGAAATTCTTCAAAAGCTGCAAACATTTGACGACCTTCCTCGAATCCACTCGGGGGGGGGGGGGGTGATGGTAATTAGTCGGGCCCCGCAGGTTATTCTGTCAGGACGAGGGTCAGAGCTGCAGTGAGTCCGCCGGTCGGGAGGATGACTCAGTGTTTCCTCGTCGCTGCAGCAGCACTCTGAGTCTGCAGGTCGGTGTTACGGTCTGAGAGACTGGAGGGCAGATCGAGTCTGGAGATGGGAATTCACAGGATTTAAGATGAAGGAGGCGAGAGGCCACGTCAACAGAGAGGAGGACGATCTTACAGAGGGGTGTTGTGATGAGTCTGATGCAGTGATGTGCAAAAGCAGTGGAGGAAAACTGTGAACACAGGGTTCAGACCAGCATGACGTAGCTCCACAGATCAACCTGAGCAGATAGCAGACAGATATACAGCTCAGACGTGCTGCTCTTCGTTTCACTGACGATTCACCAGCTCCTCAAAGGTCAGAGGAGCAATTTAATGTTAGAGCTGGTAAAACTGGTGCAGCTACGTCAGAGCTGCATGACGGGGCAGGTCGAGACAAGTCATGAAGCTGAACAGATGCAGTATAGATAATACAATGTAAAGCAGGTAGGTTATGGTGCTACGTCACATGGTAAGTCTGTCAAAGGTGTGAGACTCTCACTGTGCCACGTGCTGTTGACCTTTAACTCCACCACCTCCTGCCTGTCATCATCAGGCGTCGGCTGTCAGTATGTTTCCAGTGGCCATGACGGTGGCCTGCGTTCGAGTAGATGTCGGGGGATTAGTCGGGGGTGGGGGGGAGCAAATCCTGAGCTTATACTGAGACGATGATACGGTAGATTTGGAGAGGGAGGATTTGATGCAGCTGGAGGAGAACGCTGTGAGAGGATGTGAGAGAGGAGACGCTTCACTTACTGTCACGGTGACGTGGATGTTTGGGCTTCATGTGAGCCCCCCCCCCCCCCCCCCCCCCCCCCCCCCCCCCCCCCCCCCCATCCACTCCCCATGCCATAAAGATCTGACTGTTCATTCTCATCAGTCCTTCCTCTTTATTTGAGCCCGTTCCCTCTCCTCCCTCGTTCTGTCTCTGTTTATCCCCCCCTCCCTCCCTGGAGTGAGGGTTTTTTGGCAGTCAGTGCACGTCACATCAGACTTTAGCCGGGGGGGGCGGTGCTGATGGATGAACTGAAATGGATGGATTGAAAGATGGAGGGATTTAGGGACTCGGGGGAGGGGGGTGGATGGAGGGGGCAGAGGAAGCTGCTGCAAGGTCAACGCCATCTGGTTTTGCTTTGGCCACCTGGGATACTATTGTGTGTGTGTGTGTGTGTGTGTGTGTGTGTATTGTGCTGCCACCGGTTCATACGATGTTACATAATAACTGCGACGTGTGACACAGCGTTTTGTGTTTGGGTGTGAGTTTCCTTTTGTTTTTGACTCGAGGACTTGAGTACAAATGTTCACTGATGTGTGATAACGTGTGTGTGTGTGTGTGTGTGTGTGTGTGTGTGTGTGTGTGTGTCAAGGCCTCAAATGAAGAGCAACAGTCTCCAGTTTTGAACGAACCACATCTTTGATCTTTGATCTTTGATCTTTGATGGTCTGGTTCCCTCTGATCTGACCTCTGGTAGTAATAAGGTCATGATCCCTCACTGGCTTCCCACCACCAAGCTGCCACTTGTGTTTTCTGTCAGTTTCACTGTGTATAGTCTGTAGTTAATGATTGTTGATGTGGTTCGTGACTTTGAGTCAAACTGCAGCACCAGAGAAGTGATGGATTATTGGATCGGTATCGGACCATGTCTTCTCTGAGCCTCCTCTGCGCCGCTGCTGCTGCTCTCTCCTTCCCATCTCTGCAGCCTGAGCTGAATATTTAGATCCTCTGAGTGATGATGCTTCCCATCTATATTTTTCTTATTACCATATAACAGCGTGAGACACTCAGCAGCTTCTGGTCCTCCTGGTCCTGGTTGAAATGACAAACATTGCTGTTGGCAGGTCGAACCATCTGCTGCTGATTAATGTTAATTCTGTCAGCGCGTTGATGTCGAGCCAGAATCAGGTTTGTGTTCTGTCTCGTCTCCGCTCTGCCAGAGACTCCTCAGACGTCCCCACGGTGGAGAAGAAGTGTCCCTGTCTGGAAACAAGCGTCTCGGATCGACCCAGCAGGCCTGCATGGTCGTCGGTCCTGTTGGAGGGTTGGCAGTGAGTGTTGTGCACCAGCTAACTGAGATGGCTGCAGGTCATTTAGTCACTGCTCTGTTTGGTTAAAGCTGGAAATCAGTGTGATAAGAACGTGCAAAATATGGCCCAACAGCGATTTCTGTTTCCTTTTCGCTTTGAATCATACTTTAAAATTCTTTATTTACAGGAAGTGAAGCCTAAAATCAGCAAAATAAATCATCCAACCACCAAAAAAACCAACCAGACGGTCGATAGCAGAGACACTGATTGAACCCTGGGCACAATCCTGAATCATCCAGAGTTGAGGCTGGGTGAGGTCGCGGTACTCCAGGCGACGTCGTAGGACTCTCGGCCTGACGACCAGAGAAAACTTTCTAAGGTTCAAACTCTTGTGCTTCCTGAGTTGTGGGTTAAAACATGTTCGGGGTGTTTGGTTTGAAGTAAAACACCTGCACCAGTCGACCCAGCTGGTCTAAAAACCAAGTCTCTGGCTGCAACAGTCCCTTGAACGCACCACCACTGGAGTCCTACTTCTTCATCCTGGACATATTTGGGTTAATTTGCCCATTAAAGAGCGTGAGGCAGAATCTTCCTCCCTCGCTCACAGATCTAGGCCAGTCACCGTTCGTTCACCCCCCCACCTCCCTCCCTTCCTGCTTTGATAAACAGCAGCATCAGATGCGGGCTGGTTGAAGGCTCAGGGGTTAGTCGGGCAGAGCTCGGCCTCCGACCGTCGGCCTTAATGGACTCCATTGTCCCAGACTGTTTCTCTTCAGTGGAGGAAATTAATTGCCGGACTTGATTGAAGAGCAGAGATTAAAACTAAATCAGATTTCCTAGAAAATTGGCCAAATTAGGTCACTCTGAAAACAGACACCGCCCCCCCTGCCCCCCCGTCCTCTCCTGTGTTCATGGCAATAGACAAACAGGTTTGGATCAGTAAGGGAAGGGGAGGTCATACAGCGTCTTTTATTTTATGATGTAAAGACTCATTTCTCCAGAACGACAGCCATGACTGATGAGGTGGTGTCCAACCGTCCTCTGTGTCCGTCCTCCCATCTCTCTTCCTTTATGTCTTCGTCCCACTGCAGGGCTTTGACTGATAGAGACGACATTAAGGCCATTATGGACGTTTGAAGTCTGTGATAATAGAAACGCCTCAGATTCAGTTCCACATCAATATCTGACAAACGTGTCCTGCAGCGTTTTATTGTGAAGGGCAAAACTGGATGTTCTGATAGTAAAACTTTCAGAACTGATACTAAAACAAAACCTTCTGCACCTTTTGGGCCATTTTTCTGCATAACAGTCATCACAGTGGAGCTGCAGCTCAAGCTTTTGTTTCATCTTCCTGTGTGAAAACAGCATGTGATAATAACTGACGATCATAATGGAGACGCGCGCGTCGCTCCTCTTCCTCCCTCTGTTCTTCTCTAACAAGTTAACAGAGCGTGTTTTCTCTGTTTAACGGCCTCTTGAATAATTGAAGCGCCCGTCGAACCAAACACGAGGACGGAGAGCGAGTCGCAGCTCGTTGTTTGAAGCTCGTCTTTACTCACACGTCAGCTTCTCTCCGGAGGCTGAAGATTTCAATAAGCTGCACGAGCAGTGATTAAAAGATGAAGCTGAGCAGGACAGGGACGGAGGGAGGAAAGGATAACAGAAGAAACAGCAGCAAGTGAGATGCAGAGAAAGGCAGAGAGTGAGCAAAACGAGATAAAGTGGCCGATGGAGAGGGAAGAGAAAGGATGGATGGAAGGAGACAGACGGGTAAAGATAAAAACAGAGGAGGGTGAAGACAGAGTGGAAGAGACAGGGTGACGAGGAAGAAGGCAAGAGAGAGATGGAGGAAGAGAAAAGAGGCCCAAAGTGACGACTGGCTCTTCATTTGATTCCTGTCACACGTGGTTGAAGTGTGAAGCAGCTCACACACGCTCACACAGTCGGATGGAGAAGTGATGAACGGCGGTGGTGAGTGAACTCAACCACAGGAAGCAACACGCAACGAAAATATAGACTCATACGTGTTGGAGTTTAGATTTTGTTTGTTTCACAGTTTTCATCAACTCAGAGAGAAAAACATGTGCAGATAAAAACTGAAACAGAGGCTCCACTCTGCCGTGTGTCTGTCTGAGCCGACGACAGCTGAAGACACGTGTTGATAAAGACGATCAATAAATCAGTTCATCATAAGTTTTCTGTATTTATTGGTCGTGAAGTGTCACTACGTTCCTCCATCTTTGTTCAGAGCAGCTCAGTGGGATACAGGTTCATCCACGTTCAGTTCGTAATGTAGACGGTCCTCCATCTCTCTGCCCCCCCCCCCATCACAGCTGCTCTTTGAACACTGACTAAAAGATGACGGTGCTGATGTTTCACTCGCCTCTGGCTGACATGTTGACACCGCAGTGAGAAAGTAGGACACAGCGAGACGACAGATTCTTTCACTTTCACGCTGATTGAGTTGTTTTCCCTCCTGTTTGTGTCGCATTTAAATAAAGTTGGCTCATCTGATGAATTTTACACACTGACCCTGATTTTCTCTGACGTCCTCTCGGCTCCTCTGATGTTTTTTTTTTTTTGTGTTTTTTCATATTTCCCTCCTCTCAGTGGAAACAGGCCGAGCACTGCGTTTCATGTTTGTCTGACAGAATGAGGAGGCGGCGGGAGGTGGTGGTGGAGAGGATGGAGGGATGGAGGGATGGAGAGGAGGGGAGCACGTGTAGGATGAGATCGTCTGGGCAACGTGACGGGGGGGGGAGGAGGAGGGAAAACAAGACTAAAAGTGTAGCAGTGGTCCTGAGAGGCTGAGATCATGGAGGCAGCATCACCGCTCATCTCTTCACTCTTTAATGTTTTGTTTTTATTCATTCGATCCGACTCGTTCGCGCTCTCATCCCATCTGTGTTTATACTTGTGTCCTGACTTCCTGTTTGTTCTCATTCACTAAAACACTGAAGAAAATCCCCGTGTGTTGAAAAGCTTCTCGTCAATAAACCAGATCCAGATTCTGATAAAAACATCAAATCTGACTTGAACTGAAGCAAAATACAATTCTGTCTTCAGTTTTTTTTTTTACGTCCTGGTCCGAGCTGATTGGCTCGCTGTCGCTGAGGAGGGTGACTCTGCAGTTTAATCCTTGGTAGTATCGAATCGATATGTACCGAGCGACGACGACGGACAGAAAGGCACCAGTGAACCTTTTAAGTTGCACCTTTGAAACAACATCACTGGTCCGAGAGCAGACGTGAAGCTGCAGCTGCTCACAAACTGAATTCATGTCCGTCCACATTCCTCAGGAACGCTGGCATCAGCGACTGTAGCTAACGTGACGTTCAGGCGACTCGTGCGGTTCGGACGGCGCGGCACGCCGAGCCGAGCACATGACGGCAACAAGCTCGGGCTTGTTTGGATCCTGCTGCGCCGGCAACAACGACGACGAGCCGCTGTAATGAAATTAGAGCGAGCATGAGGAGGTGATGTCAGAGCTGGAGCGAGGACGTGGAAGGACAGACAGATACTGTCTCTGTGGACGGAGACGAATCAACCAGATAGACAGATTGTGCAGAAATATTTTCCACTCTCTGTTCTGTTACACTGACACTGTACAGTGACTGAGGCGACATAAAGTGGGTCAGTAGAGTTGGTTCCTTGTTTAATATTCACTCACGTGTTTCCAGCTGCTTCTCTTCAGACGCTCCGTTCGTTTCTTCTCTGAACAACTTCAGCTCCTCTGACTCTGTGAGACGAGCCGGACTCGCTGCAGGCCGTCGCTGAGGATGCATCACTTTCATTTTAGGTTTTCTGCACAACGTCAACATCCAGGATTTGGTCTTATATTTACACACACACACACACACACACATTGACTCACCCAGTAACTCAGTGCTGTCGACTCAACTGTTCACATCAAACTAGGGAAGGAAAGGATTAATGTAATGCTGCTGACGACTGAAGTGTGCTCACAGATTAAATTCTCCATATTTGGATGAGCTTTGTAGTGACATCACAAAGTGACAGGAAGTCCTGACGGCTGGTTTTAAGGCTCAGTGTCTGAATACAGGCTGTGTGCATTTCTCTGTGGACTGAGGCTTTGATACTTTCACAGTATTAATATAGAACCTAGAGCTGCTTTATAATCACACTACACATGGACGTCTACCTTTATACTGTATGGAGCTTTAAGACGCACGTCTACCTTTATACTGTATGGAGCTTTAAGACGCACGTCTACCTTTATACCGTATGGAGCTTTAAGACGCACGTCTACCTTTATACTGTATGGAGCTTTAAGACGCACGTCTACCTTTATACCGTATGGAGCTTTAAGACGCACGTCTACCTTTATACTGTATGGAGCTTTAAGACGCACGTCTACCTTTATACTGTATGGAGCTTTAAGACACACGTCTACCTTTATACCGTATGGAGCTTTAAGACGCACGTCTACCTTTATACCGTATGGAGCTTTAAGACACACGTCTACCTTTTCTAGCTCAGGACTCGTCCTGTGTCTTCGTCCTCCCTGTCACCTTTGCTCAGCTGTTGTGCAGCTGTCAACACCTGGACTGAAATGGGGGCTCTTCAGTATCGAGGCTGCAGCAGCTCGGAGCCTCCACAGTCTGTGTGTGTGTGTGTTGCCTTCACTGGCCTGCAGCAGTGTTGGAGCTGACAGCGACTTGTGACACTGACAGTAGCCGCAGGACACAAAGAGAGAGACTGAAGAGTTTCCAACTCCAACTCTGCAACTTTTCTGCAAAACAAACATCCACATACCGTATGACAGAGAAGTATCTCTGTACAGCGTGATGCTTCCCTCCCCTCACAGGCTGCTGAAGGAAGCGTGGCGTTTACAGTGTCTGGACCGCGGGGATGAACTGACATACGTCTTTAACAAAAAAAAATCGACCCTGTTGTTGTTTTCATTGACTTTATCAGTCTCTACTCCAGCTGTGGGTTTGTGTAGCAGCTGCATGAGGTAAAGTGATGTCACACCTGACCTCCTCCATCCTCTCCATCCTCCCCCGCCCCCACGGTAAAACACAGGTGCCGATGACGCAGCCGCTGTTAGAGCTGTTACATTCGTCCCATGATCCTGGCCCGAGGTCTGAAACACTTTGACCGTGTGGGTGATAAAAACGCTGCAGCTGCAAAATGCAAACGCTGTGATGTCAGCTGCTCTGTCATGCTCCACACCAACAGAGTCTGGATGGATAATGTGAGCAGTGATTGATCTGATATTGATCACCGTGTGTGTGTCTCTCTCTCTCTCAGGCTCAGCTCGAGGCCCAGAAGGCCACGCAGGACTTCCAGAGAGCCACCGAGGTGCTGAGGGCGGCGAAGGAGACCATCTCTCTGGCCGAGCAGAGGCTGCTGGAGGAGGACAACCGGCAGTTTGACTCTGCCTGGCAGGAGATGCTGAACCACGCCACGCAGCGGGTGAGGAGGGGGGAGGAGGAGAGAGGGAGGGGGGGGAGTGAACAGCAGGAGTAAAGAAAGATGAATCATTTCAGTTTGTTAAAAAAAAAACCTGCTCTGAACTCCATTTTATAAACATCACCTGGTTTCTGACCGTGAGCTCTGATTGGCTGTCACACAGGTGATGGAGGCGGAGCACACCAAGACGAAAAGCGAGCTGCTGCACAAAGAGACGGCGGCAAAGTACACGGGAGCGACGGGTCGCATGAAGCAGCTGGAGAAGAAACTCAAACGCACCATCAACAAGTCCAAGTGAGTCCGGTCACATGGGTTTGTCTGGTATGACATCATCACCACGTCTGACTGTCAGAATAAAGTGAAAATATTTTTAATCCAGCTCCACTCAGCCTTTCAAAATAAGAGGCACTTACTAGATAATGTTGGTGGGTTACTATAGAGCAGCCTGTGGTGGAGAAACAGGAAGTGGAGCTGTTTCAGGTGAAACCTAATCCAGATGTTCAGCCCTGATGTGGTCCATACGGGAAGTCACGAGTCGATGCCCAGCGTGTGACGTTCAAGTGACGTCTGAGAAGTGAAATGTTTTTTAGTCTCCTGAGAGAAGAGGTTTTTAAAGAGGAAGTAACCGTGTGAGCTGAAGCATTGAAGCAGGTTGTTTCCTGCCGTTTTGCTTTTCTGTGGAAGACGAGTAGAAGTGGAAGAGTTTTTTTTTTTTCTTTCAGAGAATCAGATTTTTTTATTTAAAAAAAAAATCACATTACTTTGATGTGATTTCTTGTGATCTCACAGTGACAGTGACGTAATAATAACTTTACATTCATATCCAGGGTTCAATCATAGAATACAGTCCAGGTGCAGTCTTGCTTTGCGTTGCCTCAGCAGGTTTCCATCGACATCACATCACTTATCTCCCTCTCCTCCTCTTCCTGGTTGCCATGGTGATGATATGGGTGCCACTCTTTTCTGGGTTACTCCGTGTTTTCCCCTCTGATCTAATCTCTTCCTCTCTTCTTCTTCCTCCACAGGCCGTACTTTGAGATGAAGGCCAAGTACTATCTGCAGCTGGAGGTGTGTGAACCTTTCAAAATAAAAGACAGGAAAAATGTGGAGCTTATTCTTGACCTTCGTCATAACCCTCCTCTTCCTCTTCCTCCTCCTCTCTCCTCCTCCTCCTCCTTCTCCAGAACCTGAAGAAGAACGTGGACGAGCGTCAGGCCAAACTGTCTCAGGCCAAAGCTGAGTACAAGGCGGCGCTCAGGAACCTGGAGATGATCTCCGACGAGATCCACGAGCGGCGGCGAAACTCCGCCATGGGCCCCCGGGGGAGGGGCGTGGGCGCTGAGGGCGACAGTGTCTCCGGGGACGACATCTCGAACTTCAAGATGGAGTCTGATGGGATATCCAGTGAGTACACACTGTCACGTCTCTCTCTCTGTCTCTGTCTCTTTCTTCTCGAGTCGATGGCGTTCGATTCTCCTGATGAGATAAAAGGCCAATTCAGAAAAGGTCGGCCCCGCCCACCTTGGTGCACTGCTGCTCACCTGGTGGCAGTGTAAATGTCAGGGCAGCTGTAATGAGATCTCCTGTGGTGGTTGTTAGTGGAGAAAGAGCAGAAAACCAACACATTCGTCTTTGTCTGTTTTTCTCTGAACGCTTGGTTTTTATCCCCGGAGAGTGAAACGGTGCGTTCGAGTGCTCTGACTTCAGTCAGGAGAAATGAAACACCTCAGCTGGACGTGATGTGACAGTCGAGCTCAGTGCTATTTATATCACACTCCTCTTTTCTCTCCCTCTTCATTGTTCATCCTTTTATCTTCTCATCCCTCTGTCCGTCCTCCCTCCATCTTTCTCCACCCCTCGTCTCTTCTCTTTTCCTTTATCTCTTCCCTTTCTCTTTTTTTCTTTCGTTTTCTCCTTGGTTTTCTTCTTCTTCTTCTTCTTTGTTTTTTTCCTTCCTGCCACATTTCACAGTTATCACAACGTATCTTTTCCAGTGCTTCATTTCAGATCCACATTTAAAATCAATATTATCAGAAATGTATCAAATCAAACTGATAATAAAATCAAATCATATCAAACATAAATCAACCCTGTCGATAATAAACATCGTGAAACTGTCCAGGGATCAGTCAGTCAATCAACAGATGGGCTTCCTTTGGTTCACCATGGCAACTCTCTCTCTCCTGCAGTGGCGTCAGTGTGTTTTGATGACGACCCGTGTGGCGGCGGTGGCGGCGACAGCATCATGTCTGAAGAAGACTCAGAGACTCGCTCCACCTGCAGCCTGGGCTCCACCCCCAGCAGCCCCCAGGAGCTGATGTCACCCTGCCCCTTCGCCTCCTCCTCCTCCTCCTCCTCTTCCTCATACACATCCTCTTCAGCGTCTCCATCGCCGACCCCCTCCTCCTCGTCCTCCACATCCTCCCCCGACCCCCCCTCCCGGCCCTGCAGTCTGGACCTGCCCAGTACCGTGTCCCTGTCTGACTTCAGCCTCATCTCCCCGGTGCTCGGGCCGCGCAGCGAGTGCAGCGGGGCGTCGTCGCCCGACTGCGACCTGGAGAGAGGTGGGTGATGGGAAACAAGCGAGTTTTGTGTCTGTGCTTCTGTAGAAAATTAGACTTTTAGTGGCTTTTTTCCAGCGTAAAATCGTTTTATATTTGATTTTTTACAGATTTGTTCTGACAAACAGAAGCAAAGGCTTTGTCTCAATAATATGTGAAGCTCACAAGTAAAAATTTTTTTTTTTGCTTGACTTTTTTTTTTTTTCTTGTGCTGGATTTTTTTTTTTTTTTTTTTTGTGCCGGATTTTTTTTTTTTTTTTCTTGTGCCGGATGTTTTTTTTTTTTTGCCTGACTTTTTTTTTTTTTTTTTTGCTGGCCCTAATACTCCTTCGTAAATGTGAAAGTCCCAGTATATAAAATAAATAATGTACCAATATCTTCAATTAAAAAGGCATTCACCTTTTATAGAAGGAAAAAAACTGCTATTTTGAAAACCTTAAAAAAAGGAAACGTTAACCCTTTCTTGACCGTCTCTCTTCCTGTCCTGTTGCAGGTGACCGAGCTGAAGGTGCAGAGGGAGACCTGGACAATGCTCCCACCTCCACCTCCAACAACAACAACAGCAGCTCCACCTCCGGCTCTAGCTCCACCACTGCAGTGAAGAAACCCTTCAGCCTGGAGGCTCGCTTTAGTTTCCTGAACCTTCGGCGTCCGCGAACCGACAACAACAAAAAACTGGACAACTGCTCCCAAAAGAACGAGCCGGGCGTCCTGGTCAAAGGAGTGTGAGAGATGAACTCTGAACTGGTTATAGACTCTTATCTGTCTCCACTCCATTGTGACCCAGTCATGGGACTATTATGGGCTGTTTATAAGCTACACTGCACTCCGCTGTTGCTGGGTGGACGGTTGATGGACGATAAACGATTGTTAGAAAATATTATTAATGTTATTTTTTATTGTTGTTCTCACTAACGGCTTCTAAAGCTTCTGTCACGTACACTAGCCGCCTGCAGACGACCTTCGGCCCCGGATCAACGTGAAAAATGCTCTGTCGTTGTAAAATATACTGAGAATTTATTCCTGCTGAAAAAGGCGCTGAGCATGTTGTAAACCACAGCGAGGTGACGTTAAGCTGCAATCAACGTGGAAATGTTCAATAAACGACTGGTCTACACCAACATGTTGTGTTATCTATGTGAATATCTGGAATAACTCTGGTGTTTGACTTTATGAGGAAAAAAAACTCTGAATTTATTAGAAAAAATCCAGAATTTATGAGAAAAAGTGTCACAATTTATGAGATAAAAACTCAGAATTTTTAAGAAAAAATTCAGAATTTATGAGAAAAAGTCAGAATTTATGAGATTAAAAAGTCATAATTTTTAAGAAAAATTCAGGATTTATGAGAAAAAATTCAGAATTTTTTTGAAAAAATCAGAATTTATGAGATAAAAACTCAGAATCTTTGAGGAAAAGTGTCAGAATTTATGAGATAAAAACTCAGAATTTTTAAGAACAAATTCAGAATTTATGAGAAAAAATTCGGAATTTTTTTGAAAAAATCAGAATTTATGTGATAAAAAGCTCAGAATTTTTATGAAAAAAATCAGAATTTATGAGAAAAGTCAGAACTTTTGAGAAAAACTGTCAGAATTTGAGATAAAAAATCAGAATTTTTAAGAAAAAATTCAGAATTTATGAGAAAAGTCAGAATTTATGAGATAAAAATTCAGGATTTATGAGAAAAAATTCAGAATTTTTTAGAAAATATCCAGAATTTTTAGAAAAAATCAGAATTTATGAGATAAAAACTCAGAATTTATGAGGAAAAGTGTCAGAAATTATGAGATAAAAACTCAGAATTTGAGACAAAAAAGCTCAGAATTTTTGAGAAAAAGTCAAAACTTGAGATAAAAGCTCAGAATTTTTATGAAAAAAATCAGAATTTATGAGAAAAGTCAGAACATTTGAGAAAAACTGTCAGAATTTATGAGATAAAAAATCTGAATTTTTAAGAAAAAAATCAGAATTTATGAGAAAATGTCAGAATTTATGAGATTAAAAAGTCATAATTTTTAAGAAAAATTCAGGATTTATGAGAAAAAAATCAGAATTTTTTTGAAAAAAATCTGAATTTATGAGATAAAAACTCAGAATCTATGAGGAAAAGTGTCAGAATTTATGAGATAAAAACTCAGAATTTTTAAGAAAAAATTCAGAATTTATGAGAAAAAATTCGGATTTTTTAGAAAAAAATCAGAATTTATGTGATAAAAGCTCAGAATTTTTATGAAAAAAAAATCAGAATTTATGAGAAAAGTCAGAACTTTTGAGAAAAACTGTCAGAATTTGAGATAAAAAATCTGAATTTTTAAGAAAAAATTCAGAATTTATGAGAAAAAGTCAGAATTTATGAGATAAAAATTCAGAATTTATGAGGAAAAATTCAGAATTTTTTAGAAAAAATCTGAATTTATGAGGAAAAGTGTCAGAATTTATGAGATAAAAACTCAGAATTTATGAGAAAAGTCAGAACATTTGAGAAAAACTGTCAGAATTTATGAGATAAAAAATCAGAATTTTTAAGAAAAAAATCAGAATTTATGAGAAAAAGTCAGAATTTATGAGCTAAAAACTCAGAACTTTTGAGAAAAAATTCAAAATTTATGAGAAAAAATTTGAATTTTTGAGAAAAAGTCTGAATTTATGAGAAGAATTCAGAATTTATGAGAAAAAGTGTCAGAATTTGAGAGCAAAACTCAGCATTTTTAAGAAAAAATTCAGAATTTGAGAAAAAAAAAACTCAGAATATTTAAGAAAAAATTCAAAATTTTAGAGAAAAAATTAGAATTTTTAAGAAAAAGTGTCAGAATCTGAGATAAAAAAAAAATCGGAATTTTTAAGAAAAAATTCAGAATTTATGAGAAAAAGTGTCAGAATTTGAGATAAAAACTCAGCATTTTTAAGAAAAAATTCAGAATTTAAGAGAAAAAGTTAGAATTTTAAGAAAAAGTGTCAGAATTTATGAGATAAAAAATCTGAATTTTTAAGAAAAAATTCATAACTTGAAAAAAAACTCAGAATTTTTAAGAAAAAAATCTGAATTTATGAGAAAAAGTTCAGAATTTATGAGAAAACGTCAGAATTTAAGAGAAAAAGTGTCAGAATTTATGAGATAAAAACAGAATTTTTCAGAAAAAATCCAGAATTTATGAGAAAAAGTCAGAATTTATTAGATAAAAACTCAGATTTTTTAAGAGAAAATTCCGAATTTATGAGAAAAAATTCCGAATTTTTGAGAAAAGTCAGAATTTATGAGATAAAAACTCAGAATTTTTAAGGAAAAATTCAGAATTTTTGAGAAAAATCAGAATTTTTGAGAAAAATTCAGAATTTTTGAGAAAAAGTCAGAATTTATCAGATAAAAACTCAGAATTTTTAAGAAAAAATTCAGAATTTATGCGAAAAATTCAGAATTTATGAGAAAAGTCAGAATTTCTGAGATAAAAACTCAGAACTTTGAAGAAAAAATTCAGAATTTTTGAGAAAAAATTCAAAATTCAAAATTCAGAATTTTTGAGAAAAAATTCAAAATTTTTGAGAAAAAAATCAGAATTTTTGAGAAAAAGTCAGAATTTGAGATAAAAATTCAGAATTTATGAGAAAAGTCAGAATTTCTGAGATAAAAACTCAGAACTTTGAAGAAAAAATTCAGAATTTTTGAGAAAAAAATCAAAATTTTGAGAAAAAAATCAGAATTTTTGAGAAAAAGTCAGAATTTGAGATAAAAACTCCGAATTTATGAGAAAAGTCAGAATTTATGAGATAAAAACTCAGAACTTTTAAGAAAAAACTCTGAATTTATGAGAAAAAGTGTCAGAATTTTTGAGAAAAAGTCAGAATTTATGAGATAAAACCTCAGAATTTTTATGAAAAACTTCAGGATTTATGAGAAAAAGTCAGAATTTATGAGAAAAAGTCAGAATTTATGAGATAAAACCTCAGAATTTTTATGAAAAACTTCAGGATTTATGAGAAAAAGTCAGAATTTATGAGAAAAAGTCAGAATTTATGAGATAAAAACTCAGAACTCTTAAGAAAAATTCAGAATTTATGAGAAAAAGTCAGAATTTATGAGAAAAAGTGTCAGAATTAATGACATAAAAACTCAGAATTTCAAAGAAAAAACTTCAGAATTTATGAGAAAAGTCAGAATTTTTAAGAAAAACCAAATAATTTGAGAAAAAAATTCAGAATCTTTTGTCTGTCTGTCTATCTATCTATCTATGTATCTATGTATCTATCTATCTATCTATCTATCTATCTATCTATCTATCTTCTGTCTGTATCTATTTCTGTGACTGTCACTTTACACACATCACTGAGTGTAAACATTTGTCTAAAGTTAAACTTTAAATCTTTGTCAAACCAAAGTAGATTCCTGCGTTAAAAGACTGTTGAAGCCTCGGAGCAGCTTCAATCTCTTAAGAGACTGACTCACCATTGGAGACGCACTCTAGTGGTCAAGAGAGGAACTGCAGCTCAGTGTCATCTTCATGTTTCAGCTCAGCCTTGACTTCCATCTTTGCTGCCTCCATCTAAAGCCTGGTGGCCTGAAACTCAAAGGAGTTGGAGTTTTTGTCTGATTATATAATGATCTGCACAAGCTGATGCTTTTAATAAGAATACATGAAATAAACCATGTCCCTGTGTGTTTACCTTTAAGTTAATGTGACATTTATCGATGATGAAGTTGTCATCATGTTGTGCGACAGTGTGTTGTGTTGTTTGTCGACCACGTGCCTCCAGCAGCAGCTGCAGCAGCTGCAGCAACACACTCAGCTCTAATTCACTTAAACAACTCCTCCTTTCACTGGTTTCACACTTACACACTCTAAATTGACCTTTCAGCCTCTCTTCTTCTCTTTCTTTTTTCTTTGTAGTCACTGGGGGATGTGAACATCACGTTAACCTTTACGCCTCATCAATGAGTCGCCTCGGTCTATTGATCTTCTATCAAAAACAATTGTAATGATTTAAATGAAGATTAAACATCTGCACATGATGTTTGGAGCCGAGGAACGACGACTGGGTTTAGTTTCTATGTTAGGAAACAGCTTCTCTGTTCATAATTAACAGGCTGCTGTGACCTCTGACCTTTCACCTCTTCACTGACACAGTATGAATCTATTAATCCAAATATTAACTTCTCCTCCTCCCATGTAGATAAGTAAAGACATAATAAATAAAGAGCAGAGACAGAGGCAGGCAGCATTTACATCATCTTCTGTATTCAAAGTTTGAACACGTCATTTCACCCAACATTTAGTGCAAGTTCTGCAAAACATTACATCATCGTTCATACAACAGGTGGCTGCACGATTGTCCTGCTGCGTCTTTACATGAGATGGTTCGTTGTCGGTTAAAAAGAAAAAAAAAAAACACAGAGAGACGATCGATCACTCGATGCTCACACAGGTCATGGATGAACAAGTGGATATTTGACATGACGTGTTTGGCGATGAATATTTAAAGCTTTATATGATTTTTACTTTTAATTTTACTTCAACCTTTTACGTAGCACAGCAGCGTCGCCAGTTCATTTACAGTCAGCTCTGCTTTTATTGTGAAAGACTCCTGACAGTGATTGACAGGTGATCGTTGTTTTTGTTGTTTTGTTGACACATGCAGGAGCCAATACCCAATCAGCAGCCTGATCAATTGATATATCTGTCACTTACACTAGTTCCAGATTCAGAAACATGTTGGTTTGTGTCACTGTGAACTTTCAGCTCCTGGTTCTGGATGTTGCTTTTTATATTTTATGAGCTGAACAGTGGATTAAAATAAATCAATAATCAATGGGCGCAGCGTTCAGCTTCAGGTTCGTGCGAGGACACGAGGAGTCTCGACACTGTGTTACCTTGTGTTTCCAC
Source organism: Caranx ignobilis (assembly GCA_021432705.1). Classification (NCBI taxonomy): domain Eukaryota; kingdom Metazoa; phylum Chordata; class Actinopteri; order Carangiformes; family Carangidae; genus Caranx; species Caranx ignobilis. The sequence continues at coordinate 24,188,947 of MU270012.1, forward strand.
ATTCACCTCACTAACATGGAAACATGTGTGTGACTGAAGGACGTCACACTGATGTGAGGTGACCGGGCCAATCTGAGCTCCAGGTCCAAACACACTGGTTCTTTCTTTGAGCTTCCTGTCGTCATGAAGTCGAAAACAAAACTCCACGTGACGAGCTGCAGCCAGGTGACGAACTGAGGTGGTGAACTGAGGTCGAGCTGCTGCTAACTGTTTGACTGTTCGGTACGGTGGCCCACAGAGGTCAACATTCAGAAAACTCAACAGGAAGTGTTTCTGGGGGGGGGGGGGGGCACAATAAAGTGACGGACCAGGCTGCGGCGCTTTGGTTCAAAGCTTCTTGCGACCTGTTAGTGGAGTCTGGTTTATTAGAACGTCAATATCACATCAATGATCATATGTTCTGTTAGCTTAGCATTAGCCTTTAGCCTGGTCCGTCACTTTATTGCGTCCCCCTGGAAACACTTCTGTTGTGTTTAGTTTGTTTTGTTTTTTTTTTTTGCAGATGAATTTGTTGTTTTCTGAATGTGTAGCACGTTTGCATCTTTGCCTCAGTTCTCTGAAGTTGCGGTGCACTGAGCCCTCAGGGCCACCGTACTTCAGTTTTCATTTGCATTTACCGATGAACTGTGTTGTGACAATAAACAGGAAGAGAAAAAGTGCAGTTTGGTAACATTAAAGTAAACAGAGGATGTGTACTTGGCAAGACATTTACATTTTTTTTTTACATTTAAAAACCTTTTGTGATGAAAGTCAAACATTTCACACACACACACACACACACACACACACACACAGGTATAACACATTCGGTGTGTGACACCTGCCTGGAGCATTGCCTAGTGCTGACGTGAGGCCCGTCGGTGAGATCAGGCTGCTCACATCCACAGACAACATGAAGACACATCATTCAGCTGCTGCCGTACTGGTTCCCTGTGCTGCTGCTGCTCCTGAGAGTTTAAACAACAAAGACAACAAAGTAGAACATAAAGTAGAAACCTTCATGGAAACGATCGCCCTCTCCCCTCCATCCAACCTGTCAGCGTTTCAGTTCATCTGGCAGAGTGTCAGGACTAAATGTCGACACGTCTGCTCAGGTTTTGGGCAAAGAGGAAAAACAATGAGGCTTTTTCTGCTTTTGTTTCGTAGCTGCTTCGTGTCCCAGTAGCTTTGCAGTAATGAGCATCTCTGACATTCGATGTCAACGTGTGTTTCTTCAGATTTCTTTTTGATTCTTTAACCTGCTCCTTTAACAGCTGGACTTTCTGCTCCCTGTGGAGAAGCAGGTCAACACCTGGATTCAAACCGGCTACAGACGACATGGTTGACAGGTCAATGCAGAGGCATCGCTGGCTTCACTTTCTGACGGGATAACAAGTGGGACGTCCCTGAACTGTTGGTCTTACTTCATCCACTACGACTGAAAATGATGCAGAGACACTGGAGCGCTGACCAGACCACTTCCTGTTCACTACACTGGGAAAAACTGTTCTTCGAGATTAAAACAGGAACTGTTGCTGCAGGGTCGGAAACTACCTCCTTTTTCTAAGACACTGGTTCTGAGAGTTGAGTACTTTCTGCCAGGGACCTCCCTCAAGTTCCCAGGAAAAAAAATGATATGTTTTCACTATATTTCCCTTCTGAAGTAACACACTGACAAACTGTCACAAGTTTCAACCGCGAAAATGAAAAAAATCTGATCAGATGAGAAAAACCGTGGGGCCAAAGTAAGATATTGAGATTCGTTAGGAGCCAAAAAAAAATCTCAGACCAGACGTGATTTCAAACCTTTTATGTGGAAAATAAAACCTGAAAAGTACCGTAACATTCGTCAGAGTCGAGGTGCTCACTGCAGCAAAACCGAACCTGAACAGAAGCGGTCGCTCTCAGGCAGCTCGTGTTGTTTTTAAACCCTCCCACACACACACACACACACACACACACACACACACACACCGTCCACGCGGTCATGTGATTTACTGCCAGTGCTAATTATCCACATGTGTGCAGGTGCAGAGGAGTGAGAGATGGTGTCTGATTCATTTTGGCAAAAGGAGGCTGAGATGTTGTCGTGACGATACAAAGGTTCATTTTATCTGTGTCGCCTTGACGATTGACAGGTTCGTCCAAATGACTTCCGTATTGATCATTTATTCCTTCCAAGTCCACGATCCGTCCCTTTTACATCAGCTCAGGATTCAGGACAGCGATAACAGGCTGAGGCGGTGTTTGAGTTGAAGCTTCCAGCCTCACTCTGGACTCTTTGGGCTTCGAGGAGGCCGAGACACCTCAGCACATTCAGACAGAAACATCAGGACACCCCCCCCCCAGTCCTCCCTCCCTGGGCTCCGTCTTCATTGGAGCTGGGAGACCTTGAGGGGTGCGGTGCTGCCAAAGTCCAAGAAGAAGGGCCCTTCCTGTTTGGGCAGGAAGGTGGTGGGGATGACGTTGTAGATGCCTGCAGGGACGTGCTCCACCTCCATGTAGCAGAAACCACATCTGGAGACAAAAAGACAGACAGAGTGTGAGAAACCAAGTGAAACTCATGGTAAACGATCCAGATGTTCCTCACAATTCAACACGTTCTTCCCCCGATTCGGTTCAGTAGTTTTTGCATAATCCTGCTGACAAACAACCAGTCGCCGCTCTAATCTGCAGAACCGGAGTGTGGAGTGTGTGTATAAAGAGCTACTATCTGCAGAGACATGTGGCCGACCGGTGTGACATCGCTGAGATGTTGAGATTCCTGTGGAAACGGTCACAACAGCACTTCTTGTCTTCCTGACTCGGACAGAAACGGCTGCTGATGTTTGTCTGTAAAACGCTCACAGATACTGTATCTGATGCTGTAAATGACAAATACAGTATAAAGGTAGATGTGTGTCTTAAAGCTCCATACGGTATAAAGGTAGACGTGCGTCTTAAAGCTCCATATGGTATAAAGGTAGACGTCCATGTGTAGTGTGATTATAAAGCAGCTCTAGGTTCTATATTAATACTGTGAAAGTATCAAAGCCTCAGTCCACAGAGAAATGCACACAGCCTGTATTCAGACACTGAGCCTTAAAACCAGCCGTCAGGACTTCCTGTCACTTTGTGATGTCACTACAAAGCATTCACACTAAGCCCCACCCACCACCACCTGGACCCACCATCCAAAACTTTGCAGGATTTGATTTCTCTGAGTGTTTTATTCTGAAATCTGCTCTGTTTTTATTGGATCAGTCAGAAAACAGTCAGCCAATCAGAAGAGAGGAAGCCAGAGCCTCCTCTCTTCTGATTGGCTGACACTGACCTGTTGTTTCTAGAGCTCCAGAGAGAAGCTGAGAGAGGAAGATGGAAAACTACACTGAGATGGTTTTTTAAAGATCCTCTCTTGGATGAACCCTTCAAGATAAAACACTGGAGAACCATGTCGTAAATCAAAACTACACTAACATACACGGTAGAATAATATAACTGGCTTATAAATAAAAAACAACACCAGTGCAGCATCAGTGTTTCATCGGCTGACTGAGAAACTCCACAAGTCAAGAAGAGTCCAGAACAATCCAAGTGTAATTGAAAGAGTCATGTGACCAAACATTAACACAGAGCACAATGAGCTGAGTGTCTGACGTGATCTTGTGACGAGGAGGAACAGCGGTTACATGGATATTATTAATAGTAGAAGTAAATCAACTTTAAAATATAACATGGAAACGTCTCTAATGTCTTTAATGTGAAGTTTTCAAAAGAGACCGAGGAGCTCATTTAGGTTTGAACATCAGGAGCGGAACAATAAACTTAATAATCTATAAGTATCAGTATCAATAGATGTGTGAAATCACATTATGAGAGTGTGACACTTAAACGTCTCACTCTGTCTGGTTTCATAATAATATAATGTTAATTACTGGGTTATTTACACTTACAAACGCTCTTGTTTAGGTTTCTCTGCAAGCGTTCAGATCTCTTTAATCCTCACCAATCTAATTATTTCCTTCATTTCTGGTACATCAGCATGTCTGTGCAGTGAGGCCGGACATTAATGTCATGTTCTATTGTTGTGTAACGATGATGAAACAGCAGGCACCACCGAAGAAGACGTCAAAACCTTCACCGTACCTGTAATCTCCACTGCTCTTCTTCTGGAACGCCGCTGCACCCGGATCTCCGACCGTCGACACCGTCACCATCTCAAAGCCAACGCTGTACTGCCTGCAGACACAGAGACGGTCACACTGTTACACCGCTCCATTTCTGTTGTACATGAATTCATTTGTTCAACTGCTCATTAATGCAGAGATCTAACGGGTCGATCGCACGGAGGCGGCTCAGCGCGTTAGGTCGCGTAAACACGGTGGAGACGATCTAGTTCTAACTGAGCACCAGAATCAGGTCCAATCATGTCCCATGAGAACCAGAACCTGCGAGGAGCAGGAAGTGCATCTCATCCTGCAGGTCGTTCTCTCTCTATAATCTCCTCCTCCTCCTTTATCTCCCTGATAAACCTCGATGTGGCAGGTTATCTCACATAACCAGGCCTGTCTCCACATTTGCTGAGTCAGCTGTGGACTCTGGTCTGGCTGCGTGTCTTTAAACCAATCATGATGCAGCAGCAGAGCAAACGAGGTGTCTGTGGGAAAAACTGAGAGATTTACATCTTTGCCATTTTACACTTATTTCAAGGTTTCATCATGTACATTAACAGATACTTGGCCCTGATTACGGCATGTTCCCATCTGTGTGTGTGTGTGTGTGTGTGTGTGTGTGTGTACAGAGCCAGGGTTCAGAACAGTCAGCACATTTCTCATTGTCAGAAAATCCTCCACACATTCCTGACCTTCCTGACAGCCGCTGCGCGCACGCCGGTGATATAAGAGTCTTAAGTTTGCAGCTCAGTCGCGACTCGGTCCGAACTACAGATGAGTCTTTCATTCATCGCACTTATGTATGGAGTTATGTAAACATGGCGGGAGACGGCGTGAAATGTGATGCACGTCACAATACATCTGTCATGTCACCGGAGCGAGGAGGCAGACTTAAAAATGCTGCAACCTTTGAGTCATCCTGCAGTGTGTGTGTGTGTGTGTGTGTGTGTGTGTGTGTGTGTGTGTGTGTGAGTCATCCTCTTAATGAGTCTTTAATAAGTCGGACAGGTTCGTTTAAAAAAAAAAAAAAAAAAGCGCCTGCAGGGGAAACACCGCTGCTTTCATTCGTGTGGATTTCCAGCGTGAGTGTTCAGGTATTTATGTCACAGGATGTTCCAGTATCTTTCAAAATAAAATGTCAGCTGTGCAGTTTAATCCAGTCAGTTTTTTTTTTGTGCCACTATTTTCCAATTTATTTATTTTTAATGTCCTGTCATTGGTTGATCCACTGGAGAAAAATAATGTTAGTGTTGTGTTCATGATCCACACAACACTGTAGGAAATCACAGTGGACAATTATTCATTAGAGGATTTTCACCTGCGTCTATGGATTCAGAGTTTACTGCAGAGCTGCACTGAGGTCATCATCAATAATCAAAGTTATTTATTGTAAACTATAAAATGTTGAGCCTATAACACAGATTGGTCACAAGTGTTGCTGGAGAATCATCGTTGAGATCTTAAATTTTAACCTAGAAGGGTCTTTGTTGACGTATCCAGGCACTTTATACTTTATATTGTCTTTGTATGGTTTTAATGTGTGTAACCCGTCATGCTCATGCCGGCACATTTACAGATATATTAAAATGTAAATGAACAAATAAATGAATATCTGAAGCACTAAAGTTAACACCATCAGCACCAGGTGGGTGTGTCCTGACCTGGATCCTCGCAGCTCGATGAGCAGCGGTCCCGGCCGCTCCACGTTGATCTGATAGATTGGGTTGTGTTTGTACGAGTCCTTGTAGTTCCCACAGCCTCCAGCGGTGACGCCCTTCCACTGGCCGTTGATCTGAGGACACAAGCAGAGAGACACACACACACACACACACACACACAATGATTAAACACCAGGACTTGTAAATACCATCTGTGGCCTGGTGCAGGAGCGTCGTGTGTTACGTACCCTCTTGGTGTTGGTGAAGGGATTCGGGATCTTGGAGAAGGTGAATTTTCCTCCAGAGTAAACCTGGGTGAAGAAACGAGATCGACTGGTCATGAGCCTGAGCAAACTCACATTCATAAATATTCAGTCCAGCCCCTCCTCTTGGCTTTTATTTTGAAATATTAATTTTTACTTGTGTGTCACCTGTCTCCCCTCCTTCATCCTTTAATTCAGATAAAGACCATTAACCTGCAAACAGCAGAGCTGGACTGTTTCTTCCACCTCCATGTTCTTGGTTTTTGATCTTTTTTAATCACAAAAAACGTCCAAACTACAAAAACACTTTCCACAGATTTGGTTTTTCCTCATCGGCAGCTGTGTGAAACACATGCTAACACATGTTTCATGGAACATGTAACGTGGGAGCGACTGTGTTCATTTATTCATGGCTCTCAGTGGATCCTTCGTACTGGAGCTGCTCTGCAGGAGAAAACAAAAAGCATGTTTCCTGTTTCTGGCTTTAATCTCTGGTGAACGGGAGGGAGCTGATGATCAAAGAGAAGCACTGATCTGAGCTCAGAGGGTCGTTTACATGCTCACACAGAGAGAATACATACAGAATACATACATACATACATGAACACACACACACACACACACACACACACACATGCACAGAGCACATGTTGTATTTTAATGAGTGATTTCAGCAGCAACTGTTCTCCACTCTGCAGAAACCAGAGGAGACCATGAATTATAAAATACTGAAAGAAATATATTTGGGTCACACGTGTACACACACACACACACACACACACACACACACACACACTGCCATTTCATATCTGTCAATCAAATTTCAGGTCTTTATAAGTAGATTTTTTGCTGCACTGATAAAACCTGGACGAGTAAAGACTGGTGCATCGGTCACTGAGATTAAAGACGGATAAAGTAGATTCAAACAGAAACTGACCCTGAGTCAGTTTTAGCCACACGAGGCTGAACTTGTAAAACGTTAACAGACTGAGCTTCAGTTCTTTGTTCTGTGATACTGAAGGAGAGAGAAATGCAAACAGAGAAGAGTCGGCGTCTGTGGGAAATAAAACACTGCTGCGTAAAGTGAATTATCACCTGAGCGTCTGAGTTTATACAGAGAGTGAAAAACTTTCTCATTCATCCTCTAAAAACAACTTCAGATCTTATTTTTCTTTTTTTTGACAAGTGTTCTGGTTCGTTCCAGTTCACAACAACACGCCCACTTTCATTAATCAATACGGAGCTCCTGATTTTGTTCAATACTTGGCTCCAGAGCCTGTGTGTCAAATCTGTTGCAAGTGGTTGGTATCTGTGGCGCCCCCTGTTGGCCAGTCTCAAAAGAGCTGAAGACACGCATGATCATTTTTTGATGGCTGGTTATTGATCGTGTGTTGATAGATATTTTTGACTGATCTCTCATGCTCATATAAAACTTTTCCTCACCCGTAGTGTGTAGTTGATGGTGTTTTGTTTCTCGTACTGGGAAACCACCAGTGTGAAGGTGTGTGTCCCGGCGCTGGTCAGTCTGATCTTGGTCAGGTAGTGTGGGCTGTTGATGCGGATGCCGTCGATGTACGGAGGGGGGTCGGCTGTAAGGGGAGGAGGAGCCAGAGGAGGTGAGCTGCCTGTCACTCATGTCCAGGTCATATATGTATATGTATATCACAGTGTGTGTGGTGAGGGAACTCACCTGGGTAATAAACCTTCTTCCCATCTGTCTTGTAAACAACCAGAGTGATAAACTCTCTGTTCTGTGCAAAATCATCCTGGAGACAAACAAACAAACAAATCAACAACGATTAGATGAAAGCGACATCAGTTCAGCACCATATAACCGGTGGTGAGATTGGTCCTGGCGTCTCCACCTTGTCAGTGATGTGCCTGGTGAGCAGCACCCACACAGCAGCGCCGCCTGTTGGACACTGGACCTCCAGCTTGTACTGGGGGTTGTTGGCCAGGCTGTAGACGTCCTTCACCGGGCCCTGCTTCCCATCCCAGCTACTGCAGACCACACACACACACACACACCTCAGCCTGGGTCTGATGTAAAATCTACACAGAGGCAGGTGCATGCGCTCATACCTGTGAATACAGGAGGACTCTTTGAACAGCGCTGGGTTCCAGCTCAGGTAGATGACGTCGTAGTACTGACAGAGGTCCTCCCACGCGATCCAGAAAACACCTGGAGAGCGACAACATATGTTATCTGATTATAGCAATAAAAGTACTTCTTAGTTCAGTATTTCTGCGCCTTCAGCTCCAGGGATGTACTGTAAATCACTGCACTGATGTATAGACCTGAACTTTACCTAGTGGCGACGTTAGATGTCTCTGGTGAAGTGGGAAATATGAATTCATCTTTTTAAAGGTCAGATACGGAGCAGGAGTCTAGACAAGACTTCTGGTTTCTCTCCAGGACTCATTACGTCACCTGCACTGATCCCTCACTGGCTTCCCACTGCTGATTTCTAAAAGCAGCTTGGACGAAGCCGCCGCTGCTTCCTTTTCAAGTAACAACGCATTTCGATTTGTCTAATCTTTATCATTAGTACCTGCTCATGACTTCCCTGGATGTGAAATGAATCAATCTGTCAGCTTTACTCCTTAAACTGCTCGTACACTGTGTCCATAACGATGCCAACTTCCCATGTGACTCTTCGATGCTGCTCTTTGTTTGTTGATCTGGTGAGAGGTGTTTTACCGTTATCGAACTTCTGCGCTGTCTTGGGGTCAAAGTTGAGGTATTTGAGGAGTTCGGGCGTCCAATTCTTGTCGTCCCGCTCGCTGTAGCGCCCCTTCCACCGGAGATGACTCCATGGGTTCTTCAGCTGCAGGAAACGCATTCCCTGCACAAAACACAAGACTCAAAGGGCTCAGATGACGGTGAATGACTCACAGAGACCGGCGGGTTTGATTCTCTACCTTCATTAAAAACATTTAATTTCCCAGGACTGGTGTGAGCAGCTTATTTCTTAGTTCAGTCGTGCTGTTAAATCCAGTCAGCAGTGATTCATACGTGTTGGGTTTTAACTCCAGTTGAACATGGAGAAGTTTTAGCAGCTGTTTTAACTTTGTTTTAGTGAACGCATCATTAAATCTAATGTTCCTCCATCCTGTATCGTGCTGCCTAAGATGAGCTCACCTTGTATTCCCTGATGTCGAGGACAGCGTAGGCGTGTGTTGGCACTAAACCCCATCGATCCCCCTCTTCCTCTGTCATCACTCCTGTTGCCGTGGTGATGAGCACATCGCCCCGGTGAAACCTAGAAATTAAAAGAGCAAAAAGCAAAACATTAAAAAAGGTCCACAAATCATTTTAAACTTGAAGACAGCTTGTTTTTTTTTACAATACATATATATATTCACCTCTGGAAGAGCATGCGGAAGGTGTCATCCTTGCTGAATGACTGATTGTCAGAGTGCATAGCGATGCGTTCAGGGATCCAGCCAGTGAGTGCGTGCAAATCGATGTTCTGTAAAAACACAACACAACGTTACAGAAAACTTCTTCCAAAACTTTCAAGAAATCAAATGTGTTTTTATCACGTGTTCCTCATTTGCTTTTCTTTGTTTTAAATTCAGTTTTTGTCCAGGAAGGCAGATGAAACAAGTCGTTTTCAAAGTCCACATGATTTTGAAAATTCTGGGCGTGTGTTGCTGTGTGTGTCTGGACAGTAAAAACGACGACATAGACACCCATGGTGGCTCCTGATTGGCTGATCAGGCTCAACTACCAGTGATGAAAACAACACGATAATGGATTCAAAGTGTCTTTGACCTTTGACCTTGTCGTCTTTGCTGCAGATGTTGTTTTAACTCAGCGGCTCTTTGTTGCCTTCACGTGCTCAGTGTACGTGCACGTCGTTTCTCTTTTAAAGCAGTGTGTTCAAATGAAAACGTAGTCATGTTGACGCAGTGAGCCAAACCCTCCTGGCTGACTCCGTGTGTTTCACTCACTGAGTTGGAGCCGGGGAAGTCGTAGCCTCCCATCACCTTCATGTAGGCCTTCTCGATCAGGGACACCCACAGCTCGTTCCTGTTGCTGGAGTAGGAGCACAGCAGCTCGCCGTTACGATCCACGGGCAGGTAGTCGTCTATGATCACCTGAGACAGAGACAGGCTGTCAGGTTGTCTGTGCTTCTCCTCCTCCTGGTTTTATTACTAAACTCACAGTACTACAGGTGATTTTCCTGCTGTACAGGTGAACCGGTCTCTCACCTTCCTGGGAACGCCATTGATGTGCAGCTTGACCATGTACTTCCCACAGGGGTTATACTCTGGTTCCCCTCGCCTGTTCTGAGGGTAGATGATGCTGCAGCACACACAAACACCCACACAAAGTGTCAATGAGAGACTGAAGCTAAACAGAAAGGAGGGTATCAGACCCTGAACGCACCACCCCAGTACCTGGTGATTAGTTTCTTGTTGTAGCGCCTCTCGTAGGCGGCGCTGATGGCGAGCGAAGCCACGAAGGAGCAGTCAGACACCACCGTCTGGAGGAAAGCAGTGAAGGTCACATTAGATATTATACGAGTTGCATTTAGGTGCTGTCGGTTATTTTATTTATATATATATATATTTTACCCTTATGCTGTTACGCCATCTACTGGCTGGATTAAAAGTGAGTGTAAACACTGACCTGCTTGATGCTGAAGCTGGACACAGACATGATCATGGTGGGGTTATTGCAGATCTCGTCCGGCCTCACCCAGCGGGAGAAGATGGCTTTCTGTTTGGGCGACAGAGCCAGTTTCCCCGACTTGTCCCTGAGTGGAAGAACAACAGAGACTCAAAGTCTGTTTACTTCACTGACTCCTCCCAAACCTCCCTCTGTTTCACTCATCGCGGTCTAAACCTCATCCAACAGATCTGTTAGATTTCACAGACGCTGATTTTACAGCAGATCGATCTTTTTTTTCTGTTGAAATTTAATCATTAAGTTAAAAATAATTTTACTGCAGGCGCACGTTGACAGACTGAGCTTGTTTTCGTTCTGAAATCAGACAGTCAGCATCATTAGATCATCATGATTACATCGTGTTGGTGTGTGTTGTCATCTTTCAGGTTGCAGCAGTGATTTATGTTCTTGCAAAACTTACTTCTGTTTTATGATGCGTTTGTTTGTCTGTTTGTTTCTATTTCCCCTTTTTTTTTCCTGTGACAGTGTCTTCTCTTGTTAAACTCTGATAAGAGCTGGTTTATTCTCTTATTTAACCAATAATTGATCGATTGGAAGGACAGATCAAAACTTACAGCGACATTCATATCAAAACAATGACACTGAATATGAATAACAGTAAGAGGAACGCACGAGAAGGGGACGGGGAAGGCGAATCGCTCCTTCAGGTCCACGCTCATGAAGGGCACGTAGGCGATGCTGTTGATTGTAGACGTACTCCTGAAAATGAAGAAGAGGAAACAGCTGATTGTTTGTCATCAGTGTCGGTGACTTCAAAGAAACAAAGACTCTCAGACTTGTCTGTGGTATGAGGATCTATTTAAAGGTCCTCTCCTCCTAAAACCTGCTTAACGAGTCTTTACTCTTCACTTTAGTTTCACTTTTGTAATCGAACCTCATGGCACTTATCAAACAGATGTTTGTATAACATTTACATTGTGGCTCCAGTTTCTAATGACTTTACTGGACATCTTCTTCACTTGGTTTATATTTCACACTGTTTCTGTTATTCTTTTTTAATTCTTACAGGATTGTTGGGAAGGATAAAGGATTAAAAAGAAAGAGATGTCATTTTGTTGATTTCCAGTTCCTCCTGTCATTAGAAGTCTTTAACAGTCACATATTTACACACTGATTCGCCTTGTCTCTCATCAGTACTCATGTAACACTATCTAGTTTCAGAGCAGATTAAAATCCTCAGATGTTCTGGTTGAGCTCAGACATTTCCACGTCTACCAGAACCTGTGGGTCACTAATCCTCTGAAGTACCACCATTAACCTCCAGTCTCCGTCTCCGTCCCTGTCCGTCTCACCTGAGCACCTCGATCTCTTCAGACGTGTAGCGCTGACCGTGTGGCTCGCTGGACTGGACCGCCCGGACCGGCTGGGGGTGAGGTCGGTCGTGGAGGCTGAAGTCGGGTCCCAGGGGGAAAAACTGACGGACCGGTCCCCCAGAGTTGCTGCCAGACAGCTTCGCTCCAGAGGGGCCCGTCCTGTCCTGAGTCTGGGCTGCACCTGATCTGGACTGGGAGTCTTTAAGACCTTCAGCTCTGAAAGAAGACGGAGCAGGAGGTTTTTATTTACATGTGTAAAACCAGTGGAATAATATGACACAATGACTCTCTTTAACAAATAAAACACAAAACACAAGAAGAATAAAACTCCCATGAGATCAAGAATCAGAACGAGCTGCAGTTTCCAGCTTCACATCAACCTGTGTCACAACAAATTAATAAAACAGATACAATAACATACAGTATTTATAACCTACGTAAAAACCTCTACTACGCAGCCGTGACACAGCTGCAACAGCACGTTACAGTGAAAGAGAAGAAACGGTGACATCTACCTGTCTAACGCTTGACGTGCTAACTGCTTCAGCTTGGTCTGCAGCGCCTGGTCCGACGTGTCGTTGGACTGTGGGAAAACACAGAGGAAGAGTGAGGAGGCAAACAGGAAGTAACGTCTGAGGTCGCCGTGTCTGACAGAGAGAGAGAGTGTCTGAGCTACCGTCTTGATGCACAGCTCCACAGCCTGAGTGTACAGCTCAATGGCTTCGTCGCCATTTCCCTTCTCGTCTTCCTCAAAGGCCTGAGTGACCAGGAAGTGGGCGCGCTCCAGGTCCACCTGCTGCCGGGACTTCAGCGGGTCGATCTTCTGAGCCTGGACTGGGGGGGTCAAAGGTCAGGAGAAGGAAAGTTTAGGACAGCTACAACTACTAAGCTTCAACTACTGTTTCTTACAGGGTTTTTAATGATCATTTACCTGTTAATGAAACACATACAGGTGATTGTAACTCTGACTTCAGGCAGAAAAACACTTCACTTAAATTTCATACCTGTTAAAATGATGACACGTGTTCAAACTGTCTATACGAGTTGTTTATGGTCATTTCAGATATGTCATGTGTTGCATGTGAACTGCAACACATGAGGAGCATATTACAGCTACACACACTGCGCTAAATGTTATTCAGTCTCCATGGTCACACCCATCTACACACACACACACGCCCTTAGTGTGGGGAGAGTCACGGAAAAACACAGTCAGACAGCAGCAGAGAAAATATGTCCTCAGGGCTCGTTCAGGAACATTCCTCCTGAATAAGTTCTCCTTACGGCTCCGATTATTCAAAGCTCCGATGAGACAAACGGGAAGTTCACAGTGTTAAAAACACGTCACATCGACACAGAAAAATCTCCGTTAACAGCAGCTGTTGATGTTTGTCTTCTGTACTTGTGTTTACAACAGCAACATAGACTGTAAAGAGTTTATAATGTACTTTTAATTCCTCTGGTCTTCAATTTTACTAAAATCTCGATATCATACATTTCATTTCTAGCTTTACTTCTTTAGTTCAAACTCCTCAATTTCAGTATTTCGTCTTATAAACATTACTTTCATTTATTACTAGGTCACAGTTGATCTAGGTGTGTGTGTGTGTGTGTGTGTGTGTGTGTGTGTGTGTGTGGTTGAAAGGAACAGGTTTCTATTGATTTGAAGTAGTGTGGAGGTAAAATCTCATTGGGTTCACTCGTGGTCTCTGTTGTAGAGTTTCATCCTTATGCAGGATAACACAGTGGCTCCACTGTGTCTCTGCTCAGGTGAGCTCACCTGCGTTATGGAGGGCTTGGACTCGATCCAGGTACTCATTCACTTTGTCCTGGATGCCATCCAGCTTGGACCCTGCCATGCCAGCATATATCAGGGCCTGGGCTGCCTCCTATGGCAAACAGTCAGAAACAGAAGCAGCTGTTCAGGTGAAGACATCTATTCAGTGACAGTTCCCGAAGCTACACCTCCTGAAATGCTCCTGTGACTCCATCAGGATAAAATCATGACATTTCGTTATCTTCTCTTTCATGTGGGTTTTGGAAATTAAAGTCGCAGGCTACAATATGCAAGTGAAAGTATGTGGTAACTTTGATTAGCTAAGTGCTAACGTTGACAGGTTAGGGTAGCAGACGTCCACTCACCTTGTAATAAAACACAGCCTCGTTGTATTTGCAGTTTTGGTCATATGTGACAGCTGTTTTGGCAAATTTGACAGCATCGAGCTCCAGCGCCGCGCAGTCCATCCTGAACACAACTTGTTGACAGAGTGACAAGCTCTGACTAAGCCAGCTAGCGGGCTAGCTAACTGCTAGCTCCCGTAAATTCGCCAAATTAACAAAATGCCCGCGTTTCGCTCGCAATAAAAATCATTTCATCAACTCGGGCGAAACATAGTAGAAACTATCTCCACGGGTGTCCTCACTCCAGCAGCCAAACCGAGCCAGTTAAAGCCCTGCTCTACCTCCTGACAGGGAACTACTGTGCTAGCGGATACCAAAACAACCCCGCTGCTTCCGGGAGACACGGACCGCGCAGCCGCAGTGGAGGGCGCAGATGGGCGAACAGTTATGATGCGTTCAAGGGCAGTGAGAAACTTGAAGATCCGTACATTACAATAACGATAAAAGATTAAATGCACGACTCGAACAAAAACGAAAAGTATAAAGGACAAGAGTGCGTTAAAACATCTAGAGACCAGTAACAGGTGGTTTTTTTAAGTTACGTTTGAAGATGTGAAAAACTACGATCTAAAACAGAATAATGGTCACATTAAAGTTGTATAAATTTCTTTTTAAAAATTATTATTATAGGTAATATTATGTATGTAAATGAGATAAAGATGGTTTAAGATAATATGAAAAAGTGTTTGAATCGTATATATAAAAAAATCCCCAAGAGTATTTATCTGCTATAAATAGGGGGTTCAATTCAAGGTGCTTCTTTTCTAACCAGGTGTCTTGATTAAAGATAAATTTTATCGTCATGATTCAAGTTTCCAAGCAGCAATTATCAAGAAGGAGTCAGAAACAACATTGTGTGGCAGCATTTTATTCACAGTCATAAACAAGAAAACATGAATGTGTCCACTTCACTGTCACCTACACACAAAGTTATTCTTTACATGACAAGACAAAAAGCTGGCAGCACAGCCCAGGAAGATTGAGTGGAGAGCTACTACAGCTCCCTCTGGTGGCCAATCGGCAGCAGCCACCTCAAATGTTGCACACAGCAAAGAGCAAAGTGAGCAGCATCACTGGTCCCTTCCATCAAGCTGCTAATATACAAATGAGAAGCACAGCATCTCTAACAAAGCAGAAGAGAAGCTCATTCAGAGTCACTGATGATCAACAGTTTACTGGCCTCTGAGCTCACTCACTGTGTTTTCATCAATGCTGCTGTCAGCACTCACACTCACTGCACATCTATCATCTAATGTCTCTGAGTTTACATCTATCAACAAGTTGATATTATCTTACATGTGACTGATGTTGACACATGATCCAGTGACCTTCTCAACTTCAACCTCACTGTTCAAACAGATAAAGCTGCCAGTTCACAGACCCACTGGTTTCTCTCACCACAGCTCACTGATCTCCATCCTTGGTTCCTAGTAGACACCACACATTGACCATCAGCAGGCTGTGTCGTCCATAACCTGAGGAGAAAACATGATAATTATATAAAAGCTGATAGATTTTAATATTCAAATTGTTCAGAATTGTGTCTCTCACTCTTTCTTCAGTTCACTTCCATCGACCCACTTCCACTTCCCATCTACAACTCTCAGACCAATCCAGAATCGATTCCCATATTCGTTATTTTTGATATATCTCTGAGGACAATGGAGACACAGTTGTCAGAGATATTTCAATACACTGTGATCTACAGACTCTGTGTTTCACACCTACAGAAAATACTTTTACCTTCATCTAAGATGTTGTTAATATTCCCAAAGTTTTCTCATTACCTTCTCTGTTTCATCAGCTATAACCACCAGATCTGAACCCTTTCCTCTGCAGTTTTCTTGAGCTTCTGTCCAGGTTTTCTGTCCTGAAGATGGAGGATTTTGAAATGCATAACAGCTGGACTTTTCATGTATCCAGCCAGCCTGACAAGATTGACACTGTCTTTCTGTAATAACAGAGACAAACTAATTAACAACATTATTGTATAGTGATTGTACTGTATTTGGTCAATAATTAAAGGGATCTGAACATACTGCTGTCTATGGGACAGTAGGCATTGATGCTCCACTGAGCTCGAGAGACGTTGGACTGAATCAACTCTGACTCCTTGTCCTGTATTTGTTGTTTTAAGATGTTGCTCTGTGTTTTCAGCTCCTGGTTCTTTGTGGTCAGCTCCTGGTTCTTTTCATTCAGCCCCTGGTTCCCTGTTTTCAGCTCCTGGTTCTCTGTGGTCAGGTTTGTGACCCTGAGCTCTGAGAGATTATAGGCTTCTGTTAGATTTTCAAACCTGATTATGAGGTCATTGTAGTTTTCTGTCAATTTTCATTTTCTTAACTGAGTCTGTTGTTGTGCTCTGTCAGATTGTGGTTTCCTCCAGTAGAGCTGTTTGGTTGAATTTTAACTTCTCCAACAGCTTCTCATTGTCTGAGATCAGCTGCATGTTCTCTTCAGTCAGCTTGGTGTTGTTGTCAGAGATGACAGAAGTAACTAGGGTCAGAAACACAGGAAGCAGAGGAGAGCTGTCACTGCTGTGTAGCACCACAGAGGATCATGGTATCAGAGCCTTAACAGAGACGTGGACATGTTTGCTCACAGCTGAGTTTATACTCACAGTAGATATCAAGGGCCAAGATCACAGAGAGGATCAGCCAGCTCACTGCTATTGTTGGAAGAGCCTGAGTTAAGGAGCAACTCTTCTCATCTGCACAACAAGAAGAATTCAGCTGAAACAAGCTGTGAGCTTCAAAACAGTCAGAGGTTCAGTTAGAGGATTTTAACACTGAGAGAAGAAACGTCCTTCTTTTGAAATGCTGAATATACAGGGACTGTGAACCTTCACGTTTTCAAACTTTATCATGGTTATTCATTGATTTGACAACAGTTAAAAACACAACTATCATGTTACAGTTGATTATTGTGAAGTAAAGTGTGTCAGTAACAAACCTAAGATGGCGGGCAGGTTGTTCTCACTGATCACTGCTGCATTAACATGGTCGACTTCCTCATAATCCTCTGAAAGAGTTCAGATCAAACACCAGTGTTTAAACATCTGCAGTAAATGAGCTCTTATTGTCAGTGTTGCTCCAACAGAGCGCTGAAAGTGTGACCAGCTGAAAATCAGTCTAAAACCGTGGAGGTGCATTTGCAGCCAGTGTGTTGTCATGTATCAGAAGAATGACACGATGACAGAAAGATGGAGCGCTCTCACAACAAACACACGTTTACATCCATCAGTATATAAGATGAAAAGAGTCAAAGTCAGTAGCTACGTACTGCAGCGTGGTGGTGGGATTAGTGAGCTACAGAGTTTAGCACGACTGTGGCAGAGAGGACGACACTTGTGAAAATAGTGAAA
Organism: Caranx ignobilis; assembly: GCA_021432705.1. Classification (NCBI taxonomy): domain Eukaryota; kingdom Metazoa; phylum Chordata; class Actinopteri; order Carangiformes; family Carangidae; genus Caranx; species Caranx ignobilis. Next base: position 24,206,552 of record MU270012.1, read on the forward strand.
ACAATGAAACAAGATGCTGCAGCAGAAAAGATGAGAAGCTGGTAAAGTTGGATTCTGTTAGAAAGCATCTTACCTGCAGATGGAGAAACATGTGGGTTTTGGAAAGTGACAGTTGGCTGCTGAGTGTTTCTCCTCATCCTGAACACAGCATCAAGTTCACCAGTGACTTTCTGTGACGACTGAAGGACGAGTATAAAAGTCTACAGATTATAATCCTCACAGAGACGTCAGTGGATCTTACATCAGGTTAGGTGGAACTGTTAATCTTTATTTAGCGGATTGTGTGAAGTTGTGAAGTTTCTCCTTTAATATATTCAGATGCTCTCACGCTGCTGCAGTTCCTCTTTTATCAACTTTGTATTTAATGAAGTCAAAACTTGACCAGTGAAGTGAACACAGTGAAAATGAACTTGTGCACTCAGACAAACTGAGCAGCAGCTGATGAGCTCTTTTATAAGCAGGTGTCTTGATTAAAGATCAATGTTGTCGACATGATGCAAGTTTCCAAGCAGCAATTATCAAGAAGGAGTCAGAAACAACATTGTGTGGCAGCATTTTATTCACAGTCATAAACAAGAAAACATGAATGTGTCCACTTCACTGTCACCTGCACACAAAGTTATTCTTTACATGACAAGACAAAAAGCTGGCAGCGCAGCCCAGGAAGATTGAGTGGAGAGCTACTACAGCTCCCTCTGGTGGCCAATCAGCAGCAGCCACCTCAAATGTTGCACACAGCAAAGAGCAAAGTGAGCAGCATCACTGGTCCCTTCCATCAAGCTGCTAATATACAAATGAGAAGCACAGCATCTCTAACAAAGCAGAAGAGAAGCTCATTCAGAGTCACTGATGATCAACAGTTTACTGGCCTCTGAGCTCACTCACTGTGTTTTCATCAATGCTGCTGTCAGCACTCACACTCACTGCACATCTATCATCTAATGTCTCTGAGTTTACATCTATCAACAAGTTGATATTATCTTACATGTGACTGATGTTGACACATGATCCAGTGACCTTCTCAACTTCAACCTCACTGTTCAAACAGATAAAGCTGGCTGTTCACAGATCCACTGGTTTTTCTCACTACAGCTCACTGATGTCCATCCATGGTCTTTGAATAAAACTGCACATTGACCTGCAGCAGGCTGTGTCCTCCATAACCTGAGGAGAAAACATGATAATTATATAAAAGCTGATAGATTTTAATATTCAAATTGTTCAGAATTGTGTCTCTTACTCTTTCTTCAGTTCACTTCCATCGACCCACTTCCACTTCCCATCTACAACTCTCAGACCAATCCAGAGTCGATTTCCATATGGGCTATTTTTGATATATCTCTGAGGACAATGGAGACACAGTTGTCAGAGATATTTCAATACACTGTGATCTACAGACTCTGTGTTTCACACCTACAGAAAATACTTTTACCTTCATCTAAGATGTTGTTAATATTCCCAAAGTTTTCTCATTACCTTCTCTGTTTCATCAGCTATAACGACCAGATCTGAACCCTTTCCTCTGCAGTTTTCTTGAGCTCCTGTCCAGGTTTTCTGTCCTGAAGGTGGAGGGTCATTAAATGCATAACAGCTGGACTTTTCATGTCTCCAGCCAGCCTGACAAGGTCGACACTGTCTTCCTGTAACAACAGAGACAAACTAATTAACAACATTATTGTATAGTGATTGTACTGTATTTGGTCAATAATTAAAGGGATCTGAACATACTGCTATATTGTATGGGACAGTAGGCATTGATGCTCCACTGAGCTCGAGAGACGTTGGACTGAATCAACTCTGTCTCCTTGTTCTGTATTTGTTCTTTTAACATGTTGCTCTGTGTTTTCAGCTGCTGGTTCTTTTCATTCAGCTCCTGGTTCTCTGTGGTCAGGTTTGTGACCCTGAGCTCTGAGAGATTATAGGCTTCTGTTAGATTTTCAAACCTGATTATGAGGTCATTGTAGTTTTGTGTCAAGTTTTCATTTTCTTAACTGAGTCTGTTGTTGTGCTCTGTCAGATTGTGATTTTCCTCCAGTAGAGCTGTTTGGTTGTCTTTTAACTGCTCCAGCTCTGTCTTTTGATTCGGTGGAAGAACTGCAAAGGAAAAATAGGAATATTAAAATTTCCATTTGTTTTGTTACTCAGTAAACTTTTCTCTGCTCTTCAATGTGTTCATTATTAAAACCAACAGTTTCTCTTTCTCTCAATATTCATTCAGACTTGCTGCTTGTCAGTGTCCATTGCTTCTTCCTGATGATGTAAATCTTTCACTTTACCACAAACATCTGGAAATATTACTGACAACAAACAAAGGGTAATAGAACTTTTTCCACTGTAAACACTTTAACCCCTCCGATGCAGACTGTGGATTCAACTGGTAAAGAAGATGTTAAATAGTTTGAAGTTAATTACTAGATTCAGAAATGTGAACAGATTTATAAAAACAACCACAGACAGAAAGCTCAACTAAAAGTGACTGTCAGTCGTCACAGGAAATAACTCTCCTTCTTCAGGAAATGTCTCCTGTCTGAGCTCATGCATGAGCAGCTTGTTTCATATACTTACAGGAGATGCAGACCACTATGATGCCTGCTATCAGAATGACACAAAGAATGGCCAGAAAAGAGGCCACCAGAAGACAGGGGTGACGTCTGGATTCTCCCTTCTTGTCTGGGATGAGGCTGGCTGAGGAAAACAAACACAAACAAAAATGTAAGACTAAAGGTTTTTGTTTTTTCTGTGTCAGATTACAACAGCTGCTTGAACAGATCATAGTTTCTTTTTTGTCAAATATATTTTATTAAAGAAAATATTTGAGCTGTAGCACAGCATACATTTCTTTTTCAGTGTAAATTCTCTTTTTCTTTTAAGAAAAGCAAGAACAAAACAAAGGGATAACATATCAACACTTAACACACATACATAAAACCCTCCCTCCCTCTATTCTACTCAGTACATAATATGAAACAATACAGGTAGCAATGGAAAATGATCATTTGGTAGGAAATGATATTTTTCCTACCATATAGGAAATTGTGACTCTTTTTTATTCAGATAGAATCTTATTTTGTCAAGGTCAAGGGTGTCTGTCATTTCTGTCAGCCACAGATTAAATGTGGGAACTTCCTTTTCCTTCCAAAAGGTAAGTATTCATTTTTTGGCTGTAATCTGACCGTAGGAGAGAAGTTGGTGCTGTGCTCTTGTCAATGCTGGTACAGAGTCCGAAACTCCCAGTATAATCAACATAGAGTTAGGTTCAATACGGGTACCAAAAATGTCAGAAAATGCATTAAATATTTTTGTCCAGTATTTCTCCAGTTTCAGACAGAGAACGAAGCTATGGAGGTGAGTTGCCTCATCTATGTTGCATTTATCACATTGTGGGGAAACATTTGGAAAGAGCTTATGGAGCTTTGACTTAGTGTAGTGGAGTCTGTGCAGAACCCGAAACTGAATGAGGCAATGCCTTGAGTTGACGGAGCAAGTATTAATCTCTTCAAGGCTCTCCTCCCAGGTCACATCAGGGATCTGCTTCCCAAACTCATTTTCCCATGCAGCTTTAACTGCTGACAGAACCCATGTTCTGGAGGAGGCACCTATCTAGGAGCAAGGGGGAAGCACTTATATATGAGGGTAGGTGGACGCGTACATAGTCTCTGATTTGCATAAACCTGAAGTGGTTGCTCCAAGGCAGTTGATATTTTTCTCGCAGCTGGGAGAATGAGGCAAAGATTCCATTCAGGTAAAGGTCACCGATTGTGCGATAACCCAAGTCTCTCCACTGCAAGAATACTTTATCAAGTTGTGACGGCAGGCATGAAGGGTTCCCAGCGATTGGGAGTAGAAAAGAGGGCTGACTGATCCCAAAGCTTGTCCTAATTTGCTTCTAAATTCTAATCGTACTATGTATAGTGACGCTTCCATGGTAGACACTTTTATCCAGAGCGACTGGGGACAGGATCACCACATCCAAACTGTATGGGCAGCAATGCTGCCGTTCCAGTTGTAGCCAGCGAGGGGATTCGGCTGAGTCATCTAACCACATTCAAATTATCTTTACATTAGAGATCATAGTTTTTATAGTTTCCTCTATATGGAGAGGACGCAAACTGTTGTACCGCTTGGTGTTTGTCACTGTGTCCAGTAATAAGGAGAGAACAGCCACCCTCAGTTCTTCAAATCAGGACAAAGGTAGAGGGAACCACTGCTGTCAACTGCCCCTGTTCAGAGATCCTTCATTATAAGATATAACAGTTCTAGGTTCTACTGTTACATTGAGGCTTTGCAGATATGATTTTACACCCTGAGCAGTAATCATCCTGAAACTACAGTCCTTTTATCAGTAGTACTAATGAAAACGGTTGTAAAGGTACTAGAAGAAGTAGCGTTACTAGAAATGCCCCTGGTTGCAGTGATACCTCAGTGTTGGACTCTTGTTGTGTTGTTGTGTGCTGCTCACCATTTGTATCAGCAGGTTGCTCTGATGTCTGACTTTGCTCCTTCACATTGTTGTACACAGGTTCCTCCTCTTCAGCTGAAAGGTAAAGAAACTGTTGATTCAAGATCTCTCTTTATTTGAAATCAGTCTTTTTTGCCCAGTGTTGATGATCCAAGAACAAGAAATGTTCCTAGTTGTAGTAAAACCTCAGTGTTCAGCTCATAGTCTGTTTTTTCTTTTCCACAGATCACTCTGACTCCTACTGTACACATCAACTTGTCTTTTCTGGTGAACTTACCTTTGGTGTTGACAGACTGTTTGGATGTTTTTTTTTGCACTTGGCTGTACACAGGCTCCTCCTCCTTTTCAGCTGAAAGGTTCAAGAACAGTGAATGAATGTGCAGTCTTTAAATGTCAACAGCCTTCAAGGGCTGGTTTCATTATTTGTAATTAAAAGAAGGAGGAAAAACCACCTGCACACGGTCTATACTTGCAACATAGTTAAATGTACTAAACAACGTTTGGGTCTTGGACCTTCCTCAGGTAGATTTAGACAGAGAGCAAACAAAGCTCATTTCAACTGGAGGCAGAGATCACAAACTTTCTTGAGCAGATTAAAGGTTAAATATGTGCAGAATACGACACCTAGTGTCTCAAGGGTGTAGTTGCAACAACAAAAAAATAATCCAGCAGTCGGGTTGCCAGGTTCTGTGCCGACTCTGGCAAGTGTGTCAAGCGATCAGCCTGCACCATGTCCAGTGATGAATCATACAGGGTAACGTTTCCGCGTGTGTTTTGATGCCGTGTAAGTCCTTTACACGAGTCCATCGATTATACGCTTCACTGATATTGACTCTAGTTTTTGCTCTTCTCCAGTCACTCTGCTGTTGGGACACATAACACACCAGTTGCTGGGGCTCTGAAGCAGCAGACTCCGCCATTTTACCCAGTGCCAGCCTAGCTGTGCCGAGCACAGACACCATATTTGGCAACCTGCAATGCCCCGGACGTTATTGGCAGGTACCATGTAAACAGGAAGTCATTGTCAAGCCCGTCAAAATTTTTAAATTAATCAAATTCAGACTAAATCTAATTTTTTAATGGAAAAGCAATACTTTTATTCTGCACCCGTCTAAACGCACCATGGACGTATTATTTTTGAAAAAATATAGCTTTTGATACGCATTCTCCGTATTCAACCTTTAAAAACTTCAGGGAAAATCCAAATCCACTGTTTATATGGACGCAAAATCGAATACTCCTATCATGACGTGCGACACATGCACCAGACTTTATTCAAAATAGCAGCAAAGACTTGTCTAATTTCTCTAAAACAACCACAGAAGAAGAAGAAGTTGTACTTCCGCCTGTGTTGTAAACAAACCAACAAACACTTTCGACACTATTCTGAGCTCTCTCAGTAAGAAAGTCGAATCAACAACAGACCAGTCGTGCCTCGACCTCGCCATGTTCACGTCTTGCCACTAAACAATGCAAAGGCAGAAATGCGTCACGTTGACATAAGGCACACATGTGCAGTCAGTTAGTTTTGCCCCAAACAGAAAGTCACGATTAGAATAAGTGTGCACATGGACACAGATCAGAATAAGGATCGCCATCGATCAGCCCTTTATTCTGAATATTTGTGTCCATGTAAACATCATTCATCAATCATTATGTTTGGCAGGGCAATGACTGCACAGGATAGATTTTCCCTGTTGTCGGTACAGTGCAGTTCCTGTCAGGCCAAGCCTTGAGTTTCCACTTCATACTTGACAAGTTGGTATTTAAATGTGAATCTTGTATTGATATGTGAGTCAATAGTCAAAGTCATTTTCACTCACTGAGTCTTTCCTGTATTGTGCAATAATTTCTAATGTTTATTATACTGAGTGTAATCTTTGATTGTAGTGTGTTATAGACTGTTGACTGACAGAGGAGGAGCTCACTCAGAGCCTGAGGCCACAGGCTGTTGATCACTAATGAGATTCAGGTGTGGGTCATTGTGATCTCTGCCTCCAGTTGAAATGAGCTTTGTTTGCTCTCTGTCTACATCTACCTGAGGAAGGTCCAAGACCCAAACCTTGTGTAATACATTTAACTATGTTGCAAGTATAGACAGTGTGCGGGTGGTTTTCCTCCTCCTTTTAATGCCGTCTGATCCACCTACACTCCTGTTGAATTGACAAGTATTTCAGAGCGTGAACTTTACTTTGTGTTGCATTCTGTGATCTAAAATCGTTAGAACCAGTTAGAAGATCACAAATGAAAAAAAGGAAACACTTCACAACTTTTCTGTAAATTCTCACGTCGTCTGTGGTCAGGCTGAAATCTACAGTGTTGGTTACATAGTTCAACCACACTGAACAAAAAGCAGGTTCACACTTCATATCTGACACAAGCAGATTAAAAACATATGATGCGTTCACGAAATGGTGACCAAAGATAAACGGCCATACAAATGTATGATAAATGTTAAATTCTATATTTAGTAGAGGTCAATGTAAAGACAGTCACACTGTGCAGACGTGAACTGTATGAACTTCATTTGTCAATTCATAGTGACCGCTTCAGCGTCTAGTGTTACCGAGGAAAACACCAGTACAAGACAATCATCGGACATTATTATAAATGAGCTCTACTGAGGTCATAGCCTCACTGTCTTTTCTCCTGAAGTGCCGTGTTTGAAATAACTAAATAAACAGACTTACCTTGAGGTTGTTGTTTCTTTTTGTTTTTGAATACAACTGAAGCGTAGTTGACCTCCTCCTCCGCCATCACCACAGCTGTTCTCTTAAATCTGATCTGAACAGTTGACTGAGAAGTGCTGATGTAACAGAACCATCCCCAGACCAGAAATGATTGTTTCCTCTGCTCAGCTCAGTCTATCACTCACACCCCCGAAATGAGAAACTTCTGCTTTTTGGTTGAGAAAGTCAATCGCATCCACGGCTGGCTGAGAGTGCACCCTTCACACCATGTACACTGCAGTACTGTATCCAGAGCTGCTGACATGGAGTTTGGACTCTGGATGTTTGCTTGGTGCCATATCACCAAACTCAATTCAGACATCACCACCAAATTAACTCAACTCAGTGTGTGTCCGTTACCGTCTGCAGCACACACTTGAACATTTACACACTTCAACATTTCTTGTACTTTCTTGTGCTCATATAAATGTCTGAGACAGTTTTATTGCTCTCACGTCTATCTGAGTGCCATGCATGTGGAACATTTGTGGCTTGTCATGTTTGTGTGTTTTCTCAGCCAGGCCTCCTCTCAGAGCATTTAATATGACTTTAAACTAAAGGAACTAAGCAGGATAATTACCTTAAACAGCTTCAGAGTAATTGTGATGATCACATACATGACTTGTGATGTGTTAGGAGGGAGAATGGAGGCTCTCTGTCTTCCACCTCACACCTCTGGGCGGAAAAGTGACCAGACTTGCATCGTTCCTCTTTAAATTGCACATTCATGGTCTCCAGGTCATGACTGACAATTAGATTTTGACCTTGAATCACTGATGATGTGAAACAGTAAAACTGAGTCTCAAAGCTGACGATATCAACCACAGACCAACCCAAACTCAGACTGTGGAGCCACTAACTTTGGCTGTAATTACACAGACAAAGGAACACACAGGTGGTGATGACAAACAGCTAATGAACCCCAAGTCTCTTCTTGTGAACTTGGATGGAGCGTATGTTTTTTACTTGGTTATTCATTTTTAGTGATCTTACCCCGGCCCCATACAACAGCCACCTGCATGTTATGAAGTTATATAGTATTTAAAGGCAAAGTGAAGTCAACTATAAGAGGCTTGGCCTCTTATATGTATGTCTAGTCTTCATCTGCCCACACCTGCTTATGCTTTGATTATATGAAATCCAAATCCAAATGTCTAAAGTGTTTTTAATTACCCGAGGTATTAAATTTGATTTGATCAACATCAGAACATCTGTATCATTCAGGTGGTGAAAAAAGATATCAGTTCATCCACAGATCTGTTAGAACGACTGATGCCTGGTGCTGCAGACAATATGTCTAAACTTGAACTGCTTATACAACTGCATCTGTTATATTTAGTATTACTGTGTTCTTTTCAGCCAAGCAGAAGTGTCTGTATTTCCTCAAATGTATGTTTAGTGACGCAGGTCTATTAAACAGCTCTCAGAGCAGCGTGGGACACTGGTACAAGAACAAAAAATCCAGATGTCCACCCTGTCTTCTGCTGGCCTCTTTTCTGGCCATTGTTTGTGTCATTTTGATAGCAGGCATCATGGTAGTCTGCATTAACATGGTCGACTTCCTCATAATCCTCTGAAAGAGTTCAGATCAAACACAGATGTTTAAACATCTGCAGTAAATGAGCTCTTATTGTCAGTGTTGCTCCAACAGAGCGCTGAAAGTGTGACCAGCTGAAAATCAGTCTAAAACCGTGGAGGTGCATTTGCAGCCAGTGTGTTGTCATGTATCAGAAGAATGACACGATGACAGAAAGATGGAGCGCTCTCACAACAAACACACGTTTACATCCATCAGTATATAAGATGAAAAGAGTCAAAGTCAGTAGCTAAATACTGTGAGCTTCTATGACGACAGAAGGACGAGTATAAAAGTCTACAGATTATAACCCTCGCAGAGACGTCAGTGGGTCTGAGGTCAGGTCAGCTGTAACTGTTAATCTTTATTTAGCGGATTGTGTGAAGTTGTGAAGTTTCTCCTTTAATATATTCAGATGCTCTCACGCTGCTGCAGTTCCTCTTTTATCAACTTTGTATTTAATGAAGTCAAAACTTGACCAGTGAAGTGAACACAGTGAAAATGAACTTGTGCACTCAGACAAACTGAGCAGCAGCTGATGAGCTCTTTTATAAGCAGGTGTCTTGATTAAAGATCAATGTTGTCGACATGATTCAAGTTTCCAAGCAGCAATTATCAAGAAGGAGTCAGAAACAACATTGTGTGGCAGCATTTTATTCACAGTCATAAACAAGAAAACACGAATGTGTCCACTTCACTGTCACCTACACACAAAGTTATTCTTTACATGACAAGACAAAAAGCTGGCAGCACAGCCCAGGAAGATTGAGTGGAGAGCTACTACAGCTCCCTCTGGTGGCCAATCAGCAGCAGCCACCTCAAATGTTGCACACAGCAAAGAGCAAAGTGAGCAGCATCACTGGTCCCTTCCATCAAGCTGCTAATATACAAATGAGAAGCACAGCATCTCTAACAAAGCAGAAGAGAAGCTCATTCAGAGTCACTGATGATCAACAGTTTACTGGCCTCTGAGCTCACTCACTGTGTTTTCATCAATGCTGCTGTCAGCACTCACACTCACTGCACATCTATCATCTAATGTCTCTGAGTTTACATCTATCAACAAGTTGATATTATCTTACATGTGACTGATGTTGACACATGATCCAGTGACCTTCTCAACTTCAACCTCACTGTTCAAACAGATAAAGCTGCCAGTTCACAGATCCACTGGTTTGTCTCACTACAGCTCACTGATATCCATCCTTGATTCCTAGTAGACACCACACATTGACCATCAGCAGGCTGTGTCCTCCATAACCTGAGGAGAAAACATGATAATTATATAAAAGCTGATAGATTTTAATATTCAAATTGTTCAGAATTGTGTCTCTTACTCTTCATTCAGTTCACTTCCATCGACCCACTTCCACTTCCCATCTACAACTCTCAGACCAATCCAGAGTCGATTTCCATACGCGTTATTTTTGACATATGTCTGAGGACAATGGAGACACAGTTGTCAGAGATATTTCAATACACTGTGATCTACAGACTCTGTGTTTCACACCTAAAGAAAATACTTTTACCTTCATCTAAGATGTTGTTAATATTCCCAAAGTTTTCTCATTACCTTCTCTGTTTCATCAGCTATAACGACCAGATCTGAACCCTTTCCTCTGCAGTTTACTTGAGCTTCTGTCCAGGTTTTCTGTTCTGAAGGTTCAGGGTTATTAAATGCATAGCAAATGCAGTCCTTTTGTATCCAGCCAGTCTGACAAGATTGACACTGTCTGCCTGTAACAACAGAGACAAACTAATTAACAACATTATTGTATAGTGATTGTACTGTATTTGGTCAATAATTAAAGGGATCTGAACATACTGCTATATTGTATGGGACAGATGTTGCTCTGTGTTTTCAGCCCCTGGTTCTCTGTGGTCAGCTCCTGGATCTTTTTATTCAGCTCCTGGTTGTTTTCATTCAGCTCCTGGTTCTCTGTGGTCAGGTTTGTGACCCTGAGCTCTGAGAGATTATAGGCTTCTGTTAGATTTTCAAACCTGATTATGAGGTCATTGTAGTTTTGTGTCAAGTTTTCATTTTCTTAACTGAGTCTGTTGTTGTGCTCTGTCAGATTGTGGTTTTCCTCCAGTAGAGCTGTTTGGGTGAATTTTAACTTCTCCAACAGCTTCTCATTGTCTGAGATCAGCTGCATGTTCTCTTCAGTCAGCTTGGTGTTGTTGTCAGAGATGACAGAAGTAACTAGGGTCAGAAACACAGGAAGTAGAGGAGAGCTGTCACTGCTGTGTAGCACCACAGAGGATCATGGTATCAGAGCCTTAACAGAGACGTGGACATGTTTGCTCACAGCTGAGTTTATACTCACAGTAGATATCAAGGGCCAAGATCACAGAGAGGATCAGCCAGCTCACTGCTATTGTTGGAAGAGCCTGAGTTAAGGAGCGACGCTTCTCATCTGCACAACAAGAAGAATTCAGCTGAAACAAGCTATGAGCTTCAAAACAGTCAGAGGTTCAGTTAGAGGATTTTAACACTGAGCGAAGAAATGTCCTTCTTTTGAAATGCTGAATATACAGGGACTGTGAACCTTCACGTTTTCAAACTTTATCATGGTTATTCATTCATTTGACAACAGTTAAAAACACAACTATCATGTTACAGTTGATTATTGTGAAGTAAAGTGTGTCAGTAACAAACCTAAGATGGCGGGCAGGTTGTTCTCACTGATCACTGCTGCATTAACATGGTCGACTTCCTCATAATCCTCTGAAAGAGTTCAGATCAAACACCAGTGTTTAAACATCTGCAGTAAATGAGCTCTTATTGTCAGTGTTGCTCCAACAGAGCGCTGAAAGTGTGAGCAGCTGAAAATCAGTCTAAAACCGTGGAGGTGCATTTGCAGCCAGTGTGTTGTCATGTATCAGAAGAATGACACGATGACAGAAAGATGGAGCGCTCTCACAACAAACACACGTTTACATCCATCAGTATATAAGATGAAAAGAGTCAAAGTCAGTAGCTACGTACTGCAGCGTGGTGTTGGGATTAGTGAGCTACAGAGTTTAGCACGACTGTGGCAGAGAGGACGACACTTGTGAAAATAGTGAAAACAATGAAAGAAGATGCTGCAGCAGAAAAGATGAGAAGCTGGTAAAGTTGGATTCTGTTAGAAAACATCTTACCTGCAGATGGAGAAACATGTGGGTTTTGGAAAGTGACAGTTGGCTGCTGAGTGTTTCTCCTCATCCTGAACACAGTATCAAGTTCACCAGTGAGTTTCTATGACGACTGAAGGACGAGTATAAAAGTCTACAGATTATAACCCTCACAGTGACGTCAGTGGATCTGAGGTCAGGTTAGCTGTAACTGGGTGAAGTTGTGGTAGGAAGTACCCTCTCTTCCTATAATATTATCAGATGCTCTCATGCTGCTGCAGTTCCTCTTTTATCACCTTTGTATTTAATGAAGTCAAAACTTGACCAGTGAAGTGAACACAGTGAAAATGAACTTGTGCACTCAGACAAACTGAGCAGCAGCTGATGAGCTCTTTTATAAGCAGGTGTCTTGATTAAAGATCAATGTTGTCGACATGATTGAAGTTTCCAAGCAGCAGTTATCAAGAAGGAGTCAGAAACAACATTGTGTGGCAGCATTTTATTCACAGTCATAAACAAGAAAACATGAATGTGTCCACTTCACTGTCACCTACACACAAAGTTATTCTTTACATGACAAGACAAAAAGCTGGCAGCACAGCCCAGGAAGATTGAGTGGAGAGCTACTACAGCTCCCTCTGGTGGCCAATCAGCAGCAGCCACCTCAAATGTTGCACACAGCAAAGAGCAAAGTGAGCAGCATCACTGGTCCCTTCCATCAAGCTGCTAATATACAAATGAGAAGCACAGCATCTCTAACAAAGCAGAAGAGAAGCTCATTCAGAGTCACTGATGATCAACAGTTTACTGGCCTCTGAGCTCACTCACTGTGTTTTCATCAATGCTGCTGTCAGCACTCACACTCACTGCACATCTATCATCTAATGTCTCTGAGTTTACATCTATCAACAAGTTGATATTATCTTACATGTGACTGATGTTGACACACGATCCAGTGACCTTCTCAACTTCAACCTCACTGTTCAACAGATAAAGCTGCCTTTTCACAGATCCACTGGTTTCTCTCACGACAGCTCACTGATCTCCATTCGTTGAATTGGACAGAAACTGCACATTGACCATCAGCAGGCTGTGTCCACCATAACCTGAGGAGAAAACATGATAATTATATAAAAGCTGATAGATTTTAATATTCAAATTGTTCAGAATTGTGTCTCTTACTCTTTCTTCAGTTCACTTCCATCGACCCACTTCCACTTCCCATCTACAACTCTCAGACCAATCCAGTATCCAAATTGTCCAAAACTGGCTTCAGTGACTGCTGTCTGAGGACAATGGAGACACAGTTGTCAGAGATATTTCAATACACTGTGATCTACAGACTCTGTGTTTCACACCTAAAGAAAATACTTTTACCTTCATCTAAGATGTTGTTAATATTCCCAAAGTTTTCTCATTACCTTCTCTGTTCCATCAGCTATAACGACCAGATCTGAACCCTTTCCTCTGCAGTTTACTTGAGCTTCTGTCCAGGTTTTCTGTCCTGAAGGTGGAGGGTCATTAAATGCATAACAGCTGGACTTTTCATGTGTCCAACCAGTCTGACAAGGTCGACACTGTCTGCCTGTAACAACAGAGACAAACTAATTAACAACATTATTGTATAGTGATTGTACTGTATTTGGTCAATAATTTAAGGGATCTGAACATACTGCTGTCTATGGGACAGTAGGCATTGATGCTCCACTGAGCTCGAGAGACGTTGGACTGAATCAACTCCGTCTCCTTGTCCTGTATTTGTTGTGTTAAGTTGTTGCTCAGTGTTTTCAGCTGCTGGTTCTCTGTGGTCAGGTTCATGACCCTGAGCTCTGAAACATTATAGGCTTCTGTTAGATTTTCAAACCTGATTATGAGGTCATTGTAGTTTTGTGTCAAGTTTTCATTTTCTTAACTGAGTCTGTTGTTGTGCTCTGTCAGATTGTGGTTTTCCTCCAGTAGAGCTGTTTGGTTGAATTTTAACTTCTCCAACAGCTTCTCATTGTCTGAGATCAGCTTCATGTTCTCTTCAGTCAGCTTGGTGTTGTTGTCAGAGATGACAGAAGTAACTAGGGTCAGAAACACAGGAAGCAGAGGAGAGCTGTCACTGCTGTGTAGCACCACAGAGGATCATGGTATCAGAGCCTTAACAGAGACGTGGACATGTTTGCTCACAGCTGAGTTTATACTCACAGTAGATATCAAGGGCCAAGATCACGGAGAGGATCAGCCAGCTCACTGCTATTGTTGGAAGAGCCTGAGTTAAGGAGCGACGCTTCTCATCTGCACAACAAGAAGAATTCATCTGAAACAAGCTGTGAGCTTCAAAACAGTCAGAGGTTCAGTTAGAGGATTTTAACACTGAGAGAAGAAACGTCCTTCTTTTGAAATGCTGAATATACAGGGACTGTGAACTTCACGTTTTCAAACTTTATCATGGTTATTCATTCATTTGACAACAGTTAAAAACACAACTATCATGTTACAGTTGATTATTGTGAAGTAAAGTGTGTCAGTAACAAACCTAAGATGGCGGGCAGGTTGTTCTCAGTGATCACTGCTGCATTAACATGGTCGACTTCCTCATAATCCTCTGAAAGAGTTCAGATCAAACACCAGTGTTTAAACATCTGCAGTAAATGAGCTCTTATTGTCAGTGTTGCTCCAACAGAGCGCTGAAAGTGTGACCAGCTGAAAATCAGTCTAAAACTGTGGAGGTGCATTTGCAGCCAGTGTGTTGTCATGTATCAGAAGAATGACACGATGACAGAAAGATGGAGCGCTCTCACAACAAACACACGTTTACATCCATCAGTATATAAGATGAAAAGAGTCAAAGTCAGTAGCTACGTACTGCAGCGTGGTGGTGGGATTAGTGAGCTACAGAGTTTAGCACGACTGTGGCAGAGAGGACGACACTTGTGAAAATAGTGAAAACAATGAAAGAAGATGCTGCAGCAGAAAAGATGAGAAGCTGGTAAAGTTGGATTCTGTTAGAAAGCATCTTACCTGCAGATGGAGAAACATGTGGGTTTTGGAAAGTGACAGTTGGCTGCTGAGTGTTTCTCCTCATCCTGAACACAGCATCAAGTTCACCAGTGACTTTCTGTGACGACTGAAGGACGAGTATAAAAGTCTACAGATTATAACCCTCGCAGAGACGTCAGTGGGTCTGAGGTCAGGTTAGCTGTAACTGTTAATCTTTATTTAGCGGATTGTGTGAAGTTGTGAAGTTTCTCCTTTAATATATTCAGATGCTCTCACGCTGCTGCAGTTCCTCTTTTATCAACTTTGTATTTAATGAAGTCAAAACTTGACCAGTGAAGTGAACACAGTGAAAATGAACTTGTGCACTCAGACAAACTGAGCAGCAGCTGATGAGCTCTTTTATAAGCAGGTGTCTTGATTAAAGATCAATGTTGTCGACATGATTCAAGTTTCCAAGCAGCAATTATCAAGAAGGAGTCAGAGACAACATTGTGTGGCAGCATTTTATTCACAGTCATAAACAACAAAACATGAACGTGTCCACTTCACTGTCACCTACACACAAAGTTGGCAGCACAGCCCAGGAAGATTGAGTGGAGAGCTACTACAGCTCCCTCTGGTGGCCAATCAGCAGCAGCCACCTCAAATGTTGCACACAGCAAAGAGCAAAGTGAGCAGCATCACTGGTCCCTTCCATCAAGCTGCTAATATACAAATGAGAAGCACAGCATCTCTAACAAAGCAGAAGAGAAGCTCATTCAGAGTCACTGATGATCAACAGTTTACTGGCCTCTGAGCTCACTCACTGTGTTTTCATCAATGCTGCTGTCAGCACTCACACTCACTGCACATCTATCATCTAATGTCTCTGAGTTTACATCTATCAACAAGTTGATATTATCTTACATGTGGCTGATGTTGACACATGATCCAGTGACCTTCTCAACTTCAACCTCACTGTTCAAACAGATAAAGCTGCCAGTTCACAGATCCACTGGTTTCTCTCACCACAGCTCACTGATCTCCATCCAGAGTATTTGAATAAAACTGCACATTGTCCGTATTTAGGGGGTTCTGTCCATAACCTGAGGAGAAAACATGATAATTATATAAAAGCTGATAGATTTTAATATTCAAATTGTTCAGAATTGTGTCTCTTACTCTTTCTTCAGTTCACTTCCATCGACCCACTTCCACTTCCCATCTACAACTCTCAGACCAATCCAGAATCCAGAGAATCCAAAACTGGCTTCAGTGACTGCTCTCTGAGGACAATGGAGACACAGTTGTCAGAGATATTTCAATACACTGTGATCTACAGACTCTGTGTTTCACACCTACAGAAAATACTTTTACCTTCATCTAAGATGTTGTTAATATTCCCAAAGTTTTCTCATTACCTTCTCTGTTTCATCAGCTATAACAACCAGATCTGAACCCTTTCCTCTGCAGTCTTCTTGAGCTTCTGTCCAGGTTTTCTGTCCTGAAGGTTCAGGGTTATTAACCGCATAACAGCTGGAGTCCTTTTGTATCCAGCCAGTCTGACAAGGTCGACACTGTTTTCCTGTAACAACAGAGACAAACTAATTAACAACATTACTGTATAGTGATTGTACTGTATTTGGTCAATAATTAAAGGGATCTGAACATACTGCTGTATATGGGACAGTAGGCATTGATGCTCCACTCAGCTCGAGAGACGTTGAACGGACTCCACTCTGACTCCTCATCCTGTATTTGTTGTTTTAAGATGTTGCTCTGTGTTTTCAGCTCCTGGTTCTCTGTTTTCAGCTCCTGGTTCTTTTCATTCAGCTCCTGGTTCTTTTCATTCAGCTCCTGGTTCTTTTCATTCAGCTGCCTGTTCTCTACAGTCATATTTGAGACCCTGAGCTCTGAGAGATTATAGGCTTTTGTTAGATTTTCAAACCTGATTATGAGGTCACTGTAGTTTTGTGTAAAGTTTGCATTTTCTGAACTGAGTCTGTTGTTGTGCTCTGTCAGATTGTGATTTTCCTCCAGTAGAGCTGTTTGGTTGTCTTTTAACTGCTCCAGCTCTGTCTTTTGATTCGGTGGAAGAACTGCAAAGGAGAAAATAGGAATATTAAAATTTCTATTGTTTTGCTACTCAGTAAACTTTTCTCTGCTCTTCAATGTGTTCATTATTAAAACCAACAGTTTCTCTTGCTCTCAGTATTCATTCAGACTTGCTGCTTGTCAGTGTCCATTGCTTCTTCCTGATGATGTAAATCTTTCACTTTACCACAAACATCTGGAAATATTACTGACAACAAACAAAGGGTAATAGAACTTTTTCCACTGTAAACACTTTAACCCCTCCGATGCAGACTGTGGATTCAACTGGTAAAGATGTTAAATAGTTTGAAGTTAATTACTAGATTCAGAAATGTGAACAGATTTATAAAAACAATCACAGACAGAAAGCTCAACTAAAAGTGACTGTCAGTCGTCACAGGAAATAACTCTCCTTCTTCAGGAAATGTCTCCTGTCTGAGCTCATGCATGAGCAGCTTGTTTCATATACTTACAGGAGATGCAGACCACTATGATGCCTGCTATCAGAATGACACAAAGAATGGCCAGAAAAGAGGCCACCAGAAGACAGGGGTGACGTCTGGATTGTCCCTTCTCGTCTGGGATGAGGCTGGCTGAGGAAAACAAACACAAACAAAAATGTAAGACTAAAGGTTTTTGTTTTTTTCTTTGTCAGATTACAACAGCTGCTTGAACAGATCATAGTTTTTATAGTTTCCTCTACATGGAGAGGATGCAAACTGTCTGTTGTACAGCTTGGTGTTTGTCACTGTGTACAGTAATAAGGAGAGAACAGCCACCCTCAGTTCTTCAAATCAGGACAAAGGTAGAGGGAACCACTGCTGTCAACTGCCCCTGTTCAGAGATCCTTCATTATAAGATATAACAGTTCTAGGTTCTGGTGTTACATTGAAGCTTTGCAGATATGATTTTACACCCTGAGCAGTAATCATCCTGAAACTACAGTCCTTTTATCAGTAGTACTGATGAAAACGGTTGTAAAGGTACTAGAAGAAGTAGCGTTACTAGAAATGCTCCTGGTTGCAGTGATACCTCAGTGTTGGACTCTTGTTGTGTTGTTGTGTGCTGCTCACCATTTGTATCAGCAGGTTGCTCAGATGTCTGACTTCGCTCCTTCACATTGTTGTACACAGGTTCCTCCTCTTCAGCTGAAAGGTCAAGAAACTGTTGATTCAAGATCTCTCTTTATTTGAAATCAGTCTTTTTTGCCCAGTGTTGATGATCCAAGAACAAGAAATGTTCCTAGTTGTAGTAAAAGCTCAGTGTTCAGCTCATAGTCTGTTTTTTCTTTTCCACAGATCACTCTGACTCCTACTGTACACATCAACTTGTCTTTTCTGGTGAACTTACCTTTGGTGTTGACAGACTGTTTGGATGTTTTGTTTTGCACTTGGCTGTACACAGGCTCCTCCTCCTTTTCAGCTGAAAGGTTCAAGAACAGTGAATGAATGTGCAGTCTTTAAATGTCAACAGCCTTCAAGGGCTGGTTTCATTATTTGTAATTAAAAGAAGGAGGAAAAACCACCTGCACACTGTCTATACTTGCAACATAGTTAAATGTATTAAATAATGTTTGGGTCTTGGACCTTCCTCAGGTAGATTTAGACAGAGAGCAAACAAAGCTCATTTCAACTGAAAGGCAGAGATCACAAACTTTCTCGAGCAGATTAAAGGTTGAACATGGAATATGTGCAGAATACCAACACCTAGTGTCTCAAGGGTGTAGTTGCAACAACAAAAAAATAATCCAGCAGTCGGGTTGCCAGGTTCGGTGCCGACTCTGCCAAGTGTGTCAAGCGATCAGCCTGCACCATGTCCAGTCATGAATCATACAGGGTAACGTTTCCGTGTGTGTTTTGATGCCGTGTAAGTGCTTTACACAAGTCCATCGATTATATGCTTCACTGATATTGACTCTAGTTTTTGCTCTTCTCCGGTCACTCTGCTGTTGGGACACATAACACACCGTTTGCCGGGGCTCTGAAGCAGTTGCTGGACTTGCAGACTCCACCATTTTACCCAGTGCCAGCCTAGCTGTGCCGAGCATAGACACCGTATTTGGCAACCTGCAATGCCCCGGACGTTATTGGCAGGTACGATGTAAACAGGAAGTCATTGGCGAGCCCGTCAAAATTTTTAATTAATCAAATAAAATTGCCTTGCCAAATTCTGACTAGATATAATTTTTTAATGGAAAAGCAATGTTTTTATTCTGCACCCGTCTAAACGCACCCTGGACGTATTATTTTTGAAAAAATATAGCTTTTGATACGCATTCTCCGTATTCAACCTTTAAAAACTTCAGGGAAAATCCAAATCCACTGTTTATATGGACGCAAAATCAAATAATCCGATCATGACGTGCGACACATGCACCGGACTTCATTCAGAACAGCAGTATAGTATAGACAGTGTGTGGGTGGTTTTCCTCCTCCTTTTGATGCCGTCTGATCCACCTACGCTCCTGTTGAATTGACAAGTAGTTCAGAGCGTGAACTTTACTTTGTGTTGCATTCTGTGGACTCTTGCACGGCATTTAAACTATGATCTAAAATCGTTAGAACCAGTTAAAAGATCACAAATGAAAAAGGAAACACTTCACAACTTTTCTGTAAATTCTCACGTCGTCTGTGGTCAGGCTGAAATCTACAGTGTTGGTTACATAATTCAACCACACTGAACAAGAAGCAGGTTCACACTTCATATCTGACACAAGCAGATTAAAACCATATGACGTGTTCACGAAATGGTGACCAAAGATAAACAGCCACACAAATGTATGATAAATGTTAAATTCTATATTTAGTAGAGGTCAATGTAAAGACAGTCACACTGTGCAGACGTGAACTGTATAAACTTCATTTGTCAATTCATAGTGACCGCTTCAGCGTCTAGTGTTACCGAGGAAAACACCAGTACAAGACAATCATCGGACATCATTATAAATGAGGTGTACTGAGGTCATAGCCTCACTGTCTTTTCTCCTGAAGTGCCGTGTTTGAAATAACTAAATAAACAGACTTACCTTGAGGTTGTTGTTTCTTTTTGTTTTTGAATACAACTGAAGCGTAGTTGACCTCCTCCTCCGCCATCACCACAGCTGTTCTCTTAAGTGCGATCTGAACAGTTGACTGAGAAGTGCTGATGTGACAGAACCATCCCCAGACCAGAAATGACTGTTTCCTCTGCTCAGCTCAATCTATCACTCACACCGCCCATAATGAGAAACTTCTGCTTTTTGGTTGAGAAAGTCATTTGCATTCACGGCAGGCTGAGAGTGCACTCCTCACACCATGTACACTGCAGTACTGTATAATGTTAAGATCATTTTCTAATAAAAGACAAAGACAACATTGCAAACTGTGTGCTGCCACCAACAGAGCTGCTACCATGGAGGTTGGACTCTGGACGTTTGCTTGGTGCCATATCACCAAACTCAATTCAGGCATCATAACCAAATTACAGTTGGTTATGTGTACAGTGAATTGAACATCTTTTTGACAAAACCATAAACTATCTGCACCTAGCGAAACAGTATTTGCAGATGTCAGTCGTTCCTTTTACAAAACTAGCTGTCATTAGCTATAGTCGGATTAATAGGTCAATCAGATTCAAAATGTCTCATGTAAACACCTTAGTGGATCTGATTCACCCGGATCTGATTAAATGTCTCATCGGATTGAAAGAGGTGGTCTACGCTGATTGATAATCAGCTTGATGCTGCATATAAATGGCTGAATAGAGCGGATTCAGCTGATAGAGTTGATCATTCATTCTGCACGTGCGCCATAGTACATAGGAGTCACGTATTGACCTTTGCGGGAAATAGGAAACCGGAAATAGGAAAGTCAAAGCCGGTCGTAACAAACATGGCGAATAAACAAAAACTTGGACAGTCGTTGAGAAGAACTATATCTCTTGATGATAACTAACTGCTGAGACCGTAGAGCCACAAACAAATGCAAAAACAATGAAATAAGCCTCCGCCAAAAAACACGACATGGGTCCATTGCTCTAAGTGTAAAAACGGAAGTGCACCTCTTCTTCTCTTGCATCTTTGCAGGAAGTGGGAGTGAGACCTTCTGCGCATGTCAATGAAACTATATAATCAGCTTCAGCTGGGGCCATGTGCACGCGGATTGTATGTGGATCTCTACTTAGTATTCATGTATACAGATCGAATAAGATTCACTTAATCCACTTGTTTTCAATCAGATTGAGGAAAAACACTGCATGTAAACACAGCTACTGTGATGCACTTGTGATACATAAAGGTAACAACAAGTGGCACAAGTGAAACACAAATAAAACATGTTTTCATCCGTTAAACACAATGGCCCAAAATACATCACACTTGTTTCTTATTATGTGACAACCAATATAAACCAGGTCAAGCACCAGGTCCAGGTGCAAGCTCATACCAACAATGGAGAGACACAATGAGAGACACAGAGGAGGGGTGCATGTAAGAAGAGGAAGAGGAAGAGGAGGGGGTCAAGAGGGAGGAAGATCAAGAGGAAGACAAAGAGTGGCCATTTCTGATGAAATTTAGACAAGAGACCAGGTACAGTCGACTTTACTGTTTTATCATCAAGCTTATAGTACTACTATATACTGTACATATATTTCAGAACAATACATTACAGATATTTTACATATTCACTAGTTGAGGCCAGACGGATAAAAAAACAGTGCAAGTAGAGATAAGAATCAGATAATACTAGCTGTTAAAAGCAGAGTGGAACAGGTGAGTTTTGAGAAGTGACTTGAAAGTTTTGAGGTCTGTGGTTTCTCGGATGTGTTTGGGAAGGGAGTTCCAGAGGGTGGGGGCAGCAACAGAGAAGGCTCTATCCCCCCAGGTTCTGTGCTTGGTCTTAGGGACAGTGAGGAGAATGGCATCAGAAGAACGGAGGGTGCAGGAAGGGATGTAAGGGTGGAGAAGGTCTGTGAGGTAGGAGGGGGCCTGGGTTTAGAGTGTTTTATGGGTGAGGAGGAGGATTTTAAATTTAATTTGTTGTGCAATAGGGAGCCAGTGGAGGTTCTGGAGGACAGGAGTGATGTGGTCAGGGGAGCGGGTGTGAGTGAGGAGGCGTGCAGCAGAGTGTTGAATATACTGGAGTTTAATGAGGAGTTTGGCGGTTGCATCATAGAGGATGCTGTTGCAGTAATCAAGGCAGGATGTAATGAAGGCGTGGATTAGAGTTTCGGCAGCAGAGAAAGAGAGCGAGGAGCAGAGGCAAGAGATGTTCTTTAGGTGATGGAAGGCTGATTTAGTGATGTGTTTGATGTGCTGGTCGAAGGAGAGATTACTGTTGAAGATGACACCAAGGTTGCGGCAGTGGGGGGAGGGTGACAGAAGGGAGTTGTCAATGGTGAGGTGGAAGTCTCTGGCTGTTTGGGTGAGGGAATTTGGACCAATTCCAATCATGTCTGATTTGTCACAGTTGAGTTTGAGAAAGTTAGTTTGCATCCAGGATTTGATGTCAGTGAGACAGTTTGACAGGGTGGAATGAGTTGAGGGGTGATGGATTTGGTGGAGATGTATAACTGGATGTCGTCAGCGTAGCAGTGCAAAGGAAGACTATGGTGACGGATGATTTGACCAAGGGGGAGGAGATACAGGATGAAGAGGAGAGGATCAAGCACAGAACCCTGGAGGACACCTTGGGACAGGGGGGCAGTTGTTGATAGATATAAATTGTTGTCTGCCAGAGAGATATGAGTGTAACAAAGTGAGGGCAGCATCTGTGATGTTGAGGAGGGAGTTCAGCCGGGAGAGTAGGATGGAGTGGTTGATGGTGTCAAAGGCAGCGGTGAGGTGCAGAGGGATGAGGATGGAGAGTAGTCCGGAGTCTGAGGAGAGGAGGAGGTCATTGGTAATTTTGAGGAGGGTGGTTTCAGTACTGTGTTGTGAGCGGAATCCGGATTGAAATTCTTCAAAGAGGTCATTTTTGTTGAGGTGGGATTTGATTTGTGAGGCAACAACACGTTCCAGTATTTTCGACAGAAATGGGAGGTTAGAGATGGGCCGGAAGTTGTTCATGATGTCAGGGTTAAGACCAGGTCTTTTGATGATGGGGTGACAGCAGCAAGTTTCAGTGAAGATGGGACGGAGGCAGAGCTGAGTGAGGGGTTGATGATTTTGGAGACCAGCGGAGAGATGGTGGGGAAGCAGTCCTTGGCGATGGAGGATGGGATGGGGTCTAGCATGCAGGTGGAAGTCTTCATGGATGAGATGATTGTGGGTAGCACAGCTGGGGAGACAGGTGCAAATTTGGATGAGATGGGTGGAGGGGGGTGACGAGGGTGAGGGGATAGGGGAAGTAGTTAGAGAACTGTAGATTTTGTCAATTTGGACTGAAAGAATGAGAGGAAAGAATTGCATTTGTCAACGGTAAATGAGCTTGAGATGTTGTCGCTGGGGTTAAGGAGTTTGTTTATAGTGGAAAAAAGAACCTTTTGGTTGCTGGATTGACTAGTTCGTCAGGGTCATCGGACACTGGGGGAGGGTAGGTGGACAGGGTTGACATGTTGAGTGAGATTGTGGGAGTCCAGAAGGTCCAGGAATTCGGAGGCTTGTTTGCAGTTGTTGTTGTCAGTGTGATAGTTGAAGTCGCCAAGGAGAAGGACAGAAGGTGAGATGACAGAGCTGTGTAACAAAGTCGGAGAAGTTGGAGAGAAATGATGGATTGGGCTTGGGAGGGTGATAAATAACTGCAATAACCAGGGGAGCAGGACCAGGCAGTTTAAAAGCAATGGTTTCAAAGGAGTGAGCGGGGGGTGGATATGGTGATGATTTTGAGGTATTTTTTATGGATCGAGGCCACACCGCCGCCTTTGCCAGTGAGACGGGGCTGGTCGATGTATGTGTATCCACTGTGTTTTCCATTTTTGGTGTAGTGTGTAATGACTGCTCAGTAGCGTTTGTGTTTTGACCACTTTGTACAAGATCTGAAAACATTTTTCGGTTTTGAGTGCAGGTGAAGACATGGATGAGAGAGTGTGGTGTGGATGAACTTGACTGGCCTGCACAGAGGCCTCATAAATGCGCTTCTGGAAGAATGGTCAAAAATTCCCATAAACACAAATCTAAACCTTGTGGACAGCCTTCCCGCAAGAGTTGAAGCTGTTATAGCTGCAAAGGCTGGACCGACATCATATTAAACCCTATGGATTAAGAATGGGATATCACTTAATTCCATATGAAGGTCAAGGCAGGTGAGTGAATACTTTTGGCAACATAGTGTATTTTGAGGTGATGGTTTGGTTTCGCAAAAAGAATCAGAGATTTTGTGAATGTGGTTTGAGAAAAGAGTTTTGTTTACAATTCTGAGAAAAAGGCAGGTTTTTTCAATTGTGAAAAAGTGTAACTCAACTCAGTGTGTGTCCGTTACCATCTGCAGCAAAAACTTGAAAATTTACACACTTCAACATTTCTTGTACTTTCTTGTGCTATGAAAACTGAAAGATGAGTATAAAAGTATACAGATTATAACCCTCGCAGAAACGTCAGTGTGTCTGAGTTCAGGTTAGCTGTAACTGTCCGGGTGAAGTTGTGCAAGAGGTACCCTCTCTTCCTTTAATATATTCAGATGTTCTCACGCTGCTGCAGTTCCTCTTTTATCACCTTTGTATTTAATGAAGTCAAAACTTGACCAGTGAAGTGAACACAGTGAAAATGAACTTGTGCACTCAGACAAACTGAGCAGCAGCTGATGAGCTCTTTTATAAGCAGGTGTCTTGATTAAAGATCAATGTTGTCGACATGATTCAAGTTTCCAAGCAGCAGTTATCAAGAAGGAGTCAGAAACAACATTGTGTGGCAGCATTTTATTCACAGTCATAAACAAGAAAACATGAATGTGTCCACTTCACTGTCACCTACACACAAAGTTATTCTTTACATGACAAGACAAAAAGCTGGCAGCACAGCCCAGGAAGATTGAGTGGAGAGCTACTACAGCTCCCTCTGGTGGCCAATCAGCAGCAGCCACCTCAAATGTTGCACACAGCAAAGAGCAAAGTGAGCAGCATCACTGGTCCCTTCCATCAAGCTGCTAATATACAAATGAGAAGCACAGCATCTCTAACAAAGCAGAAGAGAAGCTCATTCAGAGTCACTGATGATCAACAGTTTACTGGCCTCTGAGCTCACTCACTGTGTTTTCATCAATGCTGCTGTCAGCACTCACACTCACTGCACATCTATCATCTAATGTCTCTGAGTTTACATCTATCAACAAGTTGATATTATCTTACATGTGACTGATGTTGACACACGATCCAGTGACCTTCTCAACTTCAACCTCACTGTTCAACAGATAAAGCTGCCAGTTCACAGATCCACTGGTTTTTCTCACTACAGCTCACTGATGTCCATCCTTTGTATTGGACAGAAATTGCACATTGACCTGCAGCAGGCTGTGTCCTCCATAACCTGAGGAGAAAACATGATAAGTATATAAAAGCTGATTTTAATATTCAAATTGTTCAGAATTGTGTCTCTTACTCTTCATTCAGTTCACTTCCATCGACCCACTTCCACTTCCCATCTACAACTCTCAGACCAATCCAGAATCGATTTCCATATGGGTTATTTTTGACATATGTCTGAGGACAATGGAGACACAGGTGTCAGAGATATTTCAATACACTGTGATCTACAGACTCTGTGTTTCACACCTACAGAAAATACTTTTACCTTCATCTAAGATGTTGTTAATATTCCCAAAGTTTTCTCATTACCTTCTCTGTTTCATCAGCTATAACCACCAGATCTGAACCCTTTCCTCTGCAGTTTTCTTGAGCTTCTGTCCAGGTTTTCTGTCCTGGAGGTTTAGCGTCATTAAATGCATAACAGCTGGACTTTTCCGGTGTCCAGCCAGTCTGACAAGGTCGACACTGTCTTCCTGTAACAACAGAGACAAACTAATTAACAACATTATTGTATAGTGATTGTACTGTATTTGGTCAATAATTAAAGGGATCTGAACATACTGCTGTCTATGGGACAGTAGGCATTGATGCTCCACTGAGCTCGAGAGACGTTGGACTGAATCAACTCTGTCTCCTTGTCCTGTATTTGCTGTGTTAAGTTTTTGCTCTGTGTTTTCAGCTCCTGGTTCTTTTCATTCAGCTCCTGGTTCTCTGTGGTCAGGTTCTGGATCTTTTCATTCAGATCCTGTTTCTCTGTAGTCAGGTTTCTGACCCTGAGCTCTGAGAGATTATAGGCTTCTGTTAGATTTTCAAACCTGATAATGAGGTCATTGTAGTTTTGTGTCAAATTTTCGTTTTCTGAACTGAGTCTGTTGTTGTGCTCTGTCAGATTGTGATTTTCCTCCAGTAGAGCTGTTTGGTTGAATTTTAACTGCTCCAGCTCTGCCTTTTGATTCGGTGGAAGAACTGCAAGGGAAAAAATAGGAATATTAAAATTTCCATTTGTTTTGTTACTCAGGAAACTTTTCTCTGCTCTTCAATGTGTCTATGATTAAAACCGACAGTTTCTCTTGCTCTCAGTATTCATTCGGACTTGCTGCTTGTCAGTGTCCATTGCTTCTTCCTGATGATGTAAATCTTTCACTTTACCACAAACATCTGGAAATATTACTAACAACAAACAAAGGGTAATAGAATTTTTCCCACTGTAAACACTTTAACCCCTCTGATGCAGACTGTGGATTCAACTGGTAAAGATGTTAAATAGTTTGAAGTTAATTACTAGATTCAGAAATGTGAACAGATTTATAAAAAAAAAACACAGACAGAAAGGTCAACTAAAAGTGACTGTCAGTCGTCACAGGAAAAAACTCTCCTTCTTCAGGAAATGTCTCCTGTCTGAGCTCATGCATGAGCAGCTTGTTTCATATACTTACAGGAGATGCAGACCACTATGATGCCTGCTATCAGAATGACACAAAGAATGGCCAGAAAAGAGGCCACCAGAAGACAGGGGTGACGTCTGGATTCTCCCTTCTTGTCTGGGATGAGGCTGGCTGAGGAAAACAAACACAAACAAAAATGTAAGACTAAAGGTTTTTGTTTTTTTCTTTGTCAGATTACAACAGCTGCTTGAACAGATCATAGTTTTTATAGTTTCCTCTACATGGAGAGGACGCAAACTGTCTGTTGTACAGCTTGGTGTTTGTCACTGTGTACAGTAATAAGGAGAGAACAGCCACCCTCAGTTCTTCAAATCAGGACAAAGGTAGAGGGAACCACTGCTGTCAACTGCCCCTGTTCAGAGATCCTTCATTATAAGATATAACAGTTCTAGGTTCTAGTGTTACATTGAGGCTTTGCAGATATGATTTTACACCCTGAGCAGTAATCATCCTGAAACTACAGTCCTTTTATCAGTAGTACTGATGAAAACGGTTGTAAAGGTACTAGAAGAAGTAGCGTTACTAGAAATGCTCCTGGTTGCAGTGATACCTCAGTGTTGGACTCTTGTTGTGTTGTTGTGTGCTGCTCACCATTTGTATCAGCAGATTGCTCAGATGTCTGACTTTGCTCCTTCACTTTGTTGTACACAGGTTCCTCCTCTTCAGCTGAAAGGTCAAGAAACTGTTGATTCAAGATCTCTCTTTATTTGAAATCAGTCTTTTTTGCCCAGTGTTGATGATCCAAGAACAAGAAATGTTCCTAGTTGTAGTAAAATCTCAGTGTTCAGCTCATAGTCTGTTTTTTTCTTTTCCACAGATCACTCTGACTCCTACTGTACACATCAACTTGTCTTTTCTGGTGACCTTACCTTTGGTGTTGACAGACTGTTTGGATGTTTTGTTCTGCACTTGGCTGTACACAGGCTCCTCCTCCTTTTCAGCTGAAAAGTTGAAAAAAAGGTGAATTACTGCACAGTCTTTATTTGAAATCAGTCTCTTTTGCCCAGTATTGATGATTTGACATTTATTTGTACATTGTCCTGTAGGTTTAAGCAGCTGTGGTCACTGAGTTTACAGTTTGTATTTGGTAGAAACAGATTCCAACAGTATGATTGATAACTTCAATGCTCTACCAAAGTCATATAATTTATCAGGTAGGACCCTAAATCCATTATCGCAACAAATAAAGTTCAGGCAGTGATAGGAACTGAAGGTAAATGGCCATACCAACACATTATTGTTGGCATATGTAAATGTGATCATGTTCAATTATGGATGACATAGAAGCAAATATGGAGATAGGGACATTGTTCATCTAGATCTGACCTGTATGTGTTTTATTTGTTCATGATGTTCCTAGTTGTAGTAAAAGCTCAGTGTTTAGCTCATAGTCTTTTTTTGGTGAACTTACCATTTGTTTTGTCAGATTGTTTGGATGTTTTGTTTTGCACCTTTACTTCACTGTACACAGTTTCCTCCTGTTCAGCTGAAAGGTTCAAGAACAGTGAATGAATGTGCAGTCTTTAAATGTCAACAGCCTTCAAAGGCTGGTTTCATTATTTGTAATTAAAAGAAGGAGGAAAAACCACCCGCACACTGTCTATACTTGCAACTTAGACTACTTTTACATGTGGCCGGCTATTTTCATAAATGGACATTTCACCCTCTCAATTTACAACAATAACATCGTGCACACCTGTCTGTTCACAGAAAAGTTTTCCTTTATGCTAACCCGTGTATATATTACATCAAGAGCACGCCAAACCTGTAGGTGGCAGTGTAACGAGAAGCTCAAGCCCACATTAGCCAATCAGTATCCCAAAAATAGCATCAACAACAACGAGCAGCTGTACCAACATTAAAAAACGTAATTTTACGTTTACGTTCCCATACGTTGAGTGCCAAAAACGTAATTTCACGTTTTTTCGTTTTTTTCTCTTTAATTACAAAAGTAGACACTCTTAACACACCTTATGTGTGAATTTGGGAACTCTATGATGAATCGAACTGAAATAGATGATGATGGAAAACTCATGAAAACTCACGATCTGAACGTTTTAACAAAACTCGGCTTTTTATTGTTGCCGCATTGGGTCGAATCAGTGGCGCATGCATTACATGTACTTCCGCCTGTGCTGTAAACAAACCAACAAACACTTTCGACCGTCAAGTCGTCCAACTATTCTGAGCTCTCTCAGTAAGAAAGTCGTATCAACAACAGACCAGTTGTGCCACGACCTCGCCATGTTCACGTCTTGCCACAAAACAATGCAAAGGCAGAAATGTGTCACGTTGACATAAGGCACACATGTGCAGTCAGTTAGTTTTGCCCCAAACAGAAAGTCACGATTGGAATAAGTGTGCACATGGACGCAGTTCAGAATAAGGATCACCATCGATCAGCCCTTTATTCTGAATATTTATGTCCATGTAACATCATTCATCAATCATTATGTTTGTCCAGGTTTGGCAGGGCAGTGACTGCACAGCATAGATTTTCCCTGTTGTGGGTTCGGTGCAGTTCCTGTCAGGCCAAGCCTTGAGTTACCACTTCATACTTAACTAGTTGGTATTTAAATGTGAATCTTGTATTGATATGTGAGTCAATAGTCAGTGAGAGTCTTTCCTGTATTGTGCAATAATTTCTAATGTTTATTATACTGAGTGTAATCTTTGATTGTAGTGTGTTATAGACTGTTGACTGACAGAGGAGGAGCTCACTCAGAGCCTGAGGCCACAGGCTGTTGATCACTAATGAGATTCAGGTGTGGGTCATTGTGATCTCTGCCTCCAGTTGAAATGAGCTTTGTTTGCTCTCTGTCCACGTCTACCTGAGGAAGGTCCATTTAACTACGTTACATTTATTGCTGTTTGCCGCACTGTGTGGGTGGTTTTCCTCCTTTTGATGCTGTCTGATCCACCTACGCTCCTGTTGTATTTCAGAGCGTGAACTTTACTTTGTGTTGCATTCTGTGGACTCTTGCAAGGCATTAAAATGATGATCTAAAATCATTAGAACCAGTTAGAAGATCACAAATGAAAAAGGAAACACTTCACAACTTTTCTGTAAATTCTCACGTAGTCTGTGGTCAGGCTGAAATCTACAGTGTTGGTTACATAATTCAACCACACTGAACAAAAAGCAGGTTCACACTTCATATCTGACATAAGCAGATTAAAATCATATGACGCGTTCATGAAATGGTGACCAAAGATAAACAGCCATACAAATGTATGATAAATGTTAAATTCTATATTTAGTAGAGGTCAATGTAAAGACAGTCAAACTGTGCAGACGTGAACTGTATGAACTTCATTTGTCAATTCATAGTGACCGCTTCAGCGTCTAGTGTTACCGAGGAAAACACCAGTACAAGACAATCATCGGACATCATTATAAATGAGGTCTACTGAGGTCATAGCCTCACTGTCTTTTCTCCTGAAGTGCCGTGTTTGAAATAACTAAATAAACGGACTTACCTTGAGGTTGTTGTTTCTTTTTGTTTTTGAATACAACTGAAGCGTAGTTGACCTCCTCCTCCGCCATCACCACAGCTGTTCTCTTAAATCTGATCTGAACAGTTGACTGAGAAGTGCTGCTGTAACAGAACCATCCCCAGACCAGAAATGATTGTTTCCTCTGCTCAGCTCAGTCTATCACTCACACCCCCCGAAATGAGAAACTTCTGCTTTTTGGTTGAGAAAGTCATTTGCATCCACGGCTGGCTGAGAGTGCACTCTTCACACCATGTACACTGCAGTACTGTATTCAGAGCTGCTGACATGGAGTTTGGACTCTGGATGTTTGCTTGGTGCCATATCACCAAACTCAATTCAGACATCATCACCAAATTAACTCAACTCAGTGTGTGTCTGTTACCGTCTGCAGCACACACTTGGACATTTAGACACTTCAACATTTCTTGTACTTCCTTGTGCTCATATAAATGTCTGAGACAGTTTTATCGCTCTCACGTCTATCTGAGTGCCATGCATGTGGAACATTTGTGGCTTGTCATGTTTGTGTGTTTTCTCAGCCAGGCCTCCTCTCAGAGCATTTAATATGACTTTAAATTGCACATTCATGGTCTCCAGGTCATGATCAACAACTCGATTTTGACCTTGAATCACTGATGATGTGAAACAGTAAAACTGAGGCTCAAAGCTGATGATATCAACCACAGACCAACCCAAACTCAGACTGTGGAGCCACTTACTTTGGCTGTAATTACACAGACAAAGGAACACACAGGTGGTGATGACAAACAGCTAGTTAACCCTTGGTCTCTTCTTGTGAACTTGGATGGAGCGTATGTCTTTTACTTGGTTATTCATTTTTAGTGATCTCACCCCGGCCCCATACAACAGCCACCTGCATGTTATGAAGTTATATAGTATTTAAAGGCAAAGTGAAGTCAACAAACTCTTCTGCTTGGCCTCTTATATGTCTAGTCTTCATCTGCCCACACCTGCTGATGTTTTGATTATATGAAATCCACATCCAAATGTTTAAACTGTTTTATAATTATCCGAGGTATTAAATTTGATTTGATCAACATCAGAACATCTATATCATTCAGGTGGTGAAAAAAGATATCAGTTCATCCACAGATCTGTTAGAACGACTGATGCCTGGTTTGGAAAGCTGAAGACAATATGTCTAAACTTGAACTGCTTATACAACTGCATCTGTTATATTTTGTATTACTGTGTTCTTTTCAGCCAAGCAGAAGTGTCTGTATTTCCTCAAATGTATGTTTAGTGACGCAGGTCTATTAAACAGCTCTCAGAGCAGCGTGGGACACTGGTACAAGAACAAAAAATCCAGATGTCCACCCTGTCTTCTGCTGGCCTCTTTTCTGGCCATTGTTTGTGTCATTTTGATAGCAGGCATCATGGTAGTCTGCATTAACATGGTCGACTTCCTCATAATCCTCTGAAAGATCAGATCAAACACCAGTGTTTAAACATCTGCAGTAAATGAGCTCTTATTCTCAGTGTTGCTCCAACAGAGCGCTGAAAGTGTGACCAGCTGAAAATCAGTCTAAAACTGTGGAGGTGCATTTGCAGCCAGTGTGTTGTCATGTATCAGAAGAATCACACCATGACAGAAAGATGGAGCGCTCTCACAACAAACACACGTTTACATCCATCAATGTATAAGATGAAAACAGTCAAAGTCAGTAGCTAAATACTGTGACCTTCTATAAAGACAGAAGGACGAGTATAAAAGTCTACAGATTACAACCCTCACAGAAACGTCAGTGGATCTGAGGTCAGGTTAACTGTAACTGTTAATCTTTATTTAGCGGATTGTGTGAAGTTGTGAAGTTTCTGCTTTAATATATTCAGATGCTCTCACGCTGCTGCAGTTCCTCTTTTATCAACTTTGTATTTAATGGAGTCAAAACTTGACCAGTGAAGTGAACACAGTGAAAATGAACTTGTGCACTCAGACAAACTGAGCAGCAGCTGATGAGCTCTTTTATAAGCAGGTGTCTTGATTAAAGATCAATGTTGTCGACATGATTCAAGTTTCCAAGCAGCAGTTATCAAGAAGGAGTCAGAAACAACATTGTGTGGCAGCATTTTATTCACAGTCACAAACAAGAAAACATGAATGTGTCCACTTCACTGTCACCTACACACAAAGTTATTCTTTACATGACAAGACAAAAAGCTGGCAGCACAGCCCAGGAAGATTGAGTGGAGAGCTACTACAGCTCCCTCTGGTGGCCAATCAGCAGCAGCCACCTCAAATGTTGCACACAGCAAAGAGCAAAGTGAGCAGCATCACTGGTCCCTTCCATCAAGCTGCTAATATACAAATGAGAAGCACAGCATCTCTAACAAAGCAGAAGAGAAGCTCATTCAGAGTCACTGATGATCAACAGTTTACTGGCCTCTGAGCTCACTCACTGTGTTTTCATCAATGCTGCTGTCAGCACTCACACTCACTGCACATCTATCATCTAATGTCTCTGAGTTTACATCTATCAACAAGTTGATATTATCTTACATGTGACTGATGTTGACACATGATCCAGTGACCTTCTCAACTTCAACCTCACTGTTCAAACAGATAAAGCTGCCAGTTCACAGACCCACTGGTTTTTCTCACTACAGCTCACTGATGTCCATCCATGGGTCCAAGTAGACACCACACATTGACCATCAGCAGGCTGTGTCCACCATAACCTGAGGAGAAAACATGATAATTATATAAAAGCTGATTTTAATATTCAAATTGTTCAGAATTGTGTCTCTTACTCTTTCTTCAGTTCACTTCCATCGACCCACTTCCACTTCCCATCTACAACTCTCAGACCAATCCAGAGTCGATTTCCATATGGGCTATTTTTGATATATGTCTGAGGACAATGGAGACACAGTTGTCAGAGATATTTCAATACACTGTGATCTACAGACTCTGTGTTTCACACCTACAGAAAATACTTTTACCTTCATCTAAGATGTTGTTAATATTCCCAAAGTTTTCTCATTACCTTCTCTGTTTCATCAGCTATAACGACCAGATCTGAACCCACTCCTCTGCAGTTTTCTTGAGCTTTTGTCCAGGCTTGCTGTCCTGAAGGTGGATGGTCATTAAATGCA
Source organism: Caranx ignobilis (assembly GCA_021432705.1). Taxonomy (NCBI): domain Eukaryota; kingdom Metazoa; phylum Chordata; class Actinopteri; order Carangiformes; family Carangidae; genus Caranx; species Caranx ignobilis. The sequence goes on from MU270012.1 coordinate 24,239,987, forward strand.
TAACAGCTGGACTTTTCATGTCTCCAGCCAGCCTGACAAGGTCGACACTGTCTTCCTGTAACAACAGAGACAAACTAATTAACAACATTATTGTATAGTGATTGTACTGTATTTGGTCAATAATTAAAGGGATCTGAACATACTGCTGTCTATGCGACAGTAGGCATTGATGCTCCACTGAGCTCGAGAGACGTTGGACTGAATCAACTCTGTCTCCTTGTTCTGTATTTGTTGTGTTAAATTGTTGCTCAGTGTTTTCAGCTCCTGGTTCTCTGTGGTCAGGTTCTGGATCTTTTCATTCAGCTCCTGGTTCTTTTCATTCAGCTTCATGTTCTCTTCAGTCAGCTTGGTGTTGTTGTCAGAGATGACAGAAGTAACTAGGGTCAGAAACACAGGAAGCAGAGGAGAGCTGTCACTGCTGTGTAGCACCACAGAGGATCATGGTATCAGAGCCTTAACAGAGACGTGGACATGTTTGCTCACAGCTGAGTTTATACTCACAGTAGATATCAAGGGCCAAGATCACAGAGAGGATCAGCCAGCTCACTGCTATTGTTGGAAGAGCCTGAGTTAAGGAGCGACGCTTCTCATCTGCACAACAAGAAGAATTCAGCTGAAACAAGCTGTGAGCTTCAAAACAGTCAGAGGTTCAGTTAGAGGATTTTAACACTGAGAGAAGAAACGTCCTTCTTTTGAAATGCTGAATATACAGGGACTGTGAACCTTCACGTTTTCAAACTTTATCATGGTTATTCATTCATTTGACAACAGTTAAAAACACAACTATCATGTTACAGTTGATTATTGTGAAGTAAAGTGTGTCAGTAACAAACCTAAGATGGCGGGCAGGTTGTTCTCACTGATCACTGCTGCATTAACATGGTCGACTTCCTCATAATCCTCTGAAAGAGTTCAGATCAAACAGCAGTGTTTAAACATCTGCAGTAAATGAGCTCTTATTGTCAGTGTTGCTCCAACAGAGCGCTGAAAGTGTGACCAGCTGAAAATCAGTCTAAAACCGTGGAGGTGCATTTGCAGCCAGTGTGTTGTCATGTATCAGAAGAATCACACCATGACAGAAAGATGGAGCGCTCTCACAACAAACACACATTTACATCCATCAGTATATAAGATGAAAAGAGTCAAAGTCAGTAGCTACGTACTGCAGCGTGGTGGTGGGATTAGTGAGCTACAGAGTTTAGCACGACTGTGGCAGAGAGGACGACACTTGTGAAAGTAGTGAAAACAATGAAACAAGATGCTGCAGCAGAAAAGATGAGAAGCTGGTAAAGTTGGATTCTGTTAGAAAGCATCTTACCTGCAGATGGAGAAACATGTGGGTTTTGGAAAGTGACAGTTGGCTGCTGAGTGTTTCTCCTCATCCTGAACACAGCATCAGCTTCACCAGTGACTTTTTGTGACGACTGAAGGACGAGTATAAAAATCTACAGATTATAACCCTCACAGTGACGTCAGTGGATCTGAGGTCAGGTTAGCTGTAACTGTCTGGGTGAAGTTGTGCAAGAGGTAACCTCTCTTCCCTTTTATATATTCATATGCTCTCACGCTGCTGCAGTTCCTCTTTTATCAACTTTGTATTTAATGAAGTCAAAACTTGACCAGTGAAGTGAACACAGTGAAAATGGACTTGTGCACTCAGACAAACTGAGCAGCAGCTGATGAGCTCTTTTATAAGCAGGTGTCTTGATTAAAGATCAATGTTGTCGACATGATTCAAGTTTCCAAGCAGCAGTTATCAAGAAGGAGTCAGAAACAACATTGTGTGGCAGCATTTTATTCACAGTCATAAACAACAAAACATGAACGTGTCCACTTCACTGTCACCTACACACAAAGTTATTCTTTACATGACAAGACAAAAAGCTGGCAGCACAGCCCAGGAAGATTGAGTGGAGAGCTACTACAGCTCCCTCTGGTGGCCAATCAGCAGCAGCCACCTCAAATGTCGCACACAGCAAAGAGCAAAGTGAGCAGCATCACTGGTCCCTTCCATCAAGCTGCTAATATACAAATGAGAAGCACAGCATCTCTAACAAAGCAGAAGAGAAGCTCATTCAGAGTCACTGATGATCAACAGTTTACTGGCCTCTGAGCTCACTCACTGTGTTTTCATCAATGCTGCTGTCAGCACTCACACTCACTGCACATCTATCATCTAATGTCTCTGAGTTTACATCTATCAACAAGTTGATATTATCTTACATGTGACTGATGTTGACACATGATCCAGTGACCTTCTCAACTTCAACCTCACTGTTCAAACAGATAAAGCTGCCAGTTCACAGACCCACTGTTTTCTCTCACCACAGCTCACTGATCTCCATTCGTTGAATCGGACAGAAACTGCACATTGACCTGCAGCAGGCTGTGTCGTCCATAACCTGAGGAGAAAACATGATAATTATATAAAAGCTGATTTTAATATTCAAATTGTTCAGAATTGTGTCTCTTACTCTTTCTTCAGTTCACTTCCATCGACCCACTTCCACTTCCCATCTACAACTCTCAGACCAATCCAGAGTCGATTTCCATATCGGTAATTTTTGACATATGTCTGAGGACAATGGAGACACAGTTGTCAGAGATATTTCAATACACTGTGATCTACAGACTCTGTGTTTCACACCTACAGAAAATACTTTTACCTTCATCTAAGATGTTGTTAATATTCCCAAAGTTTTCTCATTACCTTCTCTGTTTCATCAGCTATAACCACCAGATCTGAACCCTTTCCTCTGCAGTTTTCTTGAGCTTCTGTCCAGGTTTTCTGTTCTGAAGGTTCAGGGTTATTAACCGCATAACAGCTGGAGTCCTTTTGTATCCAGCCAGTCTGACAAGGTCGACACTGTTTTCCTGTAACAACAGAGACAAACTAATTAACAACATTATTGTATAGTGATTGTACTGTATTTGGTCAATAATTAAAGGGATCTGAACATACTGCTGTCTATGGGACAGTAGGCATTGATGCTCCACTCAGCTCGAGAGACGTTGGACTGAATCAACTCTGTCTCCTTGTCCTGTATTTGTTGTGTTAAGTTGTTGCTCTGTGTTTTCAGCTGCTGGTTCTCTGTGGTCAGGTTTGTGACCCTGAGCTCTGAAACATTATAGGCTTCTGTTAGATTTTCAAACCTGATTGTTAGATCACTGTAGTTTTGTGTCAATTTTTTGTTTCCTTAACTGAGTCTGTTGTTGTTGTCTGTCAGATTGTGATTTTCCTCCAGTAGAGCTGTCAGCTTCAGATGAACTGAAAATGAAAAATAGCAATATTCAAATTTCCATTTCTGTTGTTACTCAGGAAACCTTTCTCTGCTCTTCAATGTGTTCATTATTAAAACCAACAGTTTCATTCAGACCTGCTGCTTGTCAGTGATTGGTTTTTGAACATGTAATTATCTGACTTTACCTCAAATATCTGGAACCTTAAAGTAAATATTACTGAAAACAAAAGGTCATATGATTTTTCTGTTTTCCATTGTAAATACTTTAACCCCTTCGATGCACACTGTGGATTCAACTGGTAAAGAAGATGTTAAATAGTTTGAAGTTAATTACTAGATTCAGAAATGTGAACAGATTTATAAAAACAACCACAGACAGAAAGCTCAACTAAAAGTGACTGTCAGTCGTCACAGGAAATAACTCTCCTTCTTCAGGAAATGTCTCCTGTCTGAGCTCATGCATGAGCAGCTTGTTTCATATACTTACAGGAGATGCAGACCACTATGATGCCTGCTATCAGAATGACACAAAGAATGGCCAGAAAAGAGGCCACCAGAAGACAGGGGTGACGTCTGGATTCTCCCTTCTTGTCTGGGATGAGGCTGGCTGAGGAAAACAAACACAAACAAAAATGTAAGACTAAAGGTTTTTGTTTTTTTCTTTGTCAGATTACAACAGCTGCTTGAACAGATCATAGTTTTTATAGTTTCCTCTACATGGAGAGGACGCAAACTGTCTGTTGTACAGCTTGGTGTTTGTCACTGTGTACAGTAATAAGGAGAGAACAGCCACCCTCAGTTCTTCAAATCAGGACAAAGGTAGAGGGAACCACTGCTGTCAACTGCCCCTGTTCAGAGATCCTTCATTATAAGATATAACAGTTCTAGGTTCTGGTGTTACATTGAGGCTTTGCAGATATGATTTTACACCCTGAGCAGTAATCATCCTGAAACTACAGTCCTTTTATCAGTAGTACTGATGAAAACGGTTGTAAAGGTACTAGAAGAAGTAGTGTTACTAGAAATGCTCCTGGTTGCAGTGATACCTCAGTGTTGGACTCTTGTTGTGTTGTTGTGTGCTGCTCACCATTTGTATCAGCAGGTTGCTCAGATGTCTGACTTTGCTCCTTCACTTTGTTGTACACAGGTTCCTCCTCTTCAGCTGAAAGGTCAAGAAACTGTTGATTCAAGATCTCTCTTTATTTGAAATCAGTCTTTTTTGCCCAGTGTTGATGATCCAAGAACAAGAAATGTTCCTAGTTGTAGTAAAACCTCAGTGTTCAGCTCATAGTCTGTTTTTTCTTTTCCACAGATCACTCTGACTCCTACTGTACACATCAACTTGTCTTTTCTGGTGAACTTACCTTTGGTGTTGACAGACTGTTTGGATGTTTTGTTCTGCACTTGGCTGTACACAGGCTCCTCCTCCTTTTCAGCTGAAAGGTTCAAGAACAGTGAATGAATGTGCAGTCTTTAAATGTCAACAGCCTTCAAGGGCTGGTTTCAGTATTTGTAATTAAAAGAAGGAGGAAAAACCACCAGCACACTGTCTATACTTGCAACATAGTTATATGTATTAAACAGCGTTTGGGTCTTGGACCTTCCTCAGGTAGATTTAGACAGAGAGCAAACAAAGCTAATTTCAACTGAAAGGCAGAGATCACAAACTTTCTCGATCAGATTAAAGGTTGAATATGTGCAGAATACCAACACCTAGTGTCTCAAGGGTGTAGTTGCAACAACAAAAAAATAACCCAGCAGTCGGGTTGCCAGGTTCGGTGCCGACTCTGCCAAGTGTGTCAAGCGATCAGCCTGCACCATGTCCAGTGATGAATCATACAGGGTAACGTTTCTGCGTGTGTTTTGATGCTGTGTAAGTGCTTTACATGAGTCCATCGATTATACGCTTCACTGATATTGACTCTAGTTTTTTCTCTTCTCCGGTCACTCTGCTGTTGGGACACATAACACACCAGTTGCTGGGGCTCTGAAGCAGCAGACTCCGCTATTTTACCCAGTTCCAGCCTAGCTGTGCCGAGCACAGACACCATATTTGGCAACCTGCAATGCCCGGACGCTATTGGCAGGTACCATGTAAACAGGAAGTCATTGTCAAGCCCGTCAAAATTTTTAAATTAATCAAATTCAGACTAAATCTAATTTTTTAATGGAAAAGCAATACTTTTATTCTGCACCCGTCTAAACGCACCATGGACGTATTATTTTTGAAAAAATATAGCTTTTGATAGGCATTCTCCGTATTCAACCTTTAAAAACTTCAGGGAAAATCCAAATCCACTGTTTATATGGACTCAAAATCAAATAATCCGATCATGACGTGCGACACATGCACCAGACTTTATTCAAAATAGCAGCAAAGATTTGTCTAATTTCTCTAAAACAACCACAGAAGAAGAAGAAGTTGTACTTCCGCCTGTGTTGTAAACAAACCAACAAACACTTTCGACCGTCAAGTCGTCCAACTATTCTGAGCTCTCTCAGTAAGAAAGTCGTATCAACAACAGACCAGTCGTGCCTCGACCTCGCCATGTTCACGTCTTGCCATTAAACAATGCAAAGACAGAAATGCGTCACATTGACATAGGACACACATGCGCAGTCAGTTAGTTTTGCCCCAAACAGAAAGTCACGATTGGAATAAGTGTGCACATGGACACAGTTCAGAATAAGGATCGCCATCAATCAGCCCTTTATTCCGAATATTTGTGTCCATGTAACATCATTCATCAATCATTATGGTTGTCCAGGTTTGGCAGGGCAGTGACTGCACAGCATAGATTTTCCCTGTTGTGGGTTCGGTGCAGTTCCTGTCAGGCCAAGCCTTGAGTTACCACTTCATACTTGACTAGTTGGTATTTAAATGTGAATCTTGTATTGATATGTGAGTCAATAGTCAAAGTCATTTTCACTCACTGAGTCTTTCCTGTATTGTGCAATAATTTCTAATGTTATTATAATGAGTGTAATCTTTGATTGTAGTGTGTTATAGATTGTTGACTGACAGAGGAGGAGCTCACTCAGAGCCTGAGGCCACAGGCTGTTGATCACTAATGAGATTCAGGTGTCGGTCATTGTGATCTCTGCCTCCAGCTGAAATGAGCTTTGTTTGCTCTCTGTCTACGTCTACCTGAGGAAGGTCCAAGACCCAAACCTTGTGTAATATATTTAACTATGTTGCAAGTATAGACAGTGTGCGGGTGGTTTTCCTCCTTCTTTTAATGCCGTCTGATCCACCTACACTCCTGTTCAATTGACAAGTAGTTCAGAGCGTGAACTTTACTTTGTGTTGCATTCTGTGATCTAAAATCATTAGAACCAGTTAGAAGATCACAAATGAAAAAAAGGAAACACTTCACAACTTTTCTGTAAATTCTCACGTCGTCTGTGGTCAGGCTGAAATCTACAGTGTTGGTTACATAATTCAACCACACTGAACAAAAAGCAGGTTCACACTTCATATCTGACACAAGCAGATTAAAACCATATGATGCGTTCACGAAATGGTGACCAAAGATAAACAGCCATACAAATGTATAATAAATGTTAAATTCTATATTTAGTAGAGGTCAATGTAAACACAGTCACACTGTGCAGACGTGAACTGTATGAACTTCATTTGTCAATTCATAGTGACCGCTTCAGCGTCTAGTGTTACCGAGGAAAACACCAGTACAAGACAATCATCGGACATCATTATAAATGAGGTCTACTGAGGTCATAGCCTCACTGTCTTTTCTCCTGAAGTGCCGTGTTTGAAATAACTAAATAAACGGACTTACCTTGAGGTTGTTGTTTCTTTTTGTTTTTGAATACAACTGAAGCGTAATTGACCTCCTCCTCCGCCATCACCACAGCTGTTCTCTTAAATCTGATCTGAACAGTTGACTGAGAAGTGCTGATGTGACAGAACCATCCCCAGACCAGAAATGATTGTTTCCTCTGCTCAGCTCAATCTATCACTCACACCGCCCGAAATGAGAAACTTCTGCTTTTTGGTTGAGAAAGTCATTCGCATCCACGGCTGGCTGAGAGTGCACCCTTCACACCATGTACACTGCAGTACTGTATCCAGAGCTGCTGACATGGAGTTTGGACTCTGGATGTTTGCTTGGTGCCATATCACCAAACTCAATTCAGACATCATCACCAAATTAACTCAACTCAGTGTGTCCGTTACCGTCTGCAGCACACACTTGAACATTTACACACTTCAACATTTCTCGTACTTTCTTGTGCTCATATAAATGTCTGTGACAGTTTTATTGCTCTCACGTCTATCTGAGTGCCATGCATGTGGAACATTTGTGGCTTGTCATGTTTGTGTGTCTTCTCAGCCAGGCCTCCTCTCAGAGCATTTAATATGACTTTAAACTAGAGGAACTATGCAGGATAATTACCTTAAACAGCTTCAGAGTAATTGTGATGATCACATACATGACTTGTGACGTGTTAGGAGGGAGAATGGAGGCTCTCTGTCTTCCACCTCACACCTCTGGGCGGAAAAGTGACCAGACTTGCATCGTTCCTCTTTAAATTGCACATTCATGGTCTCCAGGTCATGACTGACTATTCGATTTTGACCTTGAATCACTGATGATGTGAAACAGTAAAACTGAGTCTCAAAGCTGACGATATCAACCACAGACCAACCCAAACTCAGACTGTGGAGCCACTAACTTTTGCTGTAATTACACAGACAAAGGAACACACAGGTGGTGATGACAAACAGCTAATGAACCCCAAGTCTCTTCTTGTGAACTTGGATGGAGCGTATGTTTTTTACTTGGTTATTCATTTTTAGTGATCTTACCCCGGCCCCATACAACAGCCACCTGCATGTTATGAAGTTATATAGTATTTAAAGGCAAAGTGAAGTCAACTATAAGAGGCTTGGCCTCTTATATGTATGTCTAGTCTTCATCTGCCCACACCTGCTTATGCTTTGATTATATGAAATCCAAATCCAAATGTCTAAAGTGTTTTTAATTACCCGAGGTATTAAATTTGATTTGATCAACATCAGAACATCTGTATCATTCAGGTGGTGAAAAAAGATATCAGTTCATCCACAGATCTGTTAGAGGGACTGATGCCTGGTTTGGAAAGCTGCAGACAATATGTCTAAACTTGAACTGCTTATACAACTGCATCTGTTATATTTAGTATTACTGTGTTCTTTTCAGCCAAGCAGAAGTGTCTGTATTTCCTCAAATGTATGTTTAGTGACGCAGGTCTATTAAACAGCTCTCAGAGCAGCGTGGGACACTGGTACAAGAACAAAAAATCCAGATGTCCACCCTGTCTTCTGCTGGCCTCTTTTCTGGCCATTGTTTGTGTCATTTTGATAGCAGGCATCATGGTAGTCTGCATTAACATGGTCGACTTCCTCATAATCCTCTGAAAGAGTTCAGATCAAACACCAGTGTTTAAACATCTGCAGTAAATGAGCTCTTATTGTCAGTGTTGCTCCAACAGAGCGCTGAAAGTGTGACCAGCTGAAAATCAGTCTAAAACTGTGGAGGTGCATTTGCAGCCAGTGTGTTGTCATGTATCAGAAGAATCACACGATGACAGAAAGATGGAGCGCTCTCACAACAAACACACGTTTACATCCATCAGTATATAAGATGAAAAGAGTCAAAGTCAGTAGCTAAATACTGTGAGCTTCTATAAAGACAGAAGGACGAGTATAAAAGTCTACAGATTATAACCCTCGCAGAGACGTCAGTGGGTCTGAGGTCAGGTTAGCTGTAACTGTTAATCTTTATTTAGCGGATTGTGTGAAGTTGTGAAGTTTCTCCTTTAATATATTCAGATGCTCTCACGCTGCTGCAGTTCCTCTTTTATCAACTTTGTATTTAATGAAGTCAAAACTTGACCAGTGAAGTGAACACAGTGAAAATGAACTTGTGCACTCAGACAAACTGAGCAGCAGCTGATGAGCTCTTTTATAACCAGGTGTCTTGATTAAAGATCAATGTTGTCGACATGATTCAAGTTTCCAAGCAGCAGTTATCAAGAAGGAGTCAGAAACAACATTGTGTGGCAGCATTTTATTCACAGTCATAAACAAGAAAACATGAATGTGTCCACTTCACTGTCACCTACACACAAAGTTATTCTTTACATGACAAGACAAAAAGCTGGCAGCACAGCCCAGGAAGATTGAGTGGAGAGCTACTACAGCTCCCTCTGGTGGCCAATCGGCAGCAGCCACCTCAAATGTTGCACACAGCAAAGAGCAAAGTGAGCAGCATCACTGGTCCCTTCCATCAAGCTGCTAATATACAAATGAGAAGCACAGCATCTCTAACAAAGCAGAAGAGAAGCTCATTCAGAGTCACTGATGATCAACAGTTTACTGGCCTCTGAGCTCACTCACTGTGTTTTCATCAATGCTGCTGTCAGCACTCACACTCACTGCACATCTATCATCTAATGTCTCTGAGTTTACATCTATCAACAAGTTGATATTATCTTACATGTGACTGATGTTGACACATGATCCAGTGACCTTCTCAACTTCAACCTCACTGTTCAAACAGATAAAGCTGCCAGTTCACAGATCCACTGGTTTTTCTCACCACAGCTCACTGATCTCCATTCAGAGTATTTGAATAAAACTGCACAGTGTCCGTATTTAGGAGGTTCTGTCCATGCCCTGAGGAGAAAACATGATAATTATATAAAAGCTGATAGATTTTAATATTCAAATTGTTCAGAATTGTGTCTCTTACTCTTCATTCAGTTCACTTCCATCGACCCACTTCCACTTCCCACCTACAACTCTCAGACCAATCCAGAATCCATAGGGTCCAAAACTGGCTTCAGTGACTGCTCTCTGAGGACAATGGAGACAGAGTTGTCAGAGATATTTCAATACACTGTGATCTACAGACTCTGTGTTTCACACCTACAGAAAATACTTTTACCTTCATCTAAGATGTTGTTAATATTCCCAAAGTTTTCTCATTACCTTCTCTGTTTCATCAGCTATAACCACCAGATCTGAACCCTTTCCTCTGCAGTCTTCTTGAGCTTCTGTCCAGGTTTTCTGTTCTGAAGGTTCAGGGTTATTAAATGCATAACAACTGCAGTCCTTTTGTTTCCAACCAGCCTCACAAGATTGACACTGTCTTCCTGTAACAACAGAGACAAACTAATTAACAACATTATTGTATAGTGATTGTACTGTATTTGGTCAATAATTAAAGGGATCTGAACATACTGCTATATTGTATGGGACAGATGTTGCTCTGTGTTTTCAGCCCCTGGTTCTCTGTGGTCAGCTCCTGGTTCTTTTTATTCAGCTCCTGGATCTTTTTATTCAGCTTCTGGATCTCTTCATTCACCTCCTGGTTGTTTTCATTCAGCTCCTGGTTCATTTCATTCAGCTCCTGGTTCTCTGTGGTCAGGTTTGTGACCCTGAGCTCTGAGAGATTATAGGCTTCTGTTAGATTTTCAAACCTGATTATGAGGTCACTGTAGTTTTGTGTCAAGTTTTCATTTCTTAACTGAGTCTGTTGTTGTGCTCTGTCAGATTGTGGTTTTCCTCCAGTAGAGCTGTTTGGGTGAATTTTAACTTCTCCAACAGCTTCTCATTGTCTGAGATCAGCTGCATGTTCTCTTCAGTCAGCTTGGTGTTGTTGTCAGAGATGACAGAAGTAACTAGGGTCAGAAACACAGGAAGCAGAGGAGAGCTGTCACTGCTGTGTAGCACCACAGAGGATCATGGTATCAGAGCCTTAACAGAGACGTGGACATGTTTGCTCACAGCTGAGTTTATACTCACAGTAGATATCAAGGGCCAAGATCACAGAGAGGATCACCCAGCTCACTGCTATTGTTGGAAGAGCCTGAGTTAAGGAGCGACGCTTCTCATCTGCACAACAAGAAGAATTCAGCTGAAACAAGCTGTGAGCTTCAAAACAGTCAGAGGTTCAGTTAGAGGATTTTAACACTGAGAGAAGAAACGTCCTTCTTTTGAAATGTTGAATATACAGGGACTGTGAACCTTCACGTTTTCAAACTTTATCATGGTTATTCATTCATTTGACAACAGTTAAAAACACAACTATCATGTTACATTTGATTATTGTGAAGTAAAGTGTGTCAGTAACAAACCTAAGATGGCGGGCAGGTTGTTCTCAGTGATCACTGCTGCATTAACATGGTCGACTTCCTCATAATCCTCTGAAAGAGTTCAGATCAAACACCAGTGTTTAAACATCTGCAGTAAATGAGCTCTTATTGTCAGTGTTGCTCCAACAGAGCGCTGAAAGTGTGAGCAGCTGAAAATCAGTCTAAAACCGCAGAGGTGCATTTGCAGCCAGTGTGTTGTCATGTATCAGAAGAATGACACGATGACAGAAAGATGGAGCGCTCTCACAACAAACACACGTTTACATCCATCAGTATATAAGACGAAAAGAGTCAAAGTCAGTAGCTACGTACTGCAGCGTGGTGTTGGGATTAGTGAGCTACAGAGTTTAGCACGACTGTGGCAGAGAGGACGACACTTGTGAAAATAGTGAAAACAATGAAACAAGATGCTGCAGCAGAAAAGATGAGAAGCTGGTAAAGTTGGATTCTGTTAGAAAGCATCTTACCTGCAGATGGAGAAACATGTGGGTTTTGGAAAGTGACAGTTGGCTGCTGAGTGTTTCTCCTCATCCTGAACACAGCATCAAGTTCACCAGTGAGTTTCTGTGACGACTGAAGGACGAGTATAAAAGTCTACAGATTATAACCCTCGCAGAGACGTCAGTGGATCTTACATCAGGTTAGGTGTAACTGTTAATCTTTATTTAGAGGATTGTGTGAAGTTGTGAAGTTTCTCCTTTAATATATTCAGATGTTCTCACGCTGCTGCAGTTCCTCTTTTATCAACTTTGTATTTAATGAAGTCAAAACTTGACCAGTGAAGTGAACATAGTGAAAACGAACTTGTGCACTCAGACAAACTGAGCAGCAGCTGATGAGCTCTTTTATAAGCAGGTGTCTTGATTAAAGATCAATGTTGTCGACATGATTCAAGTTTCCAAGCAGCAGTTATCAAGAAGGAGTCAGAAACAACACTGTGTGGCAGCATTTTATTCACAGTCATAAACAAGAAAACATGAATGTGTCCACTTCACTGTCACCTACACACAAAGTTATTCTTTACATGACAAGACAAAAAGCTGGCAGCACAGCCCAGGAAGATTGAGTGGAGAGCTACTACAGCTCCCTCTGGTGGCCAATCAGCAGCAGCCACCTCAAATGTTGCACACAGCAAAGAGCAAAGTGAGCAGCATCACTGGTCCCTTCCATCAAGCTGCTAATATACAAATGAGAAGCACAGCATCTCTAACAAAGCAGAAGAGAAGCTCATTCAGAGTCACTGATGATCAACAGTTTACTGGCCTCTGAGCTCACTCACTGTGTTTTCATCAATGCTGCTGTCAGCACTCACACTCACTGCACATCTATCATCTAATGTCTCTGAGTTTACATCTATCAACAAGTTGATATTATCTTACATGTGGCTGATGTTGACACATGATCCAGTGACCTTCTCAACTTCAACCTCACTGTTCAAACAGATAAAGCTGCCAGTTCACAGACCCACTGGTTTCTCAGACCACAGCTCACTGATCTCCATCTTTGGTTTTTGAATAAAACTGCACATTGTCCGTATTTAGGAGGTTCTGTCCATAACCTGAGGAGAAAACATGATAATTATATAAAAGCTGATAGATTTTAATATTCAAATTGTTCAGAATTGTCTCTTACTCTTTCTTCAGTTCACTTCCATCGACCCACTTCCACTTCCCATCTACAACTCTCAGACCAATCCAGAATCCATAGGGTCCAAAACTGGCTTCAGTGACTGCTCTCTGAGGACAATGGAGACAGAGTTGTCAGAGATATTTCAATACACTGTGATCTACAGACTCTGTGTTTCACACCTACAGAAAATACTTTTACCTTCATCTAAGATGTTGTTAATATTCCCAAAGTTTTCTCATTACCTTCTCTGTTTCATCAGCTATAACGACCAGATCTGAACCCTTTCCTCTGCAGTCTTCTTGAGCTTCTGTCCAGGTTTTCTGTTCTGAAGGTTCAGGGTTATTAACCGCATAACAGCTGGAGTCCTTTTGTATCCAGCCAGTCTGACAAGATTGACACTGTTTTCCTGTAACAACAGAGACAAACTAATTAACAACATTATTGTATAGTGATTGTACTGTATTTGGTCAGTAATTAAAGGGATCTGAACATACTGCTGTCTATGGGACAGTAGGCATTGATGCTCCACTGAGCTCGAGAGACGTTGAACGGACTCCACTCTGACTCCTTGTCCTGTATTTGTTGTTTTAAGATGTTGCTCTGTGTTTTCAGCTCCTGGTTCTCTGTGGTCAGCTCTTGGTTCTTTTCATTCAGCCCCTGGTTCTCTGTTTTTAGCTGCTGGTTCTCTGTGGTCAGCTCCTGGTTCTTTTCATTCAGCCCCTGGTTCTCTGTTTTCAGCCCCTGGTTCTCTGTTTTCAGCTCCTGGTTCTCTGTGGTCAGCTCCTGGTTCTTTTCATTCAGCCCCTGGTTCTCTGTTTTCAGCTCCTGGTTCTCTGTTTTCAGCTGCTGGTTCTCTGTTTTCAGCTGCTGGTTCTCTGTGGTCAGCTCTTGGTTCTTTTCATTCAGCTCCTGGTTCTCTGTTTTCAGCTGCTGGTTCTCTGTGGTCAGCTCTTGGTTCTTTTCATTCAGCCCTGGTTCTCTGTTTTCAGCTGCTGGTTCTCTGTGGTCAGCTCTTGGTTCTTTTCATTCAGCCCCTGGTTCTCTGTTTTCAGCTCCTGGTTCTCTGTGGTCAGCTCCTGGTTCTTTTCATTCAGCCCCTGGTTCACTGTTTTCAGCTCCTGGTTCTCTGTAGTCAACTCCTGGTTCTTTTCATTCAGCCCCTGGTTCTCTGTTTTCAGCTCCTGGTTCTCTGTAGTCAGCTCCTGGTTCTTTTCATTCAGCCCCTGGTTCTCTGTTTTCAGCTCCTGGTTCTCTGTTTTCAGCTCCTGGTTCTCTGTTTTCAGCTGCTGGTTCTCTGTGGTCAGCCCCTGGCTCTCTGTTTTCAGCTCCTGGTTCTCTGTGGTCAGCTCCTGGTTCTTTTCATTCAGCCCCTGGTTCTCTGTTTTCAGCTCCTGGTTCTCTGTTTTCAGTTGCTGGTTCTCTGTTTTCAGCTGCTGGTTCTGTGTGGTCAGCTCTTGGTTCTTTTCATTCAGCCCCTGGTTCTCTGTTTTCAGCTCCTGGTTCTCTGTTTTCTGCTCCTGGTTCTCTGTGGTTAGCTCTTGGTTCTTTTCATTCAGCCCCTGGTTCTCTGTTTTCAGCTCCTGGTTCTCTGTGGTCAGTTCCTGGTTCTTTTCATTCAGCCCCTGGTTCTCTGTTTTCAGCTCCTGGTTCTCTGTAGTCAGCTCCTGGTTCTTTTCATTCAGCCCCTGGTTCTCTGTTTTCAGTCCCTGGTTCTCTGTTTTCAGCTCCTGGTTCTCTGTGGTCAGCTCCTGGTTCTTTTCATTCAGCCCCTGGTTCTCTGTTTTCAGCTGCTGGTTCTCTGTGGTCAGCTCTTGGTTCTTTTCATTCAGCCCCTGGTTCTCTGTTTTCAGCTCCTGGTTCTCTGTGGTTAGCTCTTGGTTCTTTTCATTCAGCCCCTGGTTCTCTGTTTTCAGCTCCTGGTTCTCTGTGGTCAGCCCCTGGTTCTCTGTTTTCAGCTCCTGGTTCTCTGTTTTCAACTCCCGGTTCTCTGTGGTCAGCCCCTGGTTCTTTTCATTCAGGCCCTGGTTCTCTGTTTTCAGCTGCTGGTTCTGTGTGGTCAGCTCTTGGTTCTTTTCATTCAGCCCCTGGTTCTCTGTTTTCAGCTCCTGGTTCTCTGTTTTCTGCTCCTGGTTCTCTGTGGTTAGCTCTTGGTTCTTTTCATTCAGCCCCTGGTTCTCTGTTTTCAGCTCCTGGTTCTCTGTGGTCAGTTCCTGGTTCTTTTCATTCAGCCCCTGGTTCTCTGTTTTCAGCTCCTGGTTCTCTGTAGTCAGCTCCTGGTTCTTTTCATTCAGCCCCTGGTTCTCTGTTTTCAGTCCCTGGTTCTCTGTTTTCAGCTCCTGGTTCTCTGTGGTCAGCTCCTGGTTCTTTTCATTCAGCCCCTGGTTCTCTGTTTTCAGCTGCTGGTTCTCTGTGGTCAGCTCTTGGTTCTTTTCATTCAGCCCCTGGTTCTCTGTTTTCAGCTCCTGGTTCTCTGTGGTTAGCTCTTGGTTCTTTTCATTCAGCCCCTGGTTCTCTGTTTTCAGCTCCTGGTTCTCTGTGGTCAGCCCCTGGTTCTCTGTTTTCAGCTCCTGGTTCTCTGTTTTCAACTCCTGGTTCTCTGTGGTCAGCCCCTGGTTCTTTTCATTCAGGCCCTGGTTCTCTGTTTTCAGCTGCTGGTTCTCTGTGGTCAGCTCTTGGTTCTTTTCATTCAGACCCTGGTTCTCTGTTTTCAGCTCCTGGTTCTCTGTGGTCAGCTCCTGGTTCTCTGTTTTCAGCTCCTGGTTCTCTGTTTTCAGCTCTTGGTTCTTTTCATTCAGCCCCTGGTTCTCTGTTTTCAGCTCCTGGTTCTCTGTTTTCAGCTGCTGGTTCTCTGTGGTCAGCTCTTGGTTCTTTTCATTCAGCCCCTGGTTCTCTGTTTTCAGCTCCTGGTTCTCTGTTTTCAGCTCCTGGTTCTCTGTGGTCAGCTCCTGGTTCTTTTCATTCAGCCCCTGGTTCTCTGTTTTCAGCTCCTGGTTCTCTGTTTTCAGCTGCTGGTTCTGTGTGGTCAGCTCTTCGTTCTTTTCATTCAGCCCCTGGTTCTCTGTTTTCAGCTCCTGGCTCTCTGTTTTCTGCTCCTGGTTCTCTGTGGTTAGCTCTTGGTTCTTTTCATTCAGCCCCTGGTTCTCTGTTTTCAGCTCCTGGTTCTCTGTGGTCAGCTCCTGGTTCTTTTCATTCAGCCCCTGGTTCTCTGTTTTCAGCTCCTGGTTCTCTGTTTTCAGCTCCTGGTTCTCTGTGGTCAGCTCCTGGTTCTTTTCATTCAGCCCCTGGTTCTCCGTTTTCAGCTCCTGGTTCTCTGTGGTCAGCTCCTGGTTCTTTTCATTCAGCCCCTGGTTCTCTGTTTTCTGCTCCTGGTTCTCTGTGGTCAGCTCCTGGTTCTTTTCATTCAGCCCCTGGTTCTCTGTTTTCAGCTCCTGGTTCTCTGTGGTCAGCTCCTGGTTCTTTTCATTCAGCTCCTGGTTCTCTGTTTTCAGCCCCTGGTTCTCTGTTTTCAGCTCCTGGTTCTTTTCACTCAGGTCCTGGTTCTTTACAGTCATATTTGTGACCCTGAGCTCTGAGAGATTATAGGCTTCTGTTAGATTTTCAAACCTGATTATGAGGTCACTGTAGTTTTGTGTAAAGTTTGCATTTTCTGAACTGAGTCTGTTGTTGTGCTCTGTCAGATTGTGATTTTCCTCCAGTAGAGCTGTTTGGTTGAATTTTAACTGCTCCAGCTCTGCCTTTTGATTCGGTGGAAGAACTGCAAAGGAAAAAACAGGAATATTAAAATTTCTATTTGTTTTGTTACTCAGTAAACTTTTCTCTGCTCTTCAATGTGTTCATTATTAAAACCAACAGTTTCTCTCGCTCTCAGTATTCATTCAGACTTGCTGCTTGTCAGTGTCCATTGCTTCTTCCTGATGATGTAAATCTTTCACTTTACCACAAACATCTGGAAATATTACTGACAACAAACAAAGGGTAATAGAACTTTTCCCACTGTAAATACTTTAACCCCACCGATGCAGACTGTGGATTCAACTGGTAAAGAAGATGTTAAATAGTTTGAAGTTAATTACTAGATTCAGAAATGTGAACAGATTTATAAAAACAACCACAGACAGAAAGCTCAACTAAAAGTGACTGTCAGTCGTCACAGGAAATAACTCTCCTTCTTCAGGAAATGTCTCCTGTCTGAGCTCATGCATGAGCAGCTTGTTTCATATACTTACAGGAGATGCAGACCACTATGATGCCTGCTATCAGAATGACACAAAGAATGGCCAGAAAAGAGGCCACCAGAAGACAGGGGGGACGTCTGGATTCTCCCTTCTTGTCTGGGATGAGGCTGGCTGAGGAAAACAAACACAAACAAAAATGTAAGACTAAAGGTTTTTGTTTTTTTCTTTGTCAGATTACAACAGCTGCTTGAACAGATCATAGTTTTTATAGTTTCCTCTACATGGACAGGACGCAAACTGTCTGTTGTACAGCTTGGTGTTTGTCACTGTGTACAGTAATAAGGAGAGAACAGCCACCCTCAGTTCTTCAAATCAGGACAAAGGTAGAGGGAACCACTGCTGTCAACTGCCCCTGTTCAGAGATCCTTCATTATAAGATATAACAGTTCTAGGTTCTGGTGTTACATTGAGGCTTTGCAGATATGATTTTACACCCTGAGCAGTAATCATCCTGAAACTACAGTCCTTTTATCAGTAGTACTGATGAAAACGGTTGTAAAGGTACTAGAAGAAGTAGCGTTACTAGAAATGCTCCTGGTTGCAGTGATACCTCAGTGTTGGACTCTTGTTGTGTTGTTGTGTGCTGCTCACCATTTGTATCAGCAGGTTGCTCAGATGTCTGACTTCGCTCCTTCACATTGTTGTACACAGGTTCCTCCTCTTCAGCTGAAAGGTCAAGAAACTGTTGATTCAAGATCTCTCTTTATTTGAAATCAGCCTTTTTGCCCAGTGTTGATGATCCAAGAAGAAGAAATGTTCCTAGTTGTAGTAAAACCTCAGTGTTCAGCTCATAGTCTGCTTTTTTCTTTTCCACAGATCACTCTGACTCCTACTGTACAGATCAACTTGTCTTTTCTGGTGAACTTACCTTTGGTGTTGACAGACTGTTTGGATGTTTTGTTTTGCACTTGGCTGTACACAGGCTCCTCCTCCTTTTCAGCTGAAAGGTTCAAGAACAGTGAATGAATGTGCAGTCTTTAAATGTCAACAGACTTCAAGGGCTGGTTTCATTATTTGTAATTCAAAGGAGGAGGAAAAACCACCTGCACACTGTCTATACTTGCAACATAGTTAAATGTATTAAACAACGTTTGGGTCTTGGACCTTCCTCAGGTAGATTTAGACAGAGAGCAAACAAAGCTCATTTCAACTGAAAGGCAGAGATCACGAACTTTCTCGAGCAGATTAAAGGTTAAATATGTGCAGAATACCGACACCTAATGTCTCAAGGGTGTAGTTGCAACAACAAGAAAATAACCCAGCAGTCGGGTTGCCAGGTTCGGTGCCGACTCTGCCAAGTGTGTCAAGCAATCAGCCTGCACCATGTCCAGTCATGAATCATACAGGGTAACGTTTCCGCATGTGTTTTGATGCCGTGTAAGTGCTTTACACAAGTCCATCGATTATACGCTTCACTGATATTGACTCTAGTTTTTGCTCTTCTCCGGTCACTCTGCTGTTGGGACACATAACACACCATTTGCTGGGGCTCTGAAGGAGCTGCTGGACTTGCAGACTCCACCATTTTACCCAGTGCCAGCCTAGCTGTGCCGAGCACAGATACCGTATTTGGCAACCTGCAATGCCCCGGACGCTATTGGCAGGTACGATGTAAACAGGAAGTCATTGTCGAGCCCGTCAAAAATTTTAAATTAATTAAATAAAATTGCCTTGCCAAATTCTGACTAGATATAAATTTTTAATGGAAAAGCAATACTTTTATTCTGCACCCGTCTAAACGCACCCTGGATGCATTATTTATGGAAAAATATAGCTTTTGATACGCATTCTCCGTATTCAACCTTTAAAAACTTGAGGGAAAATCCAAATCCACTGTTTATATGGACGCAAAATCGAATAATCCGATCATGACGTGCGACACATGCACCAGACTTCATTCAGAACAGCAGTATAGTATAGACAGTGTGCGGGTGGTTTTCCTCCTCCTTTTGATGCCGTCTGATCCACCTACGCTCCTGTTGAATTGACAAGTAGTTCAGAGCGTGAACTTTACTTTGTGTTGCATTCTGTGGACTCTTGCACGGCATTTAAACGATGATCTAAAATCGTTAGAACCAGTTAAAAGATCACAAATGAAAAAGGAAACACTTCACAACTTTTCTGTAAATTCTCACGTAGTCTGTGGTCAGGCTGAAATCTATAGTGTTGGTTACATAGTTCAACCACACTGAACAAGACGCAGGTTCACACTTCATATCTGACACAAGCAGATTAAAATCATATGATGCGTTCCCGAAATGGTAACCAAAGATAAACGGCCACACAAATGTATTATAAATGTTAAATTCTATATTTAGTAGAGGTCAATGTAAAGACAGTCACACTGTGCAGATGTGAACTGTATGAACTTCATTTGTCAATTCATAGTGACCGCTTCAGCCGTGTTTGAAGTAACTAAATAAACAGACTTACCTTGAGGTTGTTGTTTCTTTTTGTTTTTGAATACAACTGAAGCGTAGTTGACCTCCTCCTCCGCCATCACCACAGCTGTTCTCTTAAGTCTGATCTGAACAGTTGACTGAGAAGTGCTGATGTAACAGAACCATCCCCAGACCAGAAATTACTGTTTCCTCTGCTCAGCTCAATCTATCACTCACAGCCCCCGAAATGAGAAACTTCTGCTTTTTGGTTGAGAAAGTCATTTGCATTCAGGGCTGGCTGAGAGTGCACCCTTCACACCATGTACACTGGAGTACTGTATAATGTTAAGATCATTTTCTAATAAAAGACAAAGACAACATTGCAAACTGTGTGCTGCCACCAACAGAGCTGCTACCATGGAGTTTGGACTCTGGACGTTTGCTTGGTGCCATATCACCAATTATATTTGTAGATTGAATTAGATTTGTAGATAGTATTTGCAGATTTCAGTCGTTCCTTTTACACAACTAGCTGTCATTAGCTATAGTCGGATTAATAGGTCAATCAGATTCAAAATGTCTCATGTAAACACCTTAGTGGATCCGATTCACCTGGATCTGATTAAATGTCTCATCGGATTGAAAGAGATGGTCTACGCCAATTGATAATCAGCTTGATGCTGCATATAAACGGCTGAATAGAGCGGATTCAGTTGATAGAGTGGATCATTCATTCTGCACATGTGCGCCATAGTACGTAGGAGTCACGTATTGACCTTTGCGGGAAATAGGAAACCGGAAATAGGAAAGTCAAGTCAAGTCTTGATGATAACTAACTGCTGAGACCGTAGAGCCGCAAACAAATGCAAAAACAGTGAAATAAGCATCCGCCACAAAACACGACGTGGGTCCATTGCTCTAAGTGTAAACACGGAAGTGCACCTCTTCTTCTCTTGCATCTTTGCAGGAAGTGGGAGTGAGACCTTCTGCGCATGTCAATGAAACTATATAATCAGCTTCAGCTGGGGCCATGTGCACGCAAATTGTATGTGGATCTCCACTTAGTATTCATGTAAACAGATCGAATAAGATTCACTTAATCCACTTGTTTTCAATCAGATTGAGGAAAACACTGCATGTAAACACAGCTACTGTGATGCACTTGTGATACATTAAGGTAACAACAAGTGGCACAAGTGAAACACAAATAAAACATGTTTTCATCCGTTAAACACAATGGCCCAAAATACATCACACTTGTTTCTTATTATATGACAACCAACATAAACCGGGTCAAGCACCAGGTCCAGGTGCAAACTCATACCAACAATGGAGAGACACAATGAGAGACACAGAGGAGGGGTGCACCTAAGAAGAGGAAGAGGAAGAGGAGGGGGTCAAGAGGGAGGAAGATCAAGAGGAAGACAAAGAGTGGCCATTTCTGATGAAATTTAGACAAGAGACCAGGTACAGTCGACTTTACTGTACTGTTTTATCATCAAGTTTACAGTACTACTGTATATTGTACATATATTTCAGAACAATACATTACAGATATTTTACATATTCACTAGTTGAGGCCAGACGGATCAAAAAACAGTGCAAGTAGAGATAAGAATCAGATAATACTAGCTGTTAAAAGCAGAGTGGAACAGGTGAGTTTTGAGAAGTGACTTGAAAGTTTTGAGGTCTGTGGTTTCTCTGATGTGTTTGGGAAGGGAGTTCCAGAGGGTGGGGGCAGCAACAGAGAAGGCTCTATCCCCCCAGGTTCTGTACTTGGTCTTAGGGACAGTGAGGAGGATGGTATCAGAAGAACGGAGGGTGCAGGAAGGGATGTAAGGGTGGAGAAGGTCTGTGAGGTAGGAGGGGGCCTGGGTGTGGAGTGTTTTATGGGTGAGGAGGAGGATTTTAAATTCAATTTGTTGTGCAATAGGGAGCCAGTGGAGGTTCTGGAGGACAGGAGTGATGTGGTCACGGGAGCGGGTGTGAGTGAGGAGGCGTGCAGCAGAGTTTTGAATATACTGCAGTTTACTGAGGAGTTTGGCGGTTGCATCATAGAGGATGCTGTTGCAGTAATCAAGGCAGGATGTAATGAAGGTGTGGATTAGAGTTTCGGCGGCAGAGAAAGAGAGCGAGGGGCAGAGGTGAGAGATGTTCTTTAGGTGATGGAAGGCTGATTTAGTGATGTGTTTGATGTGCTGGTCGAAGGAGAGATTACTGTTGAAGATGACACCAAGGTTGCGGCAGTGGGGGGAGGGTGACAGAAGGGAGTTGTCAATGGTGAGGTGGAAGTCTCTGGCTGTTTGGGTGAGGGAATTTGGACCAATTCCAATCATGTCTGATTTGTCACAGTTGAGTTTGAGAAAGTTAGTTTGCATCCAGGATTTGATGTCAGTGAGACAGATTGACAGGGTGGAATGAGTTGAGGGGGTGATGGATTTGGTGGAGATGTATAACTGGATGTCGTCAGCGTAGCAGTGGAAAGGAAGACTATGGTGATGGATGATTTGACCAAGGGGGAGGAGATACAGGATGAAGAGGAGAGGATCAAGCACAGAACCCTGGGGGACGCCTTGGGACAGGGGGGCAGTTGATGATGGAGATGAATTGTTGTCTGCTAGAGATATGAGTGTAACCAAGTGAGGGCAGCATCTATGATGTTGAGGAGGGAGTTCAGCCAGGAGAGTAGGATGGAGTGGTTGATGGTGTCAAAGGTGGCGGTGAGGTCCAGGAGGATGAGGATGGAGATTAGTCCGGAGTCTGAGGAGAGGAGGAGGTCATTGGTAATTTTGAGGAGGGCGGTTTCAGTACTGTGTTGTGAGTGGAATCCGGATTGAAATTCTTCAAAGAGGTCATTTTTGTTAAGGTGGGATTTTATTTGTGAGGCAACAACACATTCTAGGATTTTCAACAGAAATAGGAGGTTAGAGATGGGCCGGAAGTTGTTCATGATGTCAGGGTTAAGACCAGGTCTTTTGATGATGGGGGTGACAGCAGCAAGTTTCAGTGAAGATGGGACGGAGGCAGAGCTGAGTGAGGGGTTGATGATTTTGGAGACCAGTGGAGAGATGGTGGGGAAGCAGTCCTTGGTGATGGAGGATGGGATGGGGTCTAGGTCATGCAGGTGGAAGTCTTCATGGATGAGATGATTGTGGATAGCACAGTTGGGGAGACAGGTGCAAATTTGGATGAGATGGGTGGAGGGGGGTGACGAGGCTGAGGGGATACGGGAGGTAGTTAGAGAACTGTAGATTTTGTCAATTTTGGACTGAAAGAATGAGAGGAAAGAATTGCATTTGTCAACAGTGAATGAGCTTGAGATGTTGTCGCTGGGGTTAAGGAGTTTGTTTATAGTGGAAAAAAGAACCTTTTGGTTGTTGGATTGACTAGTTTGTCAGGGTCATCGGACACTGGGGGAGGGTAGGTGGACAGGGTTGACATGTTGAGTGAGATTGTGGGAGTCCAGAAGGTCCAGGAAGTCGGAGGCTTGTTTGCAGTTGTTGTTGTCAGTGTGATTGTTGAAGTCGCCAAGGAGAAGGACAGAAGGTGAGATGACTGAGAGCTGTGTAACAAAGTCGGAGAAGTTGGAGAGAAATGATGGATTGGGCTTGGGAGGGTGATAAATAACTGCAATAACCAGGGGAGCAGGACCAGGCAGGTGGATATGGTGATGATTTTGAGGTATTTTTTATGGATCGAGGCCACATCGCCGCCTTTGCCAGTGAGACGGGGCTGGTCGATGTATGTATATCCACTGTGTTTTCCATATTTTGGTGTAGTGTGCAATGACTTTCTGTTTTGACCACTTTGTACAAGATCTGAAAACATTTTTCGGTTTGAGTGCAGGTGAAGACGTGGATGAGAGAGTGTGGTGTGGATGAACTTGACTGGCCTGCACAGAGGCCTGACCTCAACCCGACAGAACACTTTTGGGATGAATTATGGCAGAGACTGAGAGCCAGGCCTTCTCGTCCAACATCAGTGTGTGACCTAAAATGTGCTTCTGGAAGAATGGTCAAAAATTCCCATAAACACACTTCTAAACCTTGTGGACAGCCTTCCCGCAAGAGTTGAAGCTGTTATAGCTGCAAAGGCTGGACCGACATCATATTAAACCGTATGGATTAAGAATGGGATATCACTTAATTCCATATGCAGGTCAAGGCAGGTGAGTGAATACTTTTGGCAACATAGTGTATTTTGAGGTGATGGTTTGGTTTCGCAAAAAGAATCAGAGGTTTTGTGAATGTGATTTGAGAAAAGAGTTTTGTTTACAATTCTGAGAAAAAGGCAGGTTTTTTCAATTGTGAAAAAGTGTAACTCAACTCAGTGTGTGTCTGTTACCGTGTGCTGCACACACTTGAACATGTACACACTTCAACATTTCTTGTACCTTCTTGTGCTATGAAAACTGAAAGATGAGTATAAAAGTATACAGATTACAAGCCTTGCAGAGACGTCAGTGGGTCTGAGTTCAGGTTAGTTGTAACTGTATTTAATGAAGTCAAAACTTGACCAGTGAAGTGAACACAGTGAAAATGAACTTGTGCACTCAGACAAACTGAGCAGCAGCTGATGAGCTCTTTTATAAGCAGGTGTCTTGATTAAAGATCAATGTTGTCGACATGATTCAAGTTTCCAAGCAGCAATTATCAAGAAGGAGTCAGAAACAACATTGTGTGGCAGCATTTTATTCACAGTCATAAACTACAAAACATGAATGTGTCCACTTCACTGTCACCTACACACAAAGTTATTCTTTACATGACAAGACAAAAAGCTGGCAGCACAGCCCAGGAAGATTGAGTGGAGAGCTACTACAGCTCCCTCTGGTGGCCAATCAGCAGCAGCCACCTCAAATGTTGCACACAGCAAAGAGCAAAGTGAGCAGCATCACTGGTCCCTTCCATCAAGCTGCTAATATACAAATGAGAAGCACAGCATCTCTAACAAAGCAGAAGAGAAGCTCATTCAGAGTCACTGATGATCAACAGTTTACTGGCCTCTGAGCTCACTCACTGTGTTTTCATCAATGCTGCTGTCAGCACTCACACTCACTGCACATCCATCATCTAAGTCTCTGAGTTTACATCTATCAACAAGTTGATATTATCTTACATGTGACTGATGTTGACACATGATCCAGTGACCTTCTCAACTTCAACCTCACTGTTCAAACAGATAAAGCTGCCAGTTCACAGATCCACTGTTTTCTCTCACTACAGCTCACTGATGTCCATCCTTGGGTCAAAGTAGACACTGCACATTGACCTGCAGCAGGCAGTGTCCTCCATAACCTGAGGAGAAAACATGATAATTATATAAAAGCTGATAGATTTTAATATTCAAATTGTTCAGAATTGTGTCTCTTACTCTTTCTTCAGTTCACTTCCATCGACCCACTTCCACTTCCCATCTACAACTCTCAGACCAATCCAGAATCGATTTGCATATGGGTAATTTTTGATATATCTCTGAGGACAATGGAGACACAGTTGTCAGAGATATTTCAATACACTGTGATCTACAGACTCTGTGTTTCACACCTACAGAAAATATTTTTACCTTCATCTAAGATGTTGTTAATATTCCCAAAGTTTTCTCATTACCTTCTCTGTTTCATCAGCTATAACGACCAGATCTGAACCCTTTCCTCTGCAGTCTTCTTGAGCTTCTGTCCAGGTTTTCTGTAAATAGTAATTAAATGCATAACAGCTAGACTTTTCATGTATCCAGCCAGTCTGACAAGGTTGACACTGTCTTCCTGTAACAACAGAGACAAACTAATTAACAACATTATTGTATAGTGATTGTACTGTATTTGGTCAATAATTAAAGGGATCTGAACATACTGCTGTCTATGGGACAGTAGGCATTGATGCTCCACTGAGCTCGAGAGACGTTGAACTGAATCAACTCTGTCTCCTTGTCCTGTATTTGTTGTGTTAAGATGTTGCTCTGTGTTTTCAGCTCCTGGTTCTCTGTGGTCAGGTTCTGGATCTTTTCATTCAGCTCCTGGTTCTTTTCATTCAGCTGCTTGTTCTCTTCAGTCAGCTTGGTGTTGTTGTCAGAGATGACAGAAGTAACTAGGGTCAGAAACACAGGAAGCAGAGGAGAGCTGTCACTGCTGTGTAGCACCACAGAGGATCATGGTATCAGAGCCTTAACAGAGACGTGGACATGTTTGCTCACAGCTGAGTTTATACTCACAGTAGATATCAAGGGCCAAGATCACAGAGAGGATCAGCCAGCTCACTGCTATTGTTGGAACAGCCTGAGTTAAGGAGCGACGCTTCTCATCTGCACAACAAGAAGAATTCAGCTGAAACAAGCTGTGAGCTTCAAACAGTCAGAGGTTCAGTTAGAGGATTTTAACACTGAGGGAAGAAACGTCCTTCTTTTGAAATGCTGAATATACAGGGACTGTGAACCTTCACGTTTTCAAACTTTATCATGGTTATTCATTGATTTGACAACAGTTAAAAACACAACTATCATGTAACAGTTGATTATTGTGAAGTAAAGTGTGTCAGTAACAAACCTAAGATGGCGGGCAGGTTGTTCTCACTGATCACTGCTGCATTAACATGGTCGACTTCCTCATCATCCTCTGAAAGAGTTCAGATCAAACACCAGTGTTTAAACATCTGCAGTAAATGAGCTCTTATTGTCAGTGTTGCTCCAACAGAGCGCTGAAAGTGTGACCAGCTGAAAATCAGTCTAAAACCGTGGAGGTGCATTTGCAGCCAGTGTGTTGTCATGTATCAGAAGAATGACACGATGACAGAAAGATGGAGCGCTCTCACAACAAACACACGTTTACATCCATCAGTATATAAGATGAAAAGAGTCAAAGTCAGTAGCTACGTACTGCAGCGTGGTGTTGGGATTAGTGAGCTGCAGAGTTTAGCACGACTGTGGCAGAGAGGACGACACTTGTGAAAATAGTGAAAACAATGAAAGAAGATGCTGCAGCAGAAAAGATGAGAAGCTGGTAAAGTTGGATTCTGTTAGAAAGCATCTTACCTGCAGATGGAGAAACATGTGGGTTTTGGAAAGTGACAGTTGGCTGCTGAGTGTTTCTCTTCATCCTGAACACAGCATCAAGTTCACCAGTGAGTTTCTGTGACGACTGAAGGACAAGTATAAAAGTCTACAGATTATAAGCCTCGCAGAGACGTCAGTGGATCTGAGGTCAGGTTATCTGTAACTGTGTGAAGTTGGGGTAGGAAGTAACGTCTCTTCCTTTAATATTATCAGATGCTCTCACGCTGCTGCAGTTCCTCTTTTATCAACTTTGTATTTAATGAAGTCAAAACTTGACCAGTGAAGTGAACATAGTGAAAATGAACTTGTGCACTCAGACAAACTGAGCAGCAGCTGATGAGCTCTTTTATAAGCAGGTGTCTTGATTAAAGATCAATGTTATCGACATGATTCAAGTTTCCAAGCAGCAATTATCAAGAAGGAGTCAGAAACAACATTGTGTGGCAGCATTTTATTCACAGTCATAAACAACAAAACATGAATGTGTCCACTTCACTGTCACCTGCACACAAAGTTATTCTTTACATGACAAGACAAAAAGCTGGCAGCACAGCCCAGGAAGATTGAGTGGAGAGCTACTACAGCTCCCTCTGGTGGCCAATCAGCAGCAGCCACCTCAAATGTTGCACACAGCACAGAGCAAAGTGAGCAGCATCACTGGTCCCTTCCATCAAGCTGCTAATATACAAATGAGAAGCACAGCATCTCTAACAAAGCAGAAGAGAAGCTCATTCAGAGTCACTGATGATCAACAGTTTACTGGCCTCTGAGCTCACTCACTGTGTTTTCATCAATGCTGCTGTCAGCACTCACACTCACTGCACATCTATCATCTAATGTCTCTGAGTTTACATCTATCAACAAGTTGATATTATCTTACATGTGACTGATGTTGACACATGATCCAGTGACCTTCTCAACTTCAACCTCACTGTTCAAACAGATAAAGCTGCCAGTTCACAGACCCACTGTTTTCTCTGACGACAGCTCACTGATGTCCATCTTTGGTATTTGAATAAAACTGCACAGTGTCCGTATTTAGGAGGTTCTGTCCATGCCCTGAGGAGAAAACATGATAATCATATAAAAGCTGATAGATTTTAATATTCAAATTGTTCAGAATTGTGTCTCTTACTCTTCATTCAGTTCACTTCCATCGACCCACTTCCACTTCCCATCTACAACTCTCAGACCAATCCAGTATCCAGAGGATCCAAAACTGGCTTCAGTGACTGCTCTCTGAGGACAATGGAGACACAGTTGTCAGAGATATTTCAATACACTGTGATCTACAGACTCTGTGTTTCACACCTACAGAAAATACTTTTACCTTCATCTAAGATGTTGTTAATATTCCCAAAGTTTTCTCATTACCTTCTCTGTTTCATCAGCTATAACGACCAGATCTGAACCCTTTCCTCTGCAGATCTCTCGAGCTTTTGTCCAGGTTTTCTGTTCTGAAGGTGGAGGGTTATTAAATGCATAGCAACTGCAGTCCTTTTGTATCCAGCCAGTCTGACAAGATTGACACTGTCTTCCTGTAACAACAGAGACAAACTAATTAACAACATTATTGTATAGTGATTGTACTGTATTTGGTCAATAATTAAAGGGATCTGAACATACTGCTATATTGAATGGGACAGATGTTGCTCTGTGTCTTCAGCCCCTGGTTCTCTGTGGTCAGCTCCTGGTTCTTTTTATTCAGCTTCTGGATCTCTTCATTCACCTCCTGGTTGTTTTCATTCAGCTCCTGGTTCGTTTCATTAAGCTGTTGGTTCTCTGTGGTCAGGTTTGTGACCCTGAGCTCTGAGAGATTATAGGCTTCTGTTAGATTTTCAAATCTGATTATGAGGTCACTGTAGTTTTTAATCAAGTTCTGGTTTTCTGAACTGAGTCTGTTGTTGTGCTCTGTCAGATTGTGATTTTCCTCCAGTAGAGCTGTTTGGTTGTCTTTTAACTGCTCCAGCTCTGTCTTTTGATTCGGTGGAAGAACTGCAAATGAAAAAACAGGAATATTAAAATTTCTATTTGTTTTGTTACTCAGGAAACTTTTCTCTGCTCTTCAATGTGTTCATTATTAAAACCAACAGTTTCTCTTGCTCTCAGTATTCATTCAGACTTGCTGCTTGTCAGTGTCCATTGCTTCTTCCTGATGATGTAAATCTTTCACTTTACCACAAACATCTGGAAATATTACTGACAACAAACAAAGGGTAATAGAACTTTTCCCACTGTAAATACTTTAACCTCTTTGATGCAGACTGTGGATTCAACTGGTAAAGAAGACGTTAAATAGTTTGAAGTTAATTACTAGATTCAGAAATGTGAACAGATTTATAAAAACAACCACAGACAGAAAGCTCAACTAAAAGTGACTGTCAGTCGTCACAGGAAAAAACTCTCCTTCTTCAGGAAATGTCTCCTGTCTGAGCTCATGCATGAGCAGCTTGTTTCATATACTTACAGGAGATGCAGACCACTATGATGCCTGCTATCAAAATGACACAAAGAATGGCCAGAAAAGAGGCCACCAGAAGACAGGGGTGAGGTCTGGATTCTCCCTTCTTGTCTGGGATGAGGCTGGCTGAGGAAAACAAACACAAACAAAAATGTAAGACTAAAGGTTTTTGTTTTTTTCTTTGTCAGATTACAACAGCTGCTTGAACAGATCATAGTTTTTATAGTTTCCTCTACCTGGAGAGGACGCAAACTGTCTGTTGTACAGCTTGGTGTTTGTCACTGTGTACAGTTATAAGGAGAGAACAGCCACCCTCAGTTCTTCAAATCAGGACAAAGGTAGAGGGAACCACTGCTGTCAACTGCCCCTGTTCAGAGATCCTTCATTATAAGATATAACAGTTCTAGGTTCTGGTGTTACATTGAGGCTTTGCAGATATGATTTTACACCCTGAGCAGTAATCATCCTGAAACTACAGTCCTTTTATCAGTAGTACTAATGAAAACGGTTGTAAAGGTACTAGAAGAAGTAGCGTTACTAGAAATGCTCCTGGTTGCAGTGATACCTCAGTGTTGGACTCTTGTTGTCTTGTTGTGTGCTGCTCACCATTTGTATCAGCAGGTTGCTCTGATGTCTGACTTCGCTCCTTCACATTGTTGTACACAGGTTCCTCCTCTTCAGCTGAAAGGTCAAGAAACTGTTGATTCAACATCTCTCTTTATTTGAAATCAGTCTCTTTTGCCCAGTGTTGATGATCCAAGAACAAGAAATGTTCCTAGTTGTAGTAAAACCTCAGTGTTCAGCTCATAGTCTGTTTTTTCTTTTCCACAGATCACTCTGACTCCTACTGTACACATCAACTTGTCTTTTCTGGTGAACTTACCTTTGGTGTCGACAGACTGTTTGGATGTTTTGTTTTGCACTTGGCTGTACACAGGCTCCTCCTCCTTTTCAGCTGAAAGGTTCAAGAACAGTGAATGAATGTGCAGTCTTTAAATGTCAACAGCCTTCAAGGGCTGGTTTCAGTATTTGTAATTAAAGAAGGAGGAAAAACCACCCGCACACTGTCTATACTTGCAACATAGTTAAATGTACTAAACAACGTTTGGGTCTTGGACCTTCCTCAGGTAGATTTAGACAGAGAGCAAACAAAGCTCATTTCAACTGAAAGGCAGAGACCACGAACTTTCTCGAGTAGATTAAAGGTTAAATATGTGCAGAATACCGACACCTAGTGTCTCAAGGGTGTAGTTGCAACAACAAAAAAATAACCCAGCAGTCGGGTTGCCAGGTTCGGTGCCGACTCTGCCAAGTGTGTCAAGCGATCAGCCTGCACCATGTCCAGTGATGAATCATACAGGGTAACGTTTCCGCGTGTGTTTTGATGCCGTGTAAGTGCTTTACACGAGTCCATCGATTATATGCTTCACTGATATTGACTCTAGTTTTTGCTCTTCTCCGGTCACTCTGCTGTTGGGACACATAACACACCATTTGCCGGGGCTCTGAAGCAGCTGCTGGACTTGCAGACTCCACCATTTTACCCAGTTCCAGCCTAGCTGTGCCGAGCACAGATACCGTATTTGGCAACCTGCAATGCCCCGGACGTTATTGGCAGGTACGATGTAAACAGGAAGTCATTGGCGAGCCCGTCAAAATTTTAAATTAATCAAATAAAACTGCCTTGCCAAATTCAGACTAGATATAATTTTTTAATGGAAAAGCAATGTTTTTATTCTGCACCCGTCTAAACGCACCCTGGACGTATTATTTTTGAAAAAATATAGCTTTTGATACGCATTCTCCGTATTCAACCTTTAAAAACTTGAGGGAAAATCCAAATCCACTGTTTATATGGACGCAAAATCAAATAATCCGATCATGACATGCGACACATGCACCAGACTTCATTCAGAACAGCAGTATAGTATAGACAGTGTGCGGGTGGTTTTCCTCCTCCTTTTGATGCCGTCTGATCCACCTACACTCCTGTTGAATTGACAAGTATTTCAGAGCGTGAACTTTACTTTGTGTTGCATTCTGTGGACTCTTGCACGGCATTAAAACGATGATCTAAAATCGTTAGAACCAGTTAGAAGATCACAAATGAAAAAGGAAACACTTCACAACTTTTCTGTAAATTCTCACGTAGTCTGTGGTCAGGCTGAAATCTACAGTGTTGGTTACATAGTTCAACCACACTGAACAAGAAGCAGGTTCACACTTCATATCTGACACAAGCAGATTAAAACCATATGACGTGTTCACGAAATGGTAACCAAAGATAAACGGCCATACCAATGTATTATAAATGTTAAATTCTATATTTGGTAGAGGTCAATGTAAAGACAGTCACACTGTGCAGACGTGAACTGTATGAACTTCATTTGTCAATTCATAGTGACCGCTTCAGCGTCTAGTGTTACCGAGGAAAACACCAGTACAAGACAATCATCGGACATCATTATAAATGAGGTCTACTGAGGTCATAGCCTCACTGTCTCTTCTCCTGAAGTGCCGTGTTTGAAATAACTAAATAAACAGACTTACCTTGAGGTTGTTGTTTCTTTTTGTTTTTGAATACAACTGAAGCGTAGTTGACCTCCTCCTCCGCCATCACCACAGCTGTTCTCTTAAGTGCGATCTGAACAGTTGACTGAGAAGTGCTGATGTGACAGAACCATCCCCAGACCAGAAATGACTGTTTCCTCTTCTCAGCTCAATCTATCACTCACACCGCCCATAATGAGAAACTTCTGCTTTTTGGTTGAGAAAGTCATTTGCATTCAGGGCTGGCTGAGAGTGCACTCTTCACACCATGTACACTGGAGTACTGTATAATGTTAAGATCATTTTCTAATAAAAGACAAAGACAACATTGCAAACTGTGTGCTGCCACCAACAGAGCTGCTACCATGGAGTTTGGACTCTGGACGTTTGCTTGGTGCCATATCACCAAACTCAATTCAGGCATCATCACCAAATTACAGTTTTTCTGAATCGCTAAAACACTAATTCCTCACACTCATTCACTGAATTGAACATCTTTTTGACAAAACCATAAACTATCTTCACCTAGCGAAACAGTATTTTCAGATTTCAGTCGTTCCTTTTACAAAACTAGCTGTCATTAGCTATAGTCGGATTAATAGGTCAATCAGATTCAAAATGTCTCATGTAAACACCTTAGTGGATCTGATTCACCTGGATCTGATTAAATGTCTCATCGGATTGAAAGAGGTGGTCTACGCCGATTGATAATCAGCTTGATGCTGCATATAAACGGCTGAATAGAGCAGATTCAGCTGATAGTGTTGATCATTCATTCTGCACGTGCGCCATAGTACGTAGGAGTCACGTATTGACCTTTGCGGGAAATAGGAAAGTGGAAATAATGAAAGTCAAAGCCGGTCGTAACAAACATGGCGAATAAACAAAAACTTGGACAGTCATTGAGAAGAACTATATCTCTTGATGATAACTAACTGCTGAGACCGTAGAGCCGCAAACAAATGCAAAAACAATGAAATAAGCCTCCGCCAAAAAACACGACATGGGTCCATTGCTCTAAGTGTAAACACGGAAGTGCACCTCTTCTTCTCTTGCGTCTTTGCAGGAAGTCGGAGTGAGACCTTCTGCGCATGTCAATGAAACTATATAATCGGCTTCAGCTGGGGCCATGTGCACGCGGATTGTATGTGGATCACTCTATTTAGTATTCATGTATACAGATCGAATAAGATTCACTTAATCCACTTGTTTTCAATCAGATTGAGGAAAACACTGCATGTAAACACAGCTACTGTGATGCACTTGTGATACATAAAGGTAACAACAAGTGGCACAAGTGAAACACAAATAAAACATGTTTTCATCCGTTAAACACAATGGCCCAAAATACATCACACTTGTTTCTTATTATGTGACAACCAACATAAACCAGGTCAAGCACCAGGTCCAGGTGCAAGCTCATACCAACAATGGAGAGACACAATGAGAGACACAGAGGAGGGGTGCATGTAAGAAGAGGAAGAGGAAGAGGAAGAGGAGGGGGTCAAGAGGGAGGAAGATCAAGAGGAAGACAAAGAGTGGCCATTTCTGATGAAATTTAGACAAGAGACCAGGTACAGTCGACTTCACTGTACTGTTTTATCATCAAGTTTACAGTACTACTGTATACTGTACATATATTTCAGAACATTACATTACAGATATTTTACATATTCACTAGTTGAGGCCAGACGGATCAAAAAACAGTGCAAGTAGAGATAAGAATCAGATAATACTAGCTGTTAAAAGCAGAGTGGAACAGGTGAGTTTTGAGAAGTGACTTGAAAGTTTTGAGGTCTGTGGTTTCTCGGATGTGTTTGGGATGGGAGTTCCAGGGGGTGGGGGCAGCAACAGAGAAGGCTCTATCCCCCCAGGTTCTGTGCTTGGTCTTAGGGACAGTGAGGAGGATGGCATCAGAAGAACGGAGGGTGCGGGAAGGGATGTAAGGATGGAGAAGGTCTGCGAGGTAGGAGGGGGCCTGGGTTTGGAGTGTTTTATGGGTGAGGAGGAGGATTTTGAATTCAATTTGTTGTGCAATAGGGAGCCAGTGGAGGTTCTGGAGGACAGGAGTGATGTGGTCAGGGGAGCGGGTGTGAGTGAGGAGGCGTGCAGCAGAGTTTTGAATATACTGGAGTTTATTGAGGAGTTTGGCGGTTGCATCATAGAGGATGCTGTTGCAGTAATCAAGGCGGGATGTAATGAAGGCGTGGATTAGAGTTTCGGCGGCAGAGAAAGAGAGCGAGGTGCAGAGGCAAGAGATGTTCTTTAGGTGATGGAAGGCTGATTTAGTGATGTGTTTGATGTGCTGGTCGAAGGAGAGACTACTGTTGAAGATGACACCAAGGTTGCGGCAGTGGGGGGAGGGTGACAGAAGGGAGTTGTCAATGGTGAGGTGGAAGTCTCTGGCTGTTTGGGTGAGGGAATTTGGACCAATTCCAATCATGTCTGATTTGTCACAGTTAAGTTTGAGAAAGTTAGTTTGCATCCAGGATTTGATGTCAGTGAGACAGTTTGACAGGGTGGAATGAGTTGAGGGGGTGATGGATTTGGTGGAGATGTATAACGGGATGTCGTCAGCGTAGCAGTGGAAAGGAAGACTATGGTGACGGATGATTTGACCAAGGGGGAGGAGATACAGGATGAAGAGGAGAGGATCAAGCACAGAACCCTGGGGGACGCCTTGGGATGGGGGGGCAGTTGTTGATGGAGATTAATTGTTGTCTGCCAGAGAGATATGAGTGTAACCAAGTGAGAGCAGCATCTGTGATGTTGAGGAGGGAGTTCAGCCGGGAGAGTAGGATGGAGTGGTTGATGGTGTCAAAGGTGGCGGTGAGGTCCAGAGGGATGAGGATGGAGATTAGTCCGGAGTCTGAGGAGAGGAGGAGGTCATTGGTAATTTTGAGGAGGGCGGTTTCAGTACTGTGTTGTGAGCGGAATCCGGATTGAAATTCTTTGAAGAGGTCATTTTTGTTGAGGTGGGATTTTTTTTGTGAGGCAACACGTTCCAGGATTTTTGACAGAAATGGGAGGTTAGAGATGGGCCGGAAGTTGTTCATGATGTCAAGGTTAAGACCAGGTCTTTTGATGATGGGGGTGACAGCAGCAAGTTTCAGTGAAGATGGGACGGAGGCAGAGCTGAGTGAGGGGTTGATGATTTTGGAGACCAGTGGAGAGATGGTGGGGAAGCAGTCCTTGGGGTCTTGGATGGGATGGGGTCTAGCATGCAGGTGGAAGTCTTCATGGATGAGATGATTGTGGGTAGCACAGTCTGGGAGACAGGTGCAAATTTGGATGAGATGGGTGGAGGGGGGTGACGAGGGTGAGGGGATACGGAAGGTAGTTAGAGAACTGTAGATTTTGTCAATTTTGGACTGAAAGAATGAGAGGAAAGAATTGCATTTGTCAACAGTGAATGAGCTTGAGATGTTGTTGCTGGGGTTAAGGAGTTTGTTTATAGTGGAAAAAAGAGCCTTTTGGTTGTTGGATTGACTAGTTCGTCAGGGTCATCGGACACTGGGGGAGGGTAGGTGGACAGGGTTGACATGTTGAGTGAGATTGTGGGAGTCCAGAAGGTCCAGGAAGTCGGAGGCTTGTTTGCAGTTGTTGTTGTCAGTGTGATAGTTGAAGTCGCCAAGGAGAAGGACAGAAGGTGAGATGACTGAGAGCTGTGTAACAAAGTCGGAGAAGTTGGAGAGAAATGATGGATTGGGCTTGGGAGGGTGATAAATAACTGCAATAACCAGGGGACCAGGCAGTTTAAAAGCAATGGTTTCAAAGGAGTGAGCGGGGGGGTGTGGGGGTGGGGGCGTGGATATGGTGATGATTTTGATGTATTTTTTATGGATCGAGGCCACATCAACGCCCTTGCCAGTGAGACGGGGCTGGTCGATGTATGTGTATCCATGGTGTTTTCCATTTTTTGGTGTAGTGTGTAATGACTGCTCAGTAGCGTTTGTGTTTTGACCACTTTGTACAAGATCTGAAAACATTTTTCGGTTTTGAGTGCAGGTGAAGACATGGATGAGAGAGTGTGGTGTGGATGAACTTGACTGGCCTGCACAGAGGCCTCACAAATGCGCTTCTGGAACACAAATCTAAACCTTGTGGACAGCCTTCCCGCAAGAGTTGAAGCTGTTATAGCTGCAAAGGCTGGACCGACATCATATTAAACCCTATGGATTAAGGATGGGATATCACTTAATTCCATATGCAGGTCAAGGCAGGTGAGTGAATACTTTTGGCAACATAGTGTATTTTGAGGCGATGGTTTGGTTTCGCAAAAAGAATCAGAGATTTTGTGAATGTGGTTTGAGAAAAGAGTTTTGTTTACAATTCTGAGAAAAAGGCAGGTTTTTTCAATTGTGAAAAAGTGTAACTCAACTCAGTGTGTGTCTGTTACCATCTGCAGCAAAAACTTGAAAATTTACACACTTCAACATTTCTTGTACTTTCTTGTGCTATGAAAACTGAAAGACGAGTATAAAAGTATACAGATTATAACCCTCGCGGAGACGTCAGTGGATCTGAGTTCAGGTTATCTGTAACTGTGTGAAGTTGTGGTAGGAAGTAACGTCTCTTCCTGCAGTTCCTCTTTTATCAACTTTGTATTCAATGAAGTCAAAACTTGACCAGTGAAGTGAACACAGTGAAAATGAACTTGTGCACTCAGACAAACCGAGCAGCAGCTGATGAGCTCTTTTATAAGCAGGTGTCTTGATTAAAGATCAATGTTGTCGACATGATTCAAGTTTCCAAGCAGCAATTATCAAGAAGGAGTCAGAAACAACATTGTGTGGCAGCATTTTATTCACAGTCATAAACAACAAAACATGAATGTGTCCACTTCACTGTCACCTGCACACAAAGTTATTCTTTACATGACAAGACAAAAAGCTGGCAGCACAGCCCAGGAAGATTGAGTGGAGAGCTACTACAGCTCCCTCTGGTGGCCAATCAGCAGCAGCCACCTCAGATGTTGCACACAGCAAAGAGCAAAGTGAGCAGCATCACTGGTCCCTTCCATCAAGCTGCTAATATACAAATGAGAAGCACAGCATCTCTAACAAAGCAGAAGAGAAGCTCATTCAGAGTCACTGATGATCAACAGTTTACTGGCCTCTGAGCTCACTCACTGTGTTTTCATCAATGCTGCTGTCAGCACTCACACTCACTGCACATCTATCATCTAATGTCTCTGAGTTTACATCTATCAACAAGTTGATATTATCTTACATGTGACTGATGTTGACACATGATCCAGTGACCTTCTCAACTTCAACCTCACTGTTCAAACAGATAAAGCTGCCAGTTCACAGACCCACTGGTTTCTCTCACCACAGCTCACTGATGTCCATCCTTGGTTCCTAGTAGACACTGCACATTGACCATCAGCAGGCTGTGTCCTCCATAACCTGAGGAGAAAACATGATAATTATATAAAAGCTGATAGATTTTAATATTCAAATTGATCAGAATTGTGTCTCTTACTCTTCATTCAGTTCACTTCCATCGACCCACTTCCACTTCCCATCTACAACTCTCAGACCAATCCAGAATCGATTTCCATATGGGTTATTTTTGATATATGTCTGAGGACAATGGAGACACAGTTGTCAGAGATATTTCAATACACTGTGATCTACAGACTCTGTGTTTCACACCTACAGAAAATACTTTTACCTTCATCTAAGATGTTGTTAATATTCCCAAAGTTTTCTCATTACCTTCTCTGTTTCATCAGCTATAACCACCAGATCTGAACCCTTTCCTCTGCAGTCTTCTTGAGCTTCTGTCCAGGTTTTCTGTCCTAGAGATTGAGGGTTATTAAATGCATAACAGCTGGACATTTCATGTGTCCAGCCATCCTGACAAGATTGACACTGTCTTCCTGTAACAACAGAGACAAACTAATTAACAACATTATTGTATAGTGATTGTACTGTATTTGGTCAATAATTAAAGGGATCTGAACATACTGCTGTCTATGGGACAGTAGGCATTGATGCTCCACTGAGCTCGAGAGACGTTGAACGGACTCCACTCTGACTCTTTGTTCTGTATTTGTTGTTTTAAGATGTTGCTCTGTGTTTGCAGCTGATTGTTTTCTCTTTTCAGCTGCTGGTCCTCTCTGGTGAGGTCCTGGATCTTGTCATTCAGCTTCTGGTTCTCTACAGTCATATTTGTGACCCTGAGCTCTGAGAGATTATAGGCTTCTGTTAGATTTTCAAACCTGATTAAGAGGTCATTGTAGTTTTGTGTCAAGTTTTCGTTTTCTGAACTGAGTCTGTTGTTGTGCTCTGTCAGATTGTGATTTTCCTCCAGTAGAGCTGTTTGGTTGTCTTTTAACTGCTCCAGCTCTGCCTTTTGATTCGGTGGAAGAACTGCAAAGGAAAAACAGGAATATTAAAATTTCTATTTGTTTTGTGACTCAGTAAACTTTTCTCTGCTCTTCAATGTGTTCATTATTAAAACCAACAGTTTCTCTTGCTCTCAATATTCATTCAGACTTGCTGCTTGTCAGTGTCCATTGCTTCTTCCTGATGATGTAAATCTTTCACTTTACCACAAACATCTGGAAATATTACTGACAACAAACAAAGGGTAATAGAACTTTTTCCACTGTAAACACTTTAACCCCTCTGATTTAGACTGTGGATTCAACTGGTAAAGAAGACGTTAAATAGTTTGAAGTTAATTACTAGATTCAGAAATGTGAACAGATTTATAAAAAACAACCACAGACAGAAAGCTCAACTAAAAGTGACTGTCAGTCGTCACAGGAAATAACTCTCCTTCTTCAGGAAATGTCTCCTGTCTGAGCTGATGCATGAGCAGCTTGTTTCATATACTTACAGGAGATGCAGACCACTATGATGCCTGCTATCAGAATGACACAAAGAATGGCCAGAAAAGAGGCCACCAGAAGACAGGGGTGAGGTCTGGATTCTCCCTTCTTGTCTGGGATGAGGCTGGCTGAGGAAAGCAAACACAAACAAAAATGTAAGACTAAAGGTTTTTGTTTTTTTCTTTGTCAGATTACAACAGCTGCTTGAACAGATCATAGTTTTTATAGTTTCCTCTACATGGAGAGGACGCAAACTGTCTGTTGTACAGCTTGGTGTTTGTCACTGTGTACAGTAATAAGGAGAGAACAGCCACCCTCAGTTCTTCAAATCAGGACAAAGGTAGAGGGAACCACTGCTGTCAACTGCCCCTGTTCAGAGATCCTTCATTATAAGATAAAACAGTTCTAGGTTCTAGTGTTACATTGAGGCTTTGCAGATATGATTTTACACCCTGAGCAGTAATCATCCTGAAACTACAGTCCTTTTATCAGTAGTACTAATGAAAACGGTTGTAAAGGTACTAGAAGAAGTAGCGTTACTAGAAATGCTCCTGGTTGCAGTGATACCTCAGTGTTGGACTCTTGTTGTGTTGTTGTGTGCTGCTCACCATTTGTATCAGCAGGTTGCTCTGATGTCTGACTTTGCTCCTTCACATTGTTGTACACAGGTTCCTCCTCTTCAGCTGAAAGGTCAAGAAACTGTTGATTCAAGATCTCTCTTTATTTGAAATCAGTCTTTTTTGCCCAGTGTTGATGATCCAAGAACAAGAAATGTTCCTAGTTGTAGTAAAACCTCAGTGTTCAGCTCATAGTCTGTTTTTTCTTTTCCACAGATCACTCTGACTCCTACTGTACACATCAACTTGTCTTTTCTGGTGAACTTACCTTTGGTGTTGACAGACTGTTTGGATGTTTTGTTTTGCACTTGGCTGTACACAGGCTCCTCCTCCTTTTCAGCTGAAAGGTTCAAGAACAGTGAATGAATGTGCAGTCTTTAAATGTCAACAGCCTTCAAGGGCTGGTTTCAGTATTTGTAATTAAAAGAAGGAGGAAGAACCACCTGCACACGGTCTATACTTGCAACATAGTTAAATGTACTAAACAACGTTTGGGTCTTGGACCTTCCTCAGGTAGATTTAGACAGAGAGCAAACAAAGCTCATTTCAACTGAAAGGCAGGGACCACGAACTTTCTCGAGCAGATTAAAGGTTAAATATGTGCAGAATACGACACCTAGTGTCTCAAGGGTGTAGTTGCAACAACAAAAAAATAATCCAGCAGTCGGGTTGCCAGGTTCGGTGCCGACTCTGCCAAGTGTGTCAAGCGATCAGCCTGCACCATGTCCAGTGATGAATCATACAGGGTAACGTTTCCGCGTGTGTTTTGATGCTGTGTAAGTGCTTTACACGAGTCCATCGATTATACGCTTCACTGATATTGACTCTAGTTTTTGCTCTTCTCCGGTCACTCTGCTGTTGGGACACATAACACACCATTTGCCGGGGCTCTGAAGCAGCTGCTGGACTTGCAGACTCCACCATTTTACCCAGTGCCAGCCTAGCTGTGCCGAGCATAGACACCGTATTTGGCAACCTGCAATGCCCCGGACGTTATTGGCAGGTACGATGTAAACAGGAAGTCATTGGCGAGCCCGTCAAAATTTTTAATTAATTAAATAAAATTGCCTTGCCAAATTCTGACTAGATATAATTTTTAATGGAAAAGAAATGTTTTTATTCTGCACCCGTCTAAACGCACCCTGGACGTATTATTTTTGAAAAAATATAGCTTTTGATACGCATTCTCCGTATTCAACCTTTAAAAACTTCAGGGAAAATCCAAATCCACTGTTTATATGGGCGCAAAATCAAATAATCCGATCATGACGTGCGACACATGCACCAGACTTCATTCAGAACAGCAGTATAGACAGTGTGTGGGTGGTTTTCCTCCTCCTTTTGATGCCGTCTGATCCACCTACGCTCCTGTTGAATTGACAAGTATTTCAGAGCGTGAACTTTACTTTGTGTTGCATTCTGTGGACTCTTGCACGGCATTAAAACGATGATCTAAAATCGTTAGAACCAGTTAGAAGATCACAAATGAAAAAGGAAACACTTCACAACTTTTCTGTAAATTCTCACGTAGTCTGTGGTCAGGCTGAAATCTACAGTGTTGGTTACATAATTCAACCACACTGAACAAAAAGCAGGTTCACACTTCATATCTGACACAAGCAGATTAAAACCATATGACGTGTTCACGAAATGGTAACCAAAGATAAACGGCCATACAAATGTATGATAAATGTTAAATTCTATATTTAGTAGAGGTCAATGTAAAGACAGTCACACTGTGCAGACGTGAACTGTATAAACTTCATTTGTCAATTCATAGTGACCGCTTCAGCGTCTAGTGTTACCGAGGAAAACACCAGTACAAGACAATCATCAGACATCATTATAAATGAGGTCTACTGAGGTCATAGCCTCACTGTCTTTTCTCCTGAAGTGCCGTGTTTGAAATAACTAAATAAACAGACTTACCTTGAGGTTGTTGTTTCTTTTTGTTTTTGAATACAACTGAAGCGTAGTTGACCTCCTCCTCCGCCATCACCACAGCTGTTCTCTTAAGTCCGATCTGAACAGTTGACTGAGAAGTGCTGATGTGACAGAACCATCCCCAGACCAGAAATGACTGTTTCCTCTGCTCAGCTCAATCTATCACTCACACCGCCCATAATGAGAAACTTCTGCTTTTTGGTTGAGAAAGTCATTTGCATTCAGGGCTGGCTGAGAGTGCACTCTTCACACCATGTACACTGCAGTACTGTATAATGTTAAGATCATTTTCTAATAAAAGACAAAGACAACATTGCAAACTGTGTGCTGCCACCAACAGAGCTGCTACCATGGAGTTTGGACTCTGGACGTTTGCTTGGTGCCATATCACCAAACTCAATTCAGGCATCATAACCAAATTACAGTTTTTCTGAATCGCTAAAACACTAATTCCTCACACTCATTCACTGAATTGAACATCTTTTTGACAAAACCATAAACTATCTGCACCTAGCGAAACAGTATTTGCAGATGTCAGCTGTTCCTTTTACAAAACTAGCTGTCATTAGCTATAGTCGGATTAATAGGTCAATCAGATTCAAAATGTCTCATGTAAACACCTTAGTGGATCTGATTCACCCGGATCTGATTAAATGTCTCATCGGATTGAAAGAGGTGGTCTACGCTGATTGATAATCAGCTTGATGCTGCATATATACGGCTGAATAGAGCAGATTCAGCTGATAGAGTGGATCATTCATTCTGCACGTGTGCCATAGTACGTAGGAGTCACATATTGACCTTTGCGGGAAATAGGAAACCGGAAATAGGAAAGTCAAAGCCGGTCGTAACAAACATGGCGAATAAACAAAAACTTGGACAGTTGTTGAGACGAACTATATCTCTTGATGATAACTAACTGCTGAGACCGTAGAGCCGCAAACAAATGCAAAAACAATGAAATAAGCCTCCGCCAAAAAAACACGACATGGGTCCATTGCTCTAAGTGTAAACACGGAGGTGCACCTCTTCTTCTCTTGCATCTTTGCAGGAAGTCGGAGTGAGACCTTCTGCGCATGTCGATGAAACTATATAATCGGCTTCAGCTGGGGCCATGTGCACGCAGATTGTATGTGGATCTCTACTTAGTATTCATGTATACAGATCGAATAAGAGTCACTTAATCCACTTGTTTTCAATCAGATTGAGGAAAAACACTGCATGTAAACACAGCTACTGTGATGCACTTGTGATACATAAAGGTAACAACAAGTGGCACAAGTGAAACACAAATAAAACATGTTTTCATCCGTTAAACACAATGGCCCAAAATACATCACACTTGTTTCTTATTATGTGACAACCAACATAAACCAGGTCAAGCACCAGGTCCAGGTGCAAGCTCATACCAACAATGGAGAGACACAATGAGAGACACAGAGGAGGGGTGCATCTAAAAAGAGGAAGAGGAGGGGGTCAAAAGGGAGGAAGATCAAGAGGAAGACAAAGAGTGGTCATTTCTGATGAAATTTAGACAAGAGACCAGGTACAGTTGACTTTACTGTACTGTTTTATCATCAAGTTTATAGTACTACTATATACTGTACATATATTTCAGAACATTACATTACAGATATTTTACATATTCACTAGTTGAGGCCAGACGGATCAAAAAACAGTGCAAGTAGAGATAAGAATCAGATAATACTAGCTGTTAAAAGCAGAGTGGAACAGGTGAGTTTTGAGAAGTGACTTGAAAGTTTTGAGGTCTGTGGTTTCTCGGATGTGTTTGGGATGGGAGTTCCAGGGGGTGGGGGCAGCAACAGAGAAGGCTCTATCCCCCCAGGTTCTGTGCTTGGTCTTAGGGACAGTGAGGAGGATGGCATCAGAAGAACGGAGGGTGCAGGAAGGGATGTAAGGGTGGAGAAGGTCTGCAAGATAGGAGGAGGCCTGGGTGTGGAGTGTTTTATGGGTGAGGAGGAGGATTTTGAATTCAATTTGTTGCGCAATAGGGAGCCAGTGGAGGTTCTGGAGGACAGGAGTGATGTGGTCACGGGAGCGGGTGTGAGTGAGGAGGCGTGCAGCAGAGTTTTGAATATACTGGAGTTTATTGAGGAGTTTGGCGGTTGTATCATAGAGAATGCTGTTGCAGTAATCAAGGCGGGATGTAATGAAGGCGTGGATTAGAGTTTTGGCGGCAGAGAAAGAGAGCGAGGAGCAGAGGCGAGAGATGTTCTTTAGGTGATGGAAGGCTGATTTAGTGATGTGTTTGATGTGCTGGTCGAAGGAGAGATTACTGTTGAAGATGACACCAAGGTTGCGGCAGTGGGGGGAGGGTGACAGAATAGAGTTGTCAATGGTGAGGTGGAAGTCTCTGGCTGTTTGGGTGAGGGAATTTGGACCAATTCCAATCATGTCTGATTTGTCACAGTTGAGTTTGAGAAAGTTAGTTTGCATCCAGGATTTGATGTCAGTGAGACAGTTTGACAGGGTGGAATGAGTTGAGGGGGTGATGGATTTGGTGGAGATGTATAACTGGATGTCGTCAGCGTAGCAGTGGAAAGGAAGACTATGGTGACAGATGATTTGACCAAGGGGGAGGAGATACAGGATGAAGAGGAGAGGATCAAGCACAGAACCCTGGGGGACGCCTTGGGACAGGGGGGCAGTTGTTGATGGAGATGAATTGTTGTCTGCCAGAGAGATATGAGTGTAACCAAGTGAGGGCAGCATCTGTGATGTTGAGGAGGGAGGTCAGCCGGGAGAGTAGGATGGAATGGTTGATGGTGTCAAAGGTGGCGGTGAGGTCCAGAAGGATGAGGATGGAGATTAGTCCGGAGTCTGAGGAGAGGAGGAGGTCATTGGTAATTTTGAGGAGGGCGGTTTCAGTACTGTGTTGTGAGCGGAATCCGGATTGAAATTCTTCAGTCAGTGGTTCTTAGGTCATTGTTGTTGAGGTGGGATTTGATTTGTGAGGCAACAACACGTTCCACGATTTTCGACAGAAATGGGAGGTTAGAGATGGGCCGGAAGTTGTTCATGATGTCAGGGTTAAGACCAGGTCTTTGATGATGGGGGTGACAGAAGCAAGCTTCAGTGAAGATGGGACGGAGGCAGAGCTGAGTGAGGAGTTGATGATTTTGGAGACCAGCGGAGAGATGGTGGGGAAGCAGTCCTTGGCGATGGAGGATGGGATGGGGTCTAGGTCATGCAGGTGGAAGTCTTCATGGATGAGATGATTGTGGATAGCACAGTCTGGGAGACAGGTGCAAATTTGGATGAGATGGGTGGAGGGGGGTGACGAGGGTGAGGGGATACGGGAGGTAGTTAGAGAACTGTAGATTTTGTCAATTTGGACTGAAAGAATGAGAGGAAAGAATTGCATTTGTCA
The DNA here is from genome assembly GCA_021432705.1 of Caranx ignobilis. NCBI lineage: Eukaryota > Metazoa > Chordata > Actinopteri > Carangiformes > Carangidae > Caranx > Caranx ignobilis. Next base: position 24,284,491 of record MU270012.1, read on the forward strand.
ACGGTGAATGAGCTTGAGATGTTGTCGCTGGGGTTAAGGAGTTTGTTTATAGTGGAAAAAAGAGCCTTTGGTTGTTGGATTGACTAGTTTGTCAGGGTCATCGGACACTGGGGGAGGGTAGGTGGACAGGGTGTTGGAAAGGGAGACTGAGAAGTCCTGGGGGGAGATATATTTAAGATTTCTGAAGGATATAGTTCGTTTGGGGTTTGGGGTTGAGTGAAAAATAGTCCAAGTGATTAATAAACATTTCTCCATGAGCTACATGCCCTGAACACTGTGTTTTCCATTTTTTGGTGTAGCGTGTAATGACTGCTCAGTAGCGTTTGTGTTTTGACCACTTTGCACAAGATCTGAAAACATCTTTCGGTTTTGAGTGCAGGTGAAGACATGGATGAGAGAGTGTGGCGTGGATGAACTTGACTGGCCTGCACAGAGGCCTGACCTCAACCCGACAGAACACTTTTGGGATGAATTATGGCGGAGACTGAGAGCCAGGCCTTCTCGTCCAACATCAGTGTGTGACCTCACAAATGCGCTTCTGGAAGAATGGTCAAAAATTCCCATAAACACACTCTAAACAGCCTTTCCACAAAAGTTGAAGCTGTTATAGCTGCAAAGGGTGGACTAACATCATATTAAACCCTATGGATTAAGAATGGGATATCACTTAATTCCATATGCAGGTCAAGGCAGGTGAGTGAATACTTTTGGCAACATGGTGTATTTTGAGGCGATGGTTTGGTTTTGCAAAAAGAATCAGAGGTTTTGTGAATGTGATTTGAGAAAAGAGTTTTGTTTACAATTCTGAGAAAAAGGCAGGAGGATTCAAAAAATGTTTTAACAATTGTGAAAAAGTGAAACTCAACTCGGTGTGTGTCTGTTACCGTCTGCAGCAAAAACTTGAACATTTACACACTTCAACATTTCTTGTACTTTCTTGTGCTATGAAAACTGAAAGATGAGTATAAAAGTATACAGATTACAACCCTCGCAGAGACGTCAGTGGGTCTGAGTTCAGGTTAGTTGTAACTGTATTTAATGAAGTCAAAACTTGACCAGTGAAGTGAACACAGTGAAAATGAACTTGTGCACTCAGACAAACTGAACAGCAGCTGATGAGCTCTTTTATAAGCAGGTGTCTTGATTAAAGATCAATGTTGTCGACATGATTCAAGTTTCCAAGCAGCAATTATCAAGAAGGAGTCAGAAACAACATTGTGTGGCAGCATTTTATTCACAGTCATAAATAACAAAACATGAATGTGTCCACTTCACTGTCACCTACACACAAAGTTATTCTTTACATGTCAAGACAAAAAGCTGGCAGCACAGCCCAGGAAGATTGAGTGGGGAGCTACTACAGCTCCCTCTGGTGGCCAATCAGCAGCAGCCACCTCAAATGTTGCACACAACAAAGAGCAAAGTGAGCAGCATCACTGGTCCCTTCCATCAAGCTGCTAATATACAAATGAGAAGCACAGCATCTCTAACAAAGCAGAAGAGAAGCTCATTCAGAGTCACTGATGATCAACAGTTTACTGGCCTCTGAGCTCACTCACTGTGTTTTCATCAATGCTGCTGTCAGCACTCACACTCACTGCACATCTATCATCTAATGTCTCTGAGTTTACATCTATCAACAAGTTGATATTATCTTACATGTGACTGATGTTGACACACGATCCAGTGACCTTCTCAACTTCAACCTCACTGTTCAAACAGATAAAGCTGCCAGTTCACAGACCCACTGGTTTTTCTCACTACAGCTCACTGATCTCCATCCAGAGTATTTGAATAAAACTGCACATTGACCATCAGCAGGCTGCGTCCTCCATAACCTGAGGAGAAAACATGATAATTATATAAAAGCTGATAGATTTTAATATTCAAATTGTTCAGAATTGTGTCTCTTACTCTTTCTTCAGTTCACTTCCATCGACCCACTTCCACTTCCCATCTACAACTCTCAGACCAATCCAGAATCCAGAGGATCCAAAACTGGCTTCAGTGACTGCTGTCTGAGGACAATGGAGACAGAGTTGTCAGAGATATTTCAATACACTGTGATCTACAGACTCTGTGTTTCACACCTACAGAAAATACTTTTACCTTCATATAAGATGTTGTTAATATTCCCAAAGTTTTCTCATTACCTTCTCTGTTTCATCAGCTATAACGACCAGATCTGAACCCCTTCCTCTGCAGTCTTCTTGAGCTTCTGTCCAGGTTTTCTGTCCTGAAGATGGAGGGTTTAGAAACGCATAACAGCTAGACTTTTCATGTATCCAGCCAGCCTGACAAGATTGACACTGTCTTCCTGTAACAACAGAGACAAACTAATTAACAACATTATTGTATAGTGATTGTACTGTATTTGGTCAATAATTAAAGGGATCTGAACATACTGCTGTCTATGAGACAGTAGGCATTGATGCTCCACTGAGCTCGAGAGACGTTGAACGGACTCCACTCTGTCTCCTTGTTCTGTATTTGTTGTGTTAACATGTTGCTCTGTGTTTTCAGCCCCTGGATCTTTTTATTCAGCTCCTGGTTCTTTTCATTCAGCTCCTGGTTCTTTTCATTCAGCTGCTGGTTCTTTTCATTCAGCTCCTGGTTCTTTTCATTCAGCTGCTGGTTCTCTTCAGTCAGCTTGGTGTTGTTGTCAGAGATGACAGAAGTAACTAGGGTCAGAAACACAGGAAGCAGAGGAGAGCTGTCACTGCTGTGTAGCACCACAGAGGATCATGGTATCAGAGCCTTAACAGAGACGTGGACATGTTTGCTCACAGCTGAGTTTATACTCACAGTAGATATCAAGGGCCAAGATCACAGAGAGGATCACCCAGCTCACTGCTATTGTTGGAACAGCCTGAGTTAAGGAGCGACGCTTCTCATCTGCACAACAAGAAGAATTCAGCTGAAACAAGCTGTGAGCTTCAAAACAGTCAGAGGTTCAGTTAGAGGATTTTAACACTGAGAGAAGAAACGTCCTTCTTTTGAAATGCTGAATATACAGGGACTGTGAACCTTCACGTTTTCAAACTTTATCATGGTTGTTCATTCATTTGACAACAGTTAAAAACACAACTATCATGTTACAGTTGATTATTGTGAAGTAAAGTGTGTCAGTAACAAACCTAAGATGGCGGGCAGGTTGTTCTCACTGATCACTGCTGCATTAACATGGTCGACTTCCTCATAATCCTCTGAAAGAGTTCAGATCAAACACCAGTGTTTAAACATCTGCAGTAAATGAGCTCTTATTGTCAGTGTTGCTCCAACAGAGCGCTGAAAGTGTGACCAGCTGAAAATCAGTCTAAAACCGTGGAGGTGCATTTGCAGCCAGTGTGTCGTCATGTATCAGAAGAATCACACGATGACAGAAAGATGGAGCGCTCTCACAACAAACACACGTTTACATCCATCAGTATATAAGATGAAAAGAGTCAAAGTCAGTAGCTACGTACTGCAGCGTGGTGTTGGGATTAGTGAGCTACAGAGTTTAGCACGACTGTGGCAGAGAGGACGACACTTGTGAAAATAGTAAAAAACAATGAAACAAGATGCTGCAGCAGAAAAGATGAGAAGCTGGTAAAGTTGGATTCTGTTAGAAAGCATCTTACCTGCAGATGGAGAAACATGTGGGTTTTGGAAAGTAACAGTTGGCTGCTGAGTGTTTCTCTTCATCCTGAACACAGCATCAAGTTCACCAGTGAGTTTCTGTGACGACTGAAGGACGAGTATAAAAGTCTACAGATTATAACCCTCGCAGAGACGTCAGTGGATCTGAGGTCAGGTTAGGTGTAACTGTTTTAAGTTGTGCAAGAAGTAACCTCTCTTCCTTTAATATATTCAGATGCTCTCACGCTGCTGCAGTTCCTCTTTTATCAACTTTGTATTTAATGAAGTCTAAACTTGACCAGTGAAGTGAACACAGTGAAAATGAACTTGTGCACTCAGACAAACTGAGCAGCAGCTGATGAGCTCTTTTATAAGCAGGTGTCTTGATTAAAGATCAATGTTGTCGACATGATTCAAGTTTCCAAGCAGCAGTTATCAAGAAGGAGTCAGAAACAACATTGTGTGGCAGCATTTTATTCACAGTCATAAACAAGAAAACATGAATGTGTCCACTTCACTGTCACCTACACACAAAGTTATTCTTTACATGACAAGACAAAAAGCTGGCAGCACAGCCCAGGAAGATTGAGTGGAGAGCTACTACAGCTCCCTCTGGTGGCCAATCAGCAGCAGCCACCTCAAATGTTGCACACAGCAAAGAGCAAAGTGAGCAGCATCACTGGTCCCTTCCATCAAGCTGCTAATATACAAATGAGAAGCACAGCATCTCTAACAAAGCAGAAGAGAAGCTCATTCAGAGTCACTGATGATCAACAGTTTACTGGCCTCTGAGCTCACTCACTGTGTTTTCATCAATGCTGCTGTCAGCACTCACACTCACTGCACATCTATCATCTAATGTCTCTGAGTTTACATCTATCAACAAGTTGATATTATCTTACATGTGACTGATGTTGACACATGATCCAGTGACCTTCTCAACTTCAACCTCACTGTTCAAACAGATAAAGCTGCCAGTTCACAGATCCACTGGTTTCTCTCACTACAGCTCACTGATCTCCATCCTTGGTTCCTAGTAGACACCACACATTGACCTGCAGCAGGCTGCATCCACCATAACCTGAGGAGAAAACATGATAATTATATAAAAGCTGATAGATTTTAATATTCAAATTGTTCAGAATTGTGTCTCTTACTCTTTCTTTAGTTCACTTCCATCGACCCACTTCCACTTCCCATCTACAACTCTCAGACCAATCCAGAATCGATTTCCATATGGGTTATTTTTGATATATGTCTGAGGACAATGGAGACAGAGTTGTCAGAGATATTTCAATACACTGTGATCTACAGACTCTGTGTTTCACACCTACAGAAAATACTTTTACCTTCATCTAAGATGTTGTTAATATTCCCAAAGTTTTCTCATTACCTTCTCTGTTCCATCAGCTATAACCACCAGATCTGAACCCTTTCCTCTGCAGATCTCTCGAGCTTCTGTCCAGGTTTTCTGTCCTGAAGATGGAGGATTTTGAAACACATAACAGCTGGACTTTTCATGTATCCAGCCAGCCTGACAAGATTGACACTGTCTGCCTGTAACAACAGAGACAAACTAATTAAGAACATTATTATATAGTGATTGTACTGTATTTGGTCAATAATTAAAGGGATCTGAACATACTGCTGCCTATGCGACAGTAGGCATTGATGCTCCACTGAGCTCGAGAGACGTTGGACTGAATCAACTCTGTCTCCTTGTCCTGTATTTTTTGTGTTAAATTGTTGCTCTCTGTTTTCAGCTCCTGGTTCTCTGTGGTCAGGTTTGTGACCCTGAGCTCTGAAACATTATAGGCTTCTGTTAAATTTTCAAACCTGATTGGTAGATCACTGTAGTTTTGTGTCAAGTTTTCATTTTCTTAACTGAGTCTGTTGTTGTGCTCTGTCAGATTGTGATTTTCCTCCAGTAGAGCTGTCAGCTTCAGATGAACTGAAAATGAAAAATAGCAATATTCAAATTTCCATTTCTGTTGCTACTCAGGAAACCTTTCTCTGCTCTTCAATGTGTTCATTATTAAAACCAACAGTTTCATTCAGACCTGCTGCTTGTCAGTGATTGGTTTTTGAACATGTAATTATCTGACTTTACCTCAAATATCTGGAACCTTAAAGTAAATATTACTGAAAACAAAAGGTCATATGATTTTTCTGTTTTCCGCTGTAAATACTTTAACCCCTTCGATGCAGACTGTGGATTCAACTGGTAAAGAAGATGTTAAATAGTTTGAAGTTAACTACTAGATTCAGAAATGTGAACAGATTTATAAATACAACCACAGACAGAAAGCTCAACTACAAGTGACTGTCAGTCATCACAGGAAATAACTCTCCTTCTTCAGGAAATGTCTCCTGTCTGAGCTCATGCATGAGCAGCTTGTTTCATATACTTACAGGAGATGCAGACCACTATGATGCCTGCTATCAGAATGACACAAAGAATGGCCAGAAAAGAGGCCACCAGAAGACAGGGGTGAGGTCTGGATTCTCCCTTCTTGTCTGGGATGAGGCTGGCTGAGGAAAACAAACACAAACAAAAATGTAAGACTAAAGGTTTTAGTTTTTTTCTTTGTCAGATTACAACAGCTGCTTGAACAGATCATAGTTTTTATAGTTTCCTTTACATGGAGAGGACGCAAACTGTCTGTTGTACAGCTTGGTGTTTGTCACTGTGTACAGTAATAAGGAGAGAACAGCCACCCTCAGTTCTTCAAATCAGGACAAAGGTAGAGGGAACCACTGCTGTCAACTGCCCCTGTTCAGAGATCCTTCATTATAAGATATAACAGTTCTAGGTTCTGGTGTTACATTGAGGCTTTGCAGATATGATTTCACACCCTGAGCAGTAATCATCCTGAAACTACAGTCCTTTTATCAGTAGTACTGATGAAAACGGTTGTAAAGGTACTAGAAGAAGTAGCGTTACTAGAAATGCTCCTGGTTGCAGTGATACCTCAGTGTTGGACTCTTGTTGTGTTGTTGTGTGCTGCTCACCATTTGTATCAGCAGATTGCTCAGATGTCTGACTTTGCTCCTTCACATTGTTGTACACAGGTTCCTCCTCTTCAGCTGAAAGGTCAAGAAACTGTTGATTCAAGATCTCTCTTTATTTGAAATCAGTCTTTTTTGCCCAGTGTTGATGATCCAAGAACAAGAAATGTTCCTAGTTGTAGTAAAACCTCAGTGTTCAGCTCATAGTCTGTTTTTTTCTTTTCCACAGATCACTCTGACTCCTACTGTACAGATCAACTTGTCTTTTCTGGTGAACTTACCTTTGGTGTTGACAGACTGTTTGGATGTTTTGTTTTGCACTTGGCTGTACACAGGCTCCTCCTCCTTTTCAGCTGAAAGGTTCAAGAACAGTGAATGAATGTGCAGTCTTTAAATGTCAACAGCCTTCAAAGGCTGGTTTCATTATTTGTAATTAAAAGAAGGAGGAAAAACCACCCGCACACTGTCTATACTTGCAACTTAGACTACGTTTACACGTGGCTGGCTATTTTCATCAACGGATATTTCACCCTCTCCATTTACAACAATAACATCGTGCACACCTGTCTGTTTACAGAAAAGTTTTATACTAACCCGTGTATATATTACGTCAAGAGCACGCCAAACCTGTAGGTGGCAGTGTAACGAGAAGCTTAAGCCCACGTTAGCCAATCAGTATCCCAAAAATAGCATCAACAACAACGAGCAGCTGTACCAACATGTACGGCAACATTAGCCATGTACATTTCGGGACAACCGAAATAAACTGTTTGTCCCCACTGTAAGCATAAAGTTTCATCTTTCAAATGAGTCATAGTATGTGTCCATAGCTATAATATAGAACACGCTGTGGATCTACAAAAATCATCAACAATGGTCTAGATTGCTGGCACTTAGGGCTAAAGCTTCGGAAAACAGCACGGCACTCAATGAGTTAAATGCGACTGCTGCTCTGAACGCCTCCATGATCACCATGAAAATGTAAACATATGTCACACTTTTGACGCAGGTGCAACTTCTGGCGCACAATGTGACGTTGGCTGCCTAAAACTCTGTTTTTCTCAGTTTACATACAAACGAAGTCTTGGACCTTCCTCAGGTAGATGTAGACACAGAGCCATCAAAGCTCATTTCAACTGGAGGCAGAGATCACAATGACCCACACCTGAATCTCATTAGTGATCAACAGCCTGTGCCCTCACTAACAGTAGCTATGTTTACATGCGCAAACTTTCTTAATCAGATTAAAAACTTGAGGGAAAATCCAAATCCACTGTTTATATGGGCGCAACATCGAATAATCCGATCATGACGTGCGAGATATGCACCGGACTTTATTCAAAATAGCAGCATTTTGACATGCACAGACTTGTCTAATTTCTCTAAAACAACCACAGAAGAAGTTGTACTTCCGCCTGTGCTGTAAACAAACCAACAAACACTTTCGACCGTCAAGTCGTCCAACTATTCTGAGCTCTCTCAGTAAGAAAGTCGTATCAACAACAGACCAGTCGTGCCTCGACCTTGCCATGTTCACGTCTTGCCACTAAACAATGCAAAGGCAGAAATGCGTCACATTGACATAAGGCACACATGTGCAGTCAGTTAGTTTTGCCCCAAACAGAAAGTCACGATTGGAATAAGTGTGCACATGGACACAGTTCAGAATAAGGATCGCCATCGATCAGCCCTTTATTCTGAATATTTGTGTCCATGTAAACATCATTCATCAATCATTATGTTTGTCCAGGTTTGGCAGGGCAGTGACTGCACAGCATAGATTTTCCCTGTTGTGGGTTCAGGGCAGTTCCCTTCAGGCCAAGCCTTGAGTTACCACTTCATACTTGACTAGTTGGTATTTAAATGTGAATCTTGTATTGATATGTGAGTCAATAGTCAAAGTCATTTTCACTCACTGAGTCTTTCCTGTATTGTGCAATAATTTCTAATGTTCTGAGTGTAGTGTGTTATACATTATTGACTGACAGAAGAGGAGCTCACTCAGAGCCTGAGGCCACAGGCTGTTGATCACTAATGAGATTCAGGTGTGGGTCATTGTGATCTCTGCCTCCAGTTGAAATGAGTTTTGTTTGCTCTCTGTCTACATCTACCTGAGGAAGGTCCAAGACCCAAACCTTGTGTAATACATTTAACTATGTTGCAAGTATAGACAGTGTGCGGGTGGTTTTCCTCCTTCTTTTGATGCCGTCTGATCCACCTACGCTCCTGTTGAATTGACAAGTATTTCAGAGCGTGAACTTTACTTTGTGTTGCATTCTGTGGACTCTTGCACGGCATTTAAACAATGATCTAAAATCGTTAGAACCAGTTAGAAGATCACAAATGAAAAAGGAAACACTTCACAACGTTTCTGTAAATTCTCACGTAGTCTGTGGTCAGGCTGAAATCTACAGTGTTGGTTACATAATTCAACCACACTGAACAAAAAGCAGGTTCACACTTCATATCTGACACAAGTAGATTAAAACCATATGACGCGTTCACGAAATGGTGACCAAAGATAAACAGCCACACAAATGTATTATAAATGTTAAATTCTATATTTAGTAGAGGTCAATGTAAAGACAGTCACACTGTGCAGACGTGAACTGTATGAACTTCATTTGTCAATTCATAGTGACCGCTTCAGCGTCTAGTGTTACCGAGGAAAACACCAGTACAAGACAATCATCGGACATCATTATAAATGAGCTCTACTGAGGTCATAGCCTCACTGTCTTTTCTCCTGAAGTGCTGTGTTTGAAATAACTAAATAAACAGACTTACCTTGAGGTTGTTGTTTCTTTTTGTTTTTGAATACAACTGAAGCGTAGTTGACCTCCTCCTCCGCCATCACCACAGCTGTTCTCTTAAGTCTGATCGGAACAGTTGACTGAGAAGTGCTGCTGTAACAGAACCATCCCCAGACCAGAAATGATTGTTTCCTCTGCTCAGCTCAATTTATCACTCACACCCCCCGAAATGAGAAACTTCTGCTTTTTGGTTGAGAAAGTCATTCGCATCCACGGCTGGCTGAGAGTGCACCCTTCACACCATGTACGCTGCAGTACTGTATCCAGAGCTGCTGACATGGAGTTGGGACTCTGGATGTTTGCTTGGTGCCATATCACCAAACTCAATTCAGACATCACCACCAAATTAACTCAACTCAGTGTGTGTCCGTTACCGTCTGCAGCACACACTTGAACATTTACACACTTCAACATTTCTTGTACTTTCTTGTGCTCATATAAATGTCTGTGACAGTTTTATTGCTCTCACGTCTATCTGAGTGCCATGCATGTGGAACATTTGTGGCTTGTCATGTTTGTGTGTTTTCTCAGCCAGGCCTCCTCTCAGAGCATTTAATATGACTTTAAACTAGAGGAACTATGCAGGATAATTACCTTGAACAGCTTCGGAGTAATTGTGATGATCACATACATGACTTGTGACGTGTTAGGAGGGAGAATGGAGGCTCTCTGCCTTCCACCTCACACCTCTGGGCGGAAAAGTGACCAGACTTGCATCGTTCCTCTTTTAATTGCACATTCATGGTCTCCAGGTCATGACTGACAATTAGATTTTGACCTTGAATCACTGATGATGTGAAACAGTAAAACTGAGTCTCAAAGCTGACGATATCAACCACAGACCAACCCAAACTCAGACTGTGGAGCCACTAACTTTTGCTGTAATTACACAGACAAAGGAACACACAGGTGGTGATGACAAACAGCTAATTAACCCTTGGTCTCTTCTTGTGAACTTGGATGGAGTGTATGTCTTTTACTTGGTTATTCATTTTTAGTGATCTTACCCCGGCCCCATACAACAGCCACCTGCATGTTATGAAGTTATATAGTATTTAAAGGCAAAGTGAAGTCAACAAACTCTTCTGCTTGGCCTCTTATATGTATGTCTAGTCTTCATCTGCCCACACCTGCTTATGTTTTGATTATATGAAATCCAAATCCAAATGTTTAAACTGTTTTATAATTACCTGAGGTATTAAATTTGGTTTGATCAACATCAGAACATCTGTATCATTCAGGTGGTGAAAAAAGATATCAGTTCATCCACAGATCTGTTAGAAGGACTGATGCCTGGTGCTGCAGACAATATGTCTAAACTTGAACTGCTTATACAATTGCATCTGTTATATTTTGTATTACTGTGTTCTTTTCAGCCAAGCAGAAGTGTCTGTATTTCCTCAAATGTATGTTTAGTGACGCAGGTCTATTAAACAGCTCTCAGAGCAGCGTGGGACACTGGTACAAGAACAAAAAATCCAGATGTCCACCCTGTCTTCTGCTGGCCTCTTTTCTGGCCATTGTTTGTGTCATTTTGATAGCAGGCATCATGGTAGTCTGCAATAACATGGTCGACTTCCTCATAATCCTCTGAAAGAGTTCAGATCAAACAGCAGTGTTTAAACATCTGCAGTAAATGAGCTCTTATTGTCAGTGTTGCTCCAACAGAGCGCTGAAAGTGTGACCAGCTGAAAATCAGTCTAAAACTGTGGAGGTGCATTTGCAGCCAGTGTGTTGTCATGTATCAGAAGAATCACACCATGACAGAAAGATGGAGCGCTCTCACAACAAACACATGTTTACATCCACCAGTATATAAGATGAAAACAGTCAAAGTCAGTAGCTACGTACTGCGACCTTCTATAAAGACTGAAGGATGAGTATAAAAGTCTACAGATTATAAGCCTCGCAGAAAAGTCAGTGGATCTGAGGTCAGGTTAGGTGTGACTGTGTGAAGTTGTGCAAGAAGTACCCTCTCTTCCTTTAATATATTCAGATGCTCTCACGCTGCTGCAGTTACTCTTTTATCAACTTTGTATTTAATGAAGTCAAAACTTGACCAGTGAAGTGAACATAGTGAAAATGAACTTGTGCACTCAGACAAACTGAGCAGCAGCTGATGAGCTCTTTTATAAGCAGGTGTCTTGATTAAAGATCAATGTTGTCGACATGATTCAAGTTTCCAAGCAGCAATTATCAAGAAGGAGTCAGAAACAACATTGTGTGGCAGCATTTTATTCACAGTCATAAACAACAAAACATGAATGTGTCCACTTCACTGTCACCTGCACACAAAGTTATTCTTTACATGACAAGACAAAAAGCTGGCAGCACAGCCCAGGAAGATTGAGTGGAGAGCTACTACAGCTCCCTCTGGTGGCCAATCAGCAGCAGCCACCTCAAATGTTGCACACAGCAAAGAGCAAAGTGAGCAGCATCACTGGTCCCTTCCATCAAGCTGCTAATATACAAATGAGAAGCACAGCATCTCTAACAAAGCAGAAGAGAAGCTCATTCAGAGTCACTGATGATCAACAGTTTACTGGCCTCTGAGCTCACTCACTGTGTTTTCATCAATGCTGCTGTCAGCACTCACACTCACTGCACATCTATCATCTAATGTCTCTGAGTTTACATCTCTCAACAAGGTGATATTATCTTACATGTGACTGATGTTGACACATGATCCAGTGACCTTCTCAACTTCAACCTCACTGTTCAACAGATAAAGCTGCCAGTTCACAGATCCACTGTTTTCTCTCAATACAGCTCACTGATGTCCATCCAGAGTATTTGAATAAAACTGCACATTGACCTGCAGCAGGCTGTGTCCTCCATAACCTGAGGAGAAAACATGATAATTATATAAAAGCTGATAGAGTTTAATATTCAAATTGTTCAGAATTGTGTCTCTTACTCTTCATTCAGTTCACTTCCATCGACCCACTTCCACTTCCCATCTACAACTCTCAGACCAATCCAGAATCCAGAGGATCCAAAACTGGCTTCAGTGACTGCTGTCTGAGGACAATGGAGACACAGTTGTCAGAGATATTTCAATACACTGTGATCTACAGACTCTGTGTTTCACACCTACAGAAAATACTTTTACCTTCATCTAAGATGTTGTTAATATTCCCAAAGTTTTCTCATTACCTTCTCTGTTCCATCAGCTATAACGACCAGATCTGAACCCTTTCCTCTGCAGTTTTCTTGAGCTTCTGTCCAGGTTTGCTGTCCTGAAGGGTCAGGGTTATTAACCGCATAGCAACTGGAGTCCTTATGTGTCCAGCCAGCCTGACAAGGTTGACACTGTCTTCCTGTAACAACAGAGACAAACTAATTAACAACATTATTGTATAGTGATTGTACTGTATTTGGTCAATAATTAAAGGGATCTGAACATACTACTGTCTATGGGACAGTAGGCATTGATGCTCCACTCAGCTCGAGAGACATTGGACTGAATCAACTCTGTCTCCTTGTCCTGTATTTGTTGTGTTAAGTTGTTGCTCTGTGTTTTCAGCTCCTGGTTCTCCGTTTTCAGCTCCTGGTTCTCCATTTTCAGCTCCTGGTTCTCTGTTTTCAGCTCCTGGTTCTTTTCATTCAGCCCCTGGTTCTCTGTGATCAGTTCCTGATTCTCTGTTTTCAGCTCCTCATTCCCTGTTTTCAGCTGATCGTTCTTTGTTTTCAGCTCCTGGTTCTTTTCATTCAGCTCCTGTTTCTCTGTGGTCAGGTTTGTGACCCTGAGCTCTGAGAGATTAAAGGCTTCTGTTAGATTTTCAAACCTGATTAAGAGGTCACTGTAGTTTTGTGTCAAGTTTTCGTTTTCTGAACTGAGTCTGTTGTTGTGCTCTGTCAGATTGTGGTTTTCCTCCAGTAGAGCTGTTTGGTTGTCTTTTAACTGCTCCAGCTCTGTCTTTTGATTAGGTGGAAGAACTGCAAAGGAAAAAACAGTAATATTAAAATTTCTATTTGTTTTGTTACTCAGGAAACTTTTCTCTGCTCTTCAATGTGTCTATGATTAAAACCAACAGTTTCTCTTGCTCTCAGTATTCATTCAGACTTGCTGCTTGTCAGTGTCCATTGCTTCTTCCTGATGATGTAAATCTTTCACTTTACCACAAACATCTGGAAATATTACTGACAACAAGCAAAGGTTAATAGAACTTTTTCCACTGTAAACACTTTAACCCCTTCGATGCAGACTGTGGATTCAACTGGTAAAGAAGATGTTCAATAGTTTGAAGTTAATTACTAGATTCAGAAATGTGAACAGATTTATAAAAACAACCACAGACAGAAAGCTCAACTAAAAGTGACTGTCAGTCGTCACAGGAAATAACTCTCCTTCTTCAGGAAATGTCTCCTGTCTGAGCTCATGCATGAGCAGCTTGTTTCATATACTTACAGGAGATGCAGACCACTATGATGCCTGCTATCAGAATGACACAAAGAATGGCCAGAAAAGAGGCCACCAGAAGACAGGGGTGAGGTCTGGATTCTCCCTTCTTGTCTGGGATGAGGCTGGCTGAGGAAAACAAACACAAACAAAAATGTAAGACTAAAGGTTTTTGTTTTTTTCTTTGTCAGATTACAACAGCTGCTTGAACAGATCATAGTTTTTATGGTTTCCTCTACATGGAGAGGACGCAAACTGTCTGTTGTACAGCTTGGTGTTTGTCACTGTGTACAGTAATAAGGAGAGAACAGCCACCCTCAGTTCTTCAAATCAGGACAAAGGTAGAGGGAACCACTGCTGTCAACTGCCCCTGTTCAGAGATCCTTCATTATAAGATATAACAGTTCTAGGTTCTAGTGTTACATTGAGGCTTTGCAGATATGATTTTACACCCTGAGCAGTAATCATCCTGAAACTACAGTCCTTTTATCAGTAGTACTGATGAAAACGGTTGTAAAGGTACTAGAAGAAGTAGCGTTACTAGAAATGCTCCTGGTTGCAGTGATACCTCAGTGTTGGACTCTTGTTGTGTTGTTGTGTGCTGCTCACATCAAATCCTGGATGTCTTCTAACTTCCTACTACTGAACTCTGACAAAACAGAGGTTATTGTGTTTGGACCTAAACATCTCAGGGACACATTCTCCAATCAGATTGCTACTCTGGATGGCATCACCCTGAACTCCGGTCCAACAGCGAGGAATCTTGGAGTCATTTTTGACCAGGATCTTTCCTTCAGCTCTCACATAAAGCAAATATACAAATAAAATTGCCTTGCCTCACCATTTGTATCAGCAGGTTGCTCTGATGTCTGACTTTGCTCCTTCACTTCGTTGTACACAGGTTCCTCCTCTTCAGCTGAAAGGTCAAGAAACTGTTGATTAAAGATCTCTCTTTATTTGAAATCAGTCTTTTTTGCCCAGTGTTGATGATCCAAGGACAAGAAATGTTCCTAGTTGTAGTAAAACCTCAGTGTTCAGCTCATAGTCTGTCTTTTCCACAGATCACTCTGACTCCTACTGTACAGATCAACTTGTCTTTTCTGGTGAACTTACCTTTGGTGTTGAAAGACTGTTTGGATGGTTTTTTTTGCACTTGGCTGTACACAGGCTCCTCCTCCTTTTCGGCTGAAAGGTTGAAAAAAAAGTGAATTACTGCACAGTCTTTATTTGAAATCAGTCTCTTTTGCCCAGTGTTGATGATTTGACATTTATTTGTACATTGTCCTGAAGTTTTAAGCAGCTGTGGTCACTGAGTTTACAGTTTGTATTTGGCAGAAACAGATTCCAACAGTTTGATTGATAACTTTAATGCTCTACCAAAGTCATATAATTTATCAGGTAGGACCCTAAATCCATTATCACAACAAATAAAGTTCAGGCAGTGATAGGAACTGAAGTAAATGGCCATACCAACACATTATTGTTGGCATATGTAAATGTGATCATGTTAAATTATGGATGACATAGAAGCAAATATGGAGATAGGGACATTGTTCATCTAGATCTGACCTGTATGTGTTTTATTTGTTCATGATGTTCCTAGTTGTAGTAAAAGCTCAGTGTTTAGCTCATAGTCTTTTTTTGGTGAACTTACCATTTGTTTTGTCAGATTGTTTGGATGTTTTGTTTTGCACCTTTACTTCACTGTACACAGTTTCCTCCTGTTCATCTGAAAGGTTCAAGAACAGTGAATGAATGTGCAGTCTTTAAATGTCAACAGCCTTCAAAGGCTGGTTTCATTATTTGTAATTAAAAGAAGGAGGAAAAATCAACTGCACACTGTCTATACTTGCAACTTAGACTACTTTTACATGTGGCCGGCTATTTTCATAAATGGACATTTCACCCTCTCAATTTACAAAAATAACATCGTGCACACCTGTCTGTTTACAGAAAAGTTTTCAGTTACACTAACCCGTGTATACATTACATCAAAAGCACGCCAAACCTGTAGGTGGCAGTGTAACGAGAAGCTCAAGCCCACGTTAGCCAATCAGTATCCCGAAAACAGCATCAACAACAACGAGCAGCTGTACCAACATTAAAAAAACATAATTTTACGTTTACGTTCCCATGCGTTGATTGCCAAAAACGTAATTTCATGTTTTTTCATTTTTCTCTTTAATTACGAAAGTAGACACTCTTAACACACCTTATGTGTGAATTTGGGAACTTCATGATGAATCGAACTGAAATAGATGATGATGGAAAACTCATGAAAACTCACGATCTGAACGTTTTAACAAAACTCGGCTTTTGATTGTTGCCGCATTGGGTCGAATCAGTGGCGCATGCATTACATGTACTTCTGCCTGTGCTGTAAACAAACCAACAAACACTTTCGACCATCAAGTCGTCCAACTATTCTGAGCTCTCTCAGTAAGAAAGTCGTATCAACAACAGACCAGTCGTGCCTCGACCTTGCCATGTTCACGTCTTGCCACTAAACAATGCAAAGGCAGAAATGCGTCACATTGACATAAGGCACACATGTGCAGTCAGTTAGTTTTGCCCCAAACAGAAAGTCACGATTGGAATAAGTGTGCACATGGACACAGTTCAGAATAAGGATCGCCATCGATCAGCCCTTTATTCTGAATATTTGTGTCCATGTAAACATCATTCATCAATCATTATGGTTGTCCAGGTTTGGCAGGGCAGTGACTGCACAGGATAGATGTTCCCTGTTGTGGGTTCGGTGCAATTCCTGTCAGGCCAAGCCTTGAGTTACCACTTCATACTTGACTAGTTGGTATTTAAATGTGAATCTTGTATTGATATGTGAGTCAATAGTCAAAGTCATTTTCACTCACTGAGTCTTTCCTGTATTGTGCAATAATTTCTAATGTTTATTATACTGAGTGTAATCTTTGATTGTAGTGTGTTATAGACTGTTGACTGACAGAGGAGGAGCTCACTCAGAGCCTGAGGCCACAGGCTGTTGATCACTAATGAGATTCAGGTGTGGGTCATTGTGATCTCTGCCTCCAGTTGAAATGAGCTTTGTTTGCTCTCTGTCTACATCTACCTGAGGAAGGTCCATTTAACTATGTTACATTTATTGCTGTTTGCCGCAGTGTGCGGGTGGTTTTCCTCCTTCTTTTGATGCCGTCTGATCCACCAACACTCCTGTTGAATTGACAAGTAGTTCAGAGCGTGAACTTTACTTTGTGTTGCATTCTGTGGACTCTTGCAAGGCATTAAAACGATGATCTAAAATTTTTTAGAACCAGTTAGAAGATCACAAATGAAAAAGGAAACACTTCACAACTTTTTTGTAAATTCTCATATAGTCTGTGGTCAGGCTGAAATCTACAGTGTTGGTTACATAATTCAACCACACTGAACAAAAAGCAGGTTCACACTTCATATCTGACACGAGCAGATTAAAAATCATATGATGCGTTCACGAAATGGTAACCAAAGATAAACGGCCATACAAATGTATTATAAATGTTAAATTTTATATTTAGTAGAGGTCAATGTAAAGACAGTCACACTGTGCAGACGTGAACTGTATGAACTTCATTTGTCAAGTCATAGTGACCGCTTCAGCGTCTAGTGTTACCGAGGAAAACACCAGTACAAGACAATCATCGGACATCATTATAAATGAGGTCTACTGAGGTCATAGCCTCACTGTCTTTTCTCCTGAAGTGCCGTGTTTGAAATAACTAAATAAACAGACTTACCTTGAGGTTGTTGTTTCTTTTTGTTTTTGAATACAACTGAAGCGTAGTTGACCTCCTCCTCCGCCATCACCACAGCTGTTCTCTTAAATCCAATCTGAACAGTTGACTGAGAAGTGCTGCTGTAACAGAACCATCCCCAGACCAGAAATGATTGTTTCCTCTGCTCAGCTCAATCTATCACTCACACCGCCCGAAATGAGAAACTTCTGCTTTTTGGTTGAGAAAGTCATTTGCATCCACGGCTGGCTGAGAGTGCACTCTTCACACCATGTACACTGCAGTACTGTATCCAGAGCTGCTGACATGGAGTTTGGACTCTGGATGTTTGCTTGGTGCCATATCACCAAACTCAATTCAGACATCATCACCAAATTAACTCAACTCAGTGTGTGTCCGTTACCGTCTGCAGCACACACTTGAACATTTACACACTTCAACATTTCTTGTACTTTCTTGTGCTCATATAAATGTCTGTGACAGTTTTATTGCTCTCACGTCTATCTGAGTGCCATGCATGTGGAACATTTGTAGCTTGTCATGTTTGTGTGTTTTCTCAGCCAGGCTTCCTCTCAGAGCATTTAATATGACTTTAAATTGCACATTCATGGTCTCCAGGTCATGACCGACAATTCGATTTTGACCTTGAATCACTGATGATGTGAAACAGTAAAACTGAGGCTCAAAGCTGACAATATCAACCACAGACCAACCCAAACTCAGACTGTGGAGCCACTAACTTTGGCTGTAATTACACAGACAAAGGAACACACAGGTGGTGATGACAAACAGCTAATTAACCCTTGGTCTCTTCTTGTGAACTTGGATGGAGCGTATGTCTTTTACTTGGTTATTCATTTTTAGTGATCTTACCCCGGCCCCATACAACAGCCACCTGCATGTTATGAAGTTATATAGTATTTAAAGGCAAAGTGAAGTCAACTATAAGAGGCTTGGCCTCTTATATGTATGTCTAGTCTTCATCTGCCCACACCTGCTTATGCTTTGATTATATGAAATCCAAATCCAAATGTATAAAGTGTTTTTAATTACCCGAGGAATTAAATTCCTCCATATGTGTATTTTTAGTGACGCAGGTCTATTAAACAGCTCTCAGAGCAGCGTGGGACACTGGTACAAGAACAAAAAATCCAGATGTCCACCCTGTCTTCTGCTGGGCTCTTTTCTGGCCATTGTTTGTGTCATTTTGATAGCAGGCATCATGGTAGTCTGCATTAACATGGTCGACTTCCTCATAATCCTCTGAAAGAGTTCAGATCAAACACCAGTGTTTAAACATCTGCAGTAAATGAGCTCTTATTGTCAGTGTTGCTCCAACAGAGCGCTGAAAGTGTGAGCAGCTGAAAATCAGTCTAAAACTGTGGAGGTGCATTTGCAGCCAGTGTGTTGTCATGTATCAGAAGAATCACACCATGACAGAAAGATGGAGCGCTCTCACAACAAACACACGTTTACATCCATCAGTATATAAGATGAAAAGAGTCAAAGTCAGTAGCTAAATACTGTGACCTTCTATAAAGACAGAAGAACAAGTATAAAAGTCTACAGATTATAACCCTCACAGAAACGTCAGTGGGTCTGAGGTCAGGTTAGGTGTAACTGTTAATCTTTATTTAGCGGATTGTGTGAAGTTGTGAAGTTTCTCCTTTAATATACTAAGATGCTCTCACACTGCTGCAGTTCCTCTTTTATCAACTTTGTATTTAATGAAGTCTAAACTTGACCAGTGAAGTGAACACAGTGAAAATGAACTTGTGCACTCAGACAAACTGAGCAGCAGCTGATGAGCTCTTTTATAAGCAGGTGTCTTGATTAAAGATCAATGTTGTTGACATGATTCAAGTTTCCAAGCAGCAATTATCAAGAGGGAGTCAGAAACAACATTGTGTGGCAGCATTTTATTCACAGTCATAAACTACAAAACATGAATGTGTCCACTTCACTGTCATCTACACACAAAGTTATTCTTTTCATGACAAGACAAAAAGCTGGCAGCACAGCCCAGGAAGATTGAGTGGAGAGCTACTACAGCTCCCTCTGGTGGCCAATCAGCAGCAGCCACCTCAAATGTTGCACACAGCAAAGAGCAAAGTGAGCAGCATCACTGGTCCCTTCCATCAAGCTGCTAATATACAAATGAGAAGCACAGCATCTCTAACAAAGCAGAAGAGAAGCTCATTCAGAGTCACTGATGATCAACAGTTTACTGGCCTCTGAGCTCACTCACTGTGTTTTCATCAATGCTGCTGTCAGCACTCACACTCACTGCACATCTATCATCTAATGTCTCTGAGTTTACATCTATCAACAAGTTGATATTATCTTACATGTGACTGATGTTGACACATGATCCAGTGACCTTCTCAACTTCAACCTCACTGTTCAAACAGATAAAGCTGCCAGTTCACAGATCCACTGGTTTGTCTCACCACAGCTCACTGATATCCATCCTTGATTCCTAGTAGACACCACACATTGACCATCAGCAGGCTGTGTCGTCCATAACCTGAGGAGAAAACATGATAATCATATAAAAGCTGATAGATTTTAATATTCAAATTGTTCAGAATTGTGTCTCTTACTCTTCATTCAGTTCACTTCCATCGACCCACTTCCACTTCCCATCTACAACTCTCAGACCAATCCAGAATCGATTTCCATATGGGTTATTTTTGATATATGTCTGAGGACAATGGAGACACAGTTGTCAGAGATATTTCAATACACTGTGATCTACAGACTCTGTGTTTCACACCTACAGAAAATACTTTTACCTTCATCTAAGATGTTGTTAATATTCCCAAAGTTTTCTCATTACCTTCTCTGTTCCATCAGCTATAACGACCAGATCTGAACCCTTTCCTCTGCAGATCTCTCGAGCTTCTGTCCAGGTTTTCTGTCCTGAAGATGGAGGATTTTGAAACACATAACAGCTGGACTTTTCATGTATCCAGCCATCCTGACAAGATTGACACTGTCTGCCTGTAACAACAGAGACAAACTAATTAAGAACATTATTATATAGTGATTGTACTGTATTTGGTCAATAATTAAAGGGATCTGAACATACTGCTGCCTATGCGACAGTAGGCATTGATGCTCCACTCAGCTCGAGAGACATTGGACTGAATCAACTCCATCTCTTTTTCCTGTATTTGCTGTGTTAAGTTGTTGCTCTGTGTTTTCAGCTGCTGGTTCTCTGTGGTCAGGTTTGTGACCCTGAGCTCTGAGAGATTATAGGCTTCTGTTAGATTTTCAAACCTGATTATGAGGTCATTGTAGTTTTGTGTCAAATTTTCGTTTTCTGAACTGAGTCTGTTGTTGTGCTCTGTCAGATTGTGATTTTCCTCCAGTAGAGCTGTTTGGTTGTCTTTTAACTGCTCCAGCTCTGTCTTTTGATTCGGTGGAAGAACTGCAAAGGAAAAAATAGCAATATTCAAATTTCCATTTCTGTTGCTACTCAGTAAACTTTTCTCTGCTCTTCAATGTGTTCATTATTAAAACCAACAGTTTCTCTTGCTCTCAATATTCATTCAGACTTGCTGCTTGTCAGTGATTGGTCCTTCCTGATGATGTAAATCTTTCACTTTACCACAAACATCTGGAAATATTACTGACAACAAACAAAGGGTAATAGAACTTTTTCCACTGTAAATACTTGAACCTCTCCGATGCAGACTGTGGATTCAACTGGTAAAGAAGATGTTAAATAGTTTGAAGTTAATTACTAGATTCAGAAATGTGAACAGATTTATAAAAACAACCACAGACAGAAAGCTCAACTAAAAGTGACTGTCAGTCGTCACAGGAAATAACTCTCCTTCTTCAGGAAATGTCTCCTGTCTGAGCTCATGCATGAGCAGCTTGTTTCATATACTTACAGGAGATGCAGACCACTATGATGCCTGCTATCAGAATGACACAAAGAATGGCCAGAAAAGAGGCCACCAGAAGACAGGGGTGACGTCTGGATTCTCCCTTCTTGTCTGGGATGAGGCTGGCTGAGGAAAACAAACACAAACAAAAATGTAAGACTAAAGGTTTTTGTTTTTTTCTTTGTCAGATTACAACAGCTGCTTGAACAGATCATAGTTTTTATAGTTTCCTCTACATGGAGAGGACGCAAACTGTCTGTTGTACAGCTTGGTGTTTGTCACTGTGTACAGTAATAAGGAGAGAACAGCCACCCTCAGTTCTTCAAATCAGGACAAAGGTAGAGGGAACCACTGCTGTCAACTGCCCCGTTCAGAGATCCTTCATTATAAGATATAACAGTTCTAGGTTCTGGTGTTACATTGAGGCTTTGCAGATATGATTTTACACCCTGAGCAGTAATCATCCTGAAACTACAGTCCTTTTATCAGTAGTACTAATGAAAACGGTTGTAAAGGTACTAGAAGAAGTAGCGTTACTAGAAATGCTCCTGGTTGCAGTGACACCTCAGTGTTGGACTCTTGTTGTGTTGTTGTGTGCTGCTCACCATTTGTATCAGCAGATTGCTCAGATGTCTGACTTTGCTCCTTCACATTGTTGTACACAGGTTCCTCCTCTTCAGCTGAAAGGTCAAGAAACTGTTGATTCAAGATCTCTCTTTATTTGAAATCAGTCTTTTTTGCCCAGTGTTGATGATCCAAGAACAAGAAATGTTCCTAGTTGTAGTAAAACCTCAGTGTTCAGCTCATAGTCTGTTTTTTTCTTTTCCACAGATCACTCTGACTCCTACTGTACAGATCAACTTGTCTTTTCTGGTGACCTTACCTTTGGTGTTGACAGACTGTTTGGATGTTTTGTTTTGCACTTGGCTGTACACAGGCTCCTCTTCCTTTTCAGCTGAAAGGTTGGAAAAAAAAGTGAATTACTGCACAGTCTTTATTTGAAATCAGTCTCTTTTGCCTAGTGTTGATGATTTGACATTAATTTGTACATTGTCCTGTAGGTTTAAGCAGCTGTGGTCGCGCTGGAATCTCAAGTGTGACTTACATAAATACACAACACTGGACAAAATTCTAAAAAGCATTTGGTAGAAACAGATTCCAACCGTATGAGTGATAACTTCAATGCTCTACCAAAGTCATATAATTCATCAGGTAGGACCCTAAATCCATTATCACAATAAATAAAGTTCAGGCAGTGATAGGAACTGAAGTAAATGGCCATACCAACACATTATTGTTGGCATATGTAAATGTGATCATGTTAAATTATGGATGACATAGAAGCAAATATGGAGATAGGGACATTGTTCATCTAGATCTGACCTGTATGTGTTTTATTTGTTCATGATGTTCCTAGTTGTAGTAAAAGCTCAGTGTTTAGCTCAGTCTTTTTTTGGTGAACTTACCATTTGTCTTGTCAGATTGTTTGGATGTTTTGTTTTGCACCTTTACTTCACTGTACACAGTTTCCTCCTGTTCAGCTGAAAGGTTCAAGAACAGTGAATGAATGTGCAGTCTTTAAATGTCAACAGCCTTCAAAGGCTGGTTTCATTATTTGTAATTAGGCTTTTTTGACAATGATGAACATTTCATCTGTAACAAAAATTTTAGTAACTTGCAGAAGTCGTTCAAAGTGTGAACTCTACTCTGTGTTGCATTCTCTGGACTCTTGCAGGGCAATAAAAAATTACCTAAAACCTAAGATGATGAAATCCTCCTACAGTTACAGAATCACGAATGAAAAAGGAAACACTTGGTTACATAACTCAACCACACTGAACAAAAAGCAGGTTCACACTTCGTATCTGACACAAGAAGATTAAAACCATATGATGCGTTCACGAAATGGTAAGCAAAGATAAACGGCCATACAAATGTATGTGCAGACGTGAACTGTATGAACTTCATTTGTCAATTCATAGTGACCGCTTCAGCGTGTAGTGTTACCGAGGAAAACACCAGTACAACACAATCATCGGACATCATTATAAATGAGGTGTACTGAGGTCATAGCCTCACTGTCTTTTCTCCTGAAGTGCCGTGTTTGAAATAACTAAATAAACAGACTTACCTTGAGGTTGTTGTTTCTTTTTGTTTTTGAATACAACTGAAGCGTAGTTGACCTCCTCCTCCGCCATCACCACAGCTGTTCTCTTAAATCTGATCTGAACAGTTGACTGAGAAGTGCTGCTGTAACAGAACCATCCCCAGACCAGAAATGATTGTTTCCTCTGCTCAGCTCAATCTATCACTCACACCCCCCGAAATGAGAAACTTCTGCTTTTTGGTTGAGAAAGTCATTTGCATTCACGGCTGGCTGAGAGTGCACCCTTCACACCATGTACGCTGCAGTACTGTATCCAGAGCTGCTGACATGGAGTTTGGACTCTGGATGTTTGCTTGGTGCCATATCACCAAACTCAATTCAGACATCATCACCAAATTAACTCAACTCAGTGTGTGTCCGTTACCGTCTGCAGCACACACTTGAACATTTACACAGACATTGAACTTGGATGGAGCGTAGGGCTGCAACTAAAGATTATTTTGATAATTGATTAATCTGTCAATTATTTCTTCGATTAATCCATTAATCGGATAAAAAATGCACAAAATTTTATTTACATTGTAGGGAAGAGAAGATGGTTCTCAGTTTGATCCAGCATGTTGCTGGCATCATTGATTTCTTTTTCCCTAACTTTATTCAAAAACAGAATGTTATTCCAAATGGACAATATTAGCACAAAAAAAAGACCCAGAGCTGTTAAACTATGGTACAAAATAATATAAATAATAAAAAAAAGATAAACCTAAAACACAAACAAGTGTTAGGCTTTGCTACATCAAATAGCTTAAACAACAGGCCATGTGCTAAGATAAAAAACATACAAATGTCTGCTGTACAACGTGTGCAAAGATATACCGGTAGGCTTTCTGTTAAAAAAAAATTAAAGTGCACAAAAAAGAAGTATTTTACGTTTCTTGAACCTGAGCTGTGTAAACAATAATAAATTATAAAAAAAATTAAAACGTGAAATCACTGTTAACAGGATTTTTAGACATGAACCGATTGAAAGCTTAGTGGGCCAGGGAAACGTTCGTGTCACAGCAGGTAGATCATTTTGTTTATCTAACGTTAATACCCACCTCTTTGCTCGCCATTCAGCTTGACAAGCATAGCTTAGCCACTAACTAACGTTAGCCTTGTAATGCGTTACGTTAGCCAGGTAATCTTGTCGAGATGGATGGCGAGCAAACAGTGGCTACTACAGTTGGATATGAATGAAACAAACTACCTGCTGTGAGATGAACGTTTCCTCACTTCAAAACGCTACGCACATGAGTCTGATCTTTTGTTTATTGAAAATCAAGATGAAGATTTTGTAGTAACGTAAGCTAACTTACCCAGCCGACTCCGTGCTCCCTTCCCCGGCATCATCCATGGCTCCAGCATGTTTTCGTTTCAGATGTTCTTGCATTACCGTGGTGCTCCCGTGCCATGCAAGATCCATTTTACACAATTTGCAGCTAACACGCTTTATAGTTTTAGTCAATGTGATGCGCTCCCACACTTTAGATGATTTTGGTCTCACAGTTTTCTCCTCCTCCGCCTTCGTTGCCAACGAATTTAATAATCGATTTTTATCAATTTTATCAATTAGTTGTTGCAGCCCTAATGGAGCGTATGTCATTTACAACAGCCACCTGCATATTATTAAGTTGTATAGCATTTAAAGACAGAGTCAATAAACTGTTTTGCTTACTCTACTTGCTTTTACAACCTCCAATCCCAGACACTCTTTTGGTTTTGCATACAATCAAAGGACAAGAAGCTCTGCAATTCACTTTCACTTTGTGTTTGTGCACAACAGAAGCAAACAAAGCAGAAGCACGAAAGTCAAGAAGGAAAAAGGAAAGACAAACACTTACCAGCATGCAGCAGCCTCACAGTGAGCGCGCGCCTCGACTTCAAATTGCTCCGAAAATAACTTCCACACTTTTGTGAGATCCTTTGCTCGTCCTGTTGTTTTGTGAGTCTCTCCAACACAGTACAACATTACACCTCCGTTACAGTCCTTTTCTCCACAAGATAAAGCATCATCCTCCTCAGCTGCAGGAGCACAGAGTCAAGTAAACTCAACTGTTTTTACTGACGTTGGATCTATAATGCAAAGATCCATCCTGAACCACCGGTACTTTTGTATTTTTGATAGTTGCACACTCAGTTTAATTCTGATTATGTAGGGGTTTTTAAAGCCTGTTCTATCCCTGTTGGCCTCTTATATGTATGTCTAGTCTTCATCTGCCCACACCTGCTTATGCTTTGATCATATGAAATCCACATCCAAAGGTTTAAAGTGTTTTTAATTACCCGAGGTATTAGATTTGGTTTGATCAACATCAGAACATCTGTATCACACAGGTGGTGAAAAAAGATATCAGTTCATCCACAGAGCTGTTAGAAGGACTGATGCGTGGTTTGGAAAGCTGCAGACAATATGTCTAAGCTTGAACTGCTTATACAGTTGCATCTGTTATATTTTGTATTACTGTGTTCTTTTCAGCCAAGCAGAAGTGTCTGTATTTCCTCAAATGTATATTTGTAACAGCTCTCAGAGCAGCGTGGGACACTAAAACAAACGATCATTTGAACAAACGCACAAGAAATAAAAGCAGAGTGTCATGAGAACTTCTGTATTTCTGTCTGTTGGTGCCTTGTTTTAAATCTCAAAGCCAGGCTCAGCTACAGCACATCACCTCAGGGGAAGTCCCTCCTCAAACTTTAGCTCAGTAAACAGTTTTCATTATGGTAGATTATGTGGCTCTGACTCTGTCTGGTTGTAGGACGATGGTTATTCCCTGAGGAATCCTTAGAGCCAATGTGGAGGTCAAATTTCCTGTGATTTGGACGATAATGCTCCTTCTTCTTCTTCTTCTTCTTCTTCTTCTGACTGACCTGCTGCCTTTTGTTACTCTGATGTGTGAGTTATAGCTGTCAGCTCTCACCTTGTGATGCTGGGTAATGGTAAGCTGCTGCAGTGCTGTGACCTATCCACTAGGTGGAGATGGGGAATTCAGACTATTGTATACTTTTCCCTGGCATCACTCTGAATCCATATTAACAGCAGCAGGCTCATTAAGTGATTAATGCAGTCTTTCCTATCGTTGTTGGTAGATTTATGTCGTTCATTTCCTCCACTCTGTGCATACGGCTCGCTGTGACATGTTTGTTGAGGCTTTTGATGTTGACAGTTATTGTATTAGCAGGTTCAATTATTAACTGAATGAGGAGGAAGCTCTCAGTGTAGCTCAACAAACAGCTCAAGCCTTCATGTCATCTGCTCACAGTACAAGGAACAATGTCACCACTTCTTCTTTTTAAATAAGAGCAGGTCTGTGTTCACCTGTCTGACGTTTTCACCTAAATTCAGATTTCTGCAGCAGACACGACTTAACGCAAAAGCATGTTTGACACAGTTGAGTGATGTTGTAAGTGTTCCCTACAGTTAATACTTCTGTTTCTCATGTGCCTTTCCTTATAGCACTCAGCACTCAAACATGTTGCACCAGTTCATACAATTCTTACATCAGTTTTAATAATCGTCGTCTGTAGCTCATCAACTATAGATCTATACATCTTTCTCTCTCTTACGGTCTCGATTTGTCTTAATCCAAACTTGACTGTCTTTAAACAGGGTAAAGAAATGTTCTGTTTTTCTGCCTTAATGCAGCTGTGCCAGTTTTTTCCCCATTTGCAACATATAAAACTGCTGCCTACATTCATTTCATCTCCCATTTGCTGCGATACACTGTCAAACTGAGTGGGTGCTGCTGTGATGTGTTTCTTCCTCCTTCTAATTGACTGTGGTTTTTCCACAGCAGTAAAACTTCCAGTGTGGAAAGAGTTAACTGTGGAAAATACACCACCCCCTCCCTCTACCCTCTCCCTCTCCCATCTCTTTCAGTCCCTCTACTCCACCCCTCCATCTCATCTCATGTCTCCTTCACAATATTCTCTCCCTGCCTCCCTCCCTCTCCCATCCTCTCTCATCCCCACTCCTCCCTCTCCAGGCTTTAGTCTCCTCCCTTTCCATCCCTCCTCCCATTCTGTCCATGTGTCCAGCCCCTTCATTAACTCCAGTATGAAAGGAAAGGCCACTGCTGGCAGCCACAGTGCCAGATCCTCACAGGAGCCTCACTCCCCCCCCCCGCCTCTCCACACACACTGACCCAGGCCTGGACTTGCAGATACGCTTGGCTGCCAAATCTTAATCAGTGTTTGTCTGAGTGAGGCCTTGGTTTGCCAAACCTCTTTGACATGGAGCTGCACAGTGTTCATAAAAGCTCCCACCACAGCTGCCTGGGTGAGGAGAAGCACCAGATGCTGAACTTGAACCGACGTCTGGAGACCTACCTGAATCGGGTCAAACTCTTGGAGGAGGAGAACACACTGCTCACAAAGGAGATCCAAGCTCTGAGACGCAGCCGTCATGGAGCTTCGACACGCAGGAAGGGCTTGGAGGAAGAGCTGCGGCAAACGAGGCTGGAGCTGGACGCAGCCTGGAGGGACAGGATCCACACAGAGCTGGAGGTTGGCAGGTTGACTGAGGAGTTCCAGGCCCTGGACCTGCAGAGACAGAGGGAGGCTCAAGCTCACATCAAGGCCAAGACAATGGTGGATCAAAGCAGGAAGGAGCTGGAAGGGGAACAGAGGGCACAGGTCTGGCTGAGAGAGAAGGTCAATCATCTGGAGCATGAGATGAGGCTTCTGATTCAAACCCATCAGGAGGATGTGGCCCACTTGGAGGCCACCCTGACCCATTCCAGAGCCACAATGCCACCCACACTGGCTCAAAGGAGCAACCAGGCACCAAGCCTCTTACAGCTGGGGCAGGAGTACTCCCAGAGGGCCACCAGAGCATGGCAGGAGGCAGCGGAGGTCTACCAGGGCCAGTTAGCTCAGCTCGAGGAGTCACTTAACCAGGCCAGGGGCCGTTTGACCCAGGTGGACCAGGAGAAGAGAGAAAGCCTCCTGAGGCTCCAAGCCCTGGAGAAGGAGATCGCCTCGGCTCAGGATGTCAGGCTGCATCTGGAGAAGAGTGCAGCCCAGCAGAGAGACAGGCACAGCCAGGAGATCCAGCAGCTCCAGGTGAGCGCAGAGCATCCTGTTTATAACATCTGTTTATGAAGCATTATTGATTAAAGTGTCCCTTAAGTGATTAATATGTACTCAATACATATTGGTATTTAACAGATGTTGTGCTGTTTTTGACACTAAAATAATTTTGCAACTTCTTCTGGTGGGAAAACTTTCCCACGATCGTCTGTCGTCATTACTCAAGAAACGTCCAGTCAGTGACGGTCAGAGTTACAGAGGAAACCAACCTTGCAAGATCAGAGCCTCCGAACCGCTGTCCCAGACCTTGTCTCGGCAGCACCGCAACACAAACGCGCCCCGTAACCTGTAATCTCTTGTTTATGACAGATAAGGCTACACAAATACACACGTTCAACATCGTATATATGATATATAATGTGCTTTTGTGTCAGCTTCAATGAAAACAAACGCACATGGCCAGGAGGAGGGTTAGTAAAACAGAGGAGAAGTGACCAGACTTGTATAGTTCCTCTCTAAGTGCCGGCATCGTAGTTTCATATGGCACAAAATAGACATGTCTAAAGTCACAGTGCTACAAACCACATGGGGATGTGAGCATTTGGTAATCTGCAAGACCAAGTGCAGTTCAGACACACTCACTGTTGCATGTCAGTCATCATGTGAAACCTCTTATTCTCACTACAATCAGGTTTTACACATGTCATTTCCTGACAAATATCTATACACTCTTCAGTAAGATGCCAGATGTCCCACTGAAGACTTGTAGGAGCATTTGTCATATTGTCCTCTGGCACTATGCTAATGCTCTCATGCAATGAAAAGACCTGGATTTGAATGGGACTGGGGGGGGGGGGGGGGGGGGGCTACATATTCATATGGATGATAGATGCAGCCTGTTGGGATTAGTCCTGGGTCACATTGAGGTTGTTTAGGTTGGTTCTGAACAACTACCAACATCGTGGCAGTGGCAGGTGAAACCGAAAGAACCAGAAGACTGTTGCTGTAATTTTAGCTCAGCGCCGACGTTTTCCTCTTAGCAACACAAAGACATGTTTATTCCTTACTTGCATACTACCGTGTGAGAATGCTTTCATGGCTTTTTTTAACTGCTTCCTCTTCCTGTTTGACTTCCTGTTTTTGGCAGGCACACTTGGAGGGCCTGGAGGTGGAGAAAGAAGAGGTGGGCCTGCACATCGACCGTGTCCTCCAAGAGAACCGAAGCCTGCTGCAGATGAAAATGTCTCTGGGTCTGGAGGTATCGACCTACAGGTACACAGGAAATTAGATTCCTAAGCTTCAATGAAGAGTTTAATCACACCACAGCTTCGGGGGGGGGGGGTGGCTACACCCAGAACGCTCCTCTCCAAGACGGAGTCAGTATCTCTGCCCTTGAAGAAACACATTCAACATGTTAATACAGCCAAAAGTTCCACGTCCATGCATTGGTTATGGTGCATGATTAGCCTAGCTTAGCATAAGGCCTGGTCGCAGAACATAGAGTTTATCTAATATGAAAACAAGCAACTCTAAAAACTAAATTTATTACTGTGTAATCTTGATTTTCTCCAGGGAAATATTTGCACATGCATCTTTTCCAGGTGGATGATCAGGTCAAGGTGCATTGGAAACTTGGTGCATTTGATCAGTGCTACATAAATATAAATAACTTTATAGAAGAAGGTCTAGACGGACAGTAACTGTGAACCATGCACAGGATCTTCTTTTTGCAAGCCGTGAGCTATTTGTGACTCTTGACAGAGCTGTTGTGACCACAGTGTGTTTAACACTTGAAGAAATCATCACGTTTATTGTGCATGATACCACAGTGTCAGGAGACTGTGAAGAGATTATAATGAACACATACTGTAAAACCACCAGACAGGGTTAAAAAAAATGAAAGGTCTCAGAAGTGTCTTGGCCTCAGTGATGCAGCAGAACACACGCCATGGTATTGATATTCTATTACAAAACATTTCTACACAGTATTGAGAGAGAGAGTATCGTCACTGCTTCTGCAAAGTGAAGTAAACCGTATCAGATAGAAATGCTTGCAACACATTGCATTTCCACTATTGCTTAACTCTATATTGTGCCACTAAAACCCATGTCAGACTAGAGTCAGTTACCGTCTGTCACAGCCACGGTCGAATGCATTTCCTCTTAGCGTTTACTTACAGACATCCCAAGGGAAAGTGATGCTTGATTTACTCAGATATTGGCTGTTTGACTAACATGACAGCTCCTCTGGCATCATTTCAATCAAACATGTTGTGATCAACGGCTGCAAAAGAGCCAGAGTCACTATTGTAAATGAAAAGGAGATGGAGTATTGAGCCGCTTGCGAGTTGTAGAAAAGCCCTGATGAGTCGATCACCGAATGTTGGGTTAGCGATAGAAGTCTGGCGCTGTTATGAGAATTATCTGTGGCGATGAGTGGCTTTTTTTGACCGCGATTGGTTTATGGCCCCACAGACAGCCGTATTTTGCTATCGTGTGGTCTTTCCTGAAGTCGCTACAACTAGAGACGTTTGCGGTCGGCAAACTTCATCTCTCGAGGGGGTGTTCTTGGGAATATCCCTTTAAGTCGCTCCTGTTCAGATGTAAACCACTAAAGCTTCCTAAGAAGTTCTAGTGTTGATTTCAACATGGCACACGGCACCTGCGGGAACATTGATGATTTCGGTGTTTATTAAAAGCCTCCTCAGTCACACTTTCATCTGTAGCTGAATGAATCATCACTTTCATATTATAAGTAACAAAACAACAATAAAAGAGGATTTTACAGACCAAACACTATAAAATACCCACAGGATTAGACATTAGATTAATTTGCAGACATCTCGTGACTGGCTTCAAAGGGTGTCAGATTATATCACTTAAACAAGATGTACTTAATAAAAGAGGAAGAACTACCATGACCAGCGTCTGACACCCAATACCAGGAACTCAAGTCACTCAACATGTAGTAGAGCAGCAAGAGGATAGAGAGTCATATACTAAACAAGGTGCAAGACGCTCACGTGCCTCAGGGTTGGATGTGGTTCCACATATCCATATACTGATAACTAAAACTCACGGCACCAGAGAAACTCCGAATGCATCCAGCTCAGCTGATATCACACTATGTCAGGTCTGATTTAGGTGCTATTGAAACTGGTGCTCAGTAACGGTCCAGACATCCATCCATCCATCCATCCATCTATCCACCCAACAAATAAAGAGCAGTCTGCAGCGGGTGCAGCCGTCTGGGCTAAAGGTCATCTCATTGAAAGAGCAGCCTCTGTTGTCCTCAGACAGAGTAACTTATCCATTACAGAGCTCTGTGCTAGCGTCTCCTTGCTCCGTCCCCCACCTCCTCAAAATATTGACCCTCACCCTTCAGTGTAGAGCTACCAATTTATGAGCTATGGGAGTCTAGAATAACAGCAGAGGGAGCGAGATGGGGGGTTGTGGGGGCGGTGGGGGGGTCATAACTAGAGGACAAGTTTCAATGTCATTCACTGCACATGAGAGTGTTGTTATATCTATGTGTTACTATGTTGACTATGTGTATGTGTTGGAATGGAGATTGATGTGATCCACATTAGTGCTGCATGGGCTGCTCATAATATCTGCTGTCATTATGTGTGTGTGTGTGTGTGTGTGTGTGTGTGTGCTGCAGATGGCTGCTCAATAGCAAGGCCTTTCCCTCATTACCATAACAACAGACCTCAGTCTGTTCCTGCTGCTCAGGAGCAACAAAAGTCGTCCTCCATTCGTGCTCCCACCTGCCGCTCTGTGCTCACGTTGTGTCATTTAAGGCACCGTCCAAATCCTGAATATTTTATATATATAAAAAAATGATAATAATAATAATAATATATATTCACACATCTCCAGAGGACTGCACATGACTTTGAGATTTAACATGTTTCTATGGTTGTCTGTTTCTGCAGAGCACTACTGGACAGCGAAAGCCTCAGGGGAGAAGTCTCTTTGCTCAATCAGCCACGAAACATTTCCATCAAAGGTAATCAAATAAACAAACAATATCCACACATCAGCACAACGTCAGCACAGGGACTGCGCTGCTGCAGTGTTTAGTGCCTCACCATCCTCTCCTTCATTTCCATTCTCACCCTTTGCGAAGGCGTAGTATCACTTTGTTTAACTAAAAGCCCCTCGAAGTAGGGCACATGTTTGGTACCATTTGTAATCACATTAGTTAAACTGGAGAGTGGTGGAGGGGGGTGGGTGTGGCTAACAGGGCTGAGCTAGGCACTTCGGGTCCTGTAATGCAAGCCACCCAAGAGAGTCCCCTAAGGTTATCGAGCCATATGGCTTTGCTTTCCGGTAACTTAGACAACGGTGAAAGGAAATGACAATCAATATTGCCCCATTAGTGTCCGAGCTCCTTGGAGAGCACATGTTTTAATAATGCACAGCATCTCTGTCATGTTAAGATTACAAGGGATTACCTGAAGCACTAGTCAGCACTGTGTGACGACATCAAATATGGCAGGATGCAGTATATGTTGACAGCATAGTTATGAGGATGTGGTTGGTTTCATTTAGACCCAGTATATTCAGACATCAGAGCAAGTCAATATTACAGTAGATTAGATCATTGTATATTCATGAGCTCTGCTCTTTACCTCCACAGATGTGGCGTTTTGTCCTCAAGCAGTTAGAAGGAATTACCAAACCCAGCCGTTTGTTACCCACAAGACCACTTCCCTTTCATCTTTCCGTGCCATAACAGGAAAAGCACCAACAGCAGTGGCTGCAACATCGATCCTTAACAGAAAACCTGCAAACATTTCAAATAAGCCCGCCGAGGCAGGTGCAACAAAGTCAGCAACATGGGAAACCCCTTATCCAAAAATACTACAAGATGGGGCTGTTGAAAACTTCAGACCACAGGAGGTTCATGAGAAGGTTACCTATGCTGAGCCTCTCTCACCTCCCAATGAGCAGGAGTCTTTCACTCAGACTTCATCAGGGGCCAATGAAAATGCGGAGGACCAGGGGGGTGTTGACGATGAAACTCCGGAGGAAACAGCTGTGGAGTCAGTCCTCAGTAATCAGGTCGAATCTGGCCTCAGCAGCGAGCCGCCCTTCAAGGATGAAGTTATCCACCATAAGTTTACACCACCCAACCTTACACCGTACCACATGAGAATGTCAGAGCAGGCCTGCATGTTCACTGATGAATCTGATAGCGACATGCCTATTGAAGGTCCAACTGAAAAAGACAATGTGCAACAGCTGCATGCTCCAATTGAAGCATGGGGAAGCAAAGAGGCCACAGGTAACGCAGCAGAGCATGTGCAAGAGGAGACCGACTCTGAAACCGAGGCAGTGCTTGAGCCGACTTTTGAATCCAGGACGAGCAGTCCAATGTCTGAATGTGAGAGTGCAGAAACTGAGTTCATCCAGTTTACAGGTTTCAGCCGGGAAGACAGCGTCTCGAATGGTGATGCAGGTGAGATACCGCAAAAGGTAAACTCCTCCGTAGCTGGAACAAATGAGACAGATGTCGAGGATAAGTTGTACCCTGATGGGGAAGAGATGGACACGTGGGACAGTGTGATTGAGAAGAAGGTTGATTTGAAGACAGATGATGGCGTCAAAGAGGAAGAAGCGAAAAGACAATGTGCCGAACCAGAGGAAGACATATCAGCAAGAGAACCAGAGTACGAAAGAAGAGAGGATTTTGCCACAGGTGTAGAAGCAGAGGACTACTTGGTGATGGAAACGAAAGCAGATGATGATGGAGATCATGCTGCATTGTACCAGGAGAACGCACCACCCCCTGACAAAGAAGAAGAAGAGGATGAGGAAGACGATGAGGAGGAAGACTCACAAAATGTCTGTGTTTCGTGGAGGACGGAGTTAGAGAGTGACAGCTACGCTCAGGACAACACTCTCGCCGACACCCGTCCTCTGATCCGATACAAAAGTGACGAGACTGATGCCAACACTCAGGCCTCTCACATGGAGGAGAGCGAGTCCAGCGAGGGAGACCAGGAAAAGAAGATGGCGGAGATGGGAAGTGGCACATGGAGCGAGGAAAAGTCAAAGAAATTCGGAACAATGGAGGATCTGTGTGAAGAGGTTGAAGGGGAGGCACTGGATGAGGAATATGACCTGAGATATGCTCATACTGAGGAAAGGGAAGTTGTGAGTGAGCATGCTACGTCACTGAATGATACAGAAAGTGTAGAAGATGTGATAAAGAAAGACAGTGACGGATATTCATATGGAGAAACAGAAGAATTAACCAAACCCACTGTAGCCACAAATGTAGACTATGATGAGGAGATGGAGATAGACAGACTGGTGGAGCAGGAGTTAGAAAACCTGTCC
The DNA here is from genome assembly GCA_021432705.1 of Caranx ignobilis. Taxonomy (NCBI): domain Eukaryota; kingdom Metazoa; phylum Chordata; class Actinopteri; order Carangiformes; family Carangidae; genus Caranx; species Caranx ignobilis. The sequence goes on from MU270012.1 coordinate 24,319,509, forward strand.
ACAGAGAGCTACAGTGCTCACTTCGCACAGCAGCAAGTCATTGAGTGCGAGGAGGTGCTACACCTGCAGTCCGAGCAAGAAGACGATGGACAAACACAAACAGATGCCATGTCTGGACCAAGGGTGAACTGCAATCTCGAATCTCCAACCACAATTACAGATCAGCTTCCTGAGAGCCTCCATCTCAGTGACTCATCAGAGGTAATTCCTCAAACAGACACTCTGGCTGATGAGGTTGAGCACGAAGACACATGTGCTCAAGACAAAAGAGAGGAAGTGGATGAACAAAAGGTATCCATGGTGACACATGCTGATGTAACAGAGGACTGTTCCAGCTTGAGTGACTTGATCGGCAGGCCTGAGACAGACAACCTCAACAACTCAGAGGAACCAGACTTTGCGTCACAGGAAAACCTACCGGTTGCAGCTGCCCCCACTGAGGTGGAGGATATTGCACCTACAGCAGTGACCGACCCTCAAGAACATCAAGGTGAAGATGCCGCAGAGTGTCAGACATTCCCTTATGTTCCCGAAACAGGTGAAAGGGAAGTCCTAGAGAATCCAAACAAAGACTTTCAGATTAAACATGATCGAAAACGTGGCGATGGCCCTGAATCTTACCTCCATGATGATGGAGGCTCTGATGAAGCCCATGAGATCTCCCCTGACAGCGTCCCTGATGAACACAACATCTTTGTGGTGAAGGGGAGCAAAGACAGCAGCCTGCATGGTGTTTTCAGCTCTACTTTAAAGAGTGACTTCTGGGTGTCTTCCCTAGAGACTGGTGCCACCTATCAACCAGATGATGCTCGTAACGAAGCAGCTGAGGAGCCCAGTCTAGGATTTGGCGACAACATATTTTGGGGGATTCAGGAAACCCCAACGTGATTAACGGGAACTCCAAGGTGGATATTGACTCATCTAAAGCCCCGACCACTAAAGAGGAACAGGTACAGATGCATTCTGAGGTGAAGCAGCTGCTGTGTCGAAATGTTGCTGAAGGGGAGTTGGTCCACTCCGAGGAGTCGGAAGTCGAGGGTGAATCGTGGTCATCTGGAGAGGAAACGGTATAAAGTAACCAGACGTTTTAGGTGAACCTGTTTAGACCGTATCAGTGTTAGACAAAGTAAACCGTGTTTCCGTAGAATGCATTTACTAGGAAAACCAAAGTCGTGCCTTGGTGCGCACCTCATTGGCGCTAACCACCACTGTGCCAATTCTGTCTATAAAGATACAGAGCTCTCATCATGTTAACAACAACAACAACAGTAGCTAGGCCTAGACTTCCACATTTGACTAATCATATTCTCCTTCCTAAGTGTCCAGTCTTTCAGTCTTTTGGTGTGCATGTGAAGGAAGGTTGGGAATTTGTGCATGCAGGAACAGCATGGAGACAGAACAAAGAATGTCCTTTGAAAGTCAAAGCGTTTATTGATTGCTGCTTAATCTGATTTTACTGACTGATGGAAATCAATGAGACCAGAAGGGTAGAACTCTTTGTAGAGTATCAAACGAGCAGCTAGTGTTTCTGCTTGTGAGTTATCCTATTCGACTGGACAAAAGCTGACTCGGAGTGAACGGACGACATGCATATACAAGTTCTATATCTAAAGATAACCCACATAAATAAACAAATGCTTTTGTTTCTATTTGATTTGTCTGAGAAGTGAGCAAACTGTTTTCAATGCTGCGGTACAATTACAGAATAAACAGTAGATTATGTAACACACTCTCTTTGTTTGAACCTCGCTGACTCTTTGTTTTCTTACTGTGCACCTCACATTCAACATCACACAAAGAAACACAGATCATCTCTATTCCAGATGTTTTATTCAAGCCAATTCAGACTGTGTTTGTCCTCTAGGAAGCTGAATGACATGTCACACAGATTCCACTGATCACTTCTCTGGTGAACTGGTGTTAGCATCCTGTTAGCTCTTCTTACAGAAAAGTATATTGGTAAATCAGCGAGGGCCTAAATCCAAATCCACCACTTTAAGTCAAACCTAATACTTCATTTCACCAGTGTGTAATTTTCTAATGAGATTCTCTAAGTGTCCTGGATAGAGCTATAAAATATTATGCTCATTATAGGGAAACACTGTACAATTACCATTAGGGGTGGGAATCTTTGGGTGTCTCACGGTTCGATCCGATTCTGATTCTTAGGATCACGACTCGATCCCAAATCCATTTTCAATTCAAAACGATTCTTCTTTATCAAAACTTGATAAAGTGCATAGTGTGTTAACAATGATTATGGCAATTATGGCATCAAAACAGATACAGTTTGTAAAGATAATGTGATTTTTAAGTTTGAAAATGTTATATCAACTGGTTCTAATGATGTAAACACACAAAGGTAAACCTCAGATAAAAAGGTAACAACTTTTGCATATTTCAGTGTCACTGACTGAAAGACCTAGTTCAACTGGGGGCGTGTCGACACGTGCAAACTTCCACGTGTCTTCAGTCATATCTCGCAGCTTTAAGTTATACATTAGATTATCACACAGGAGGACTTATTAGGCCTACAGTAGGTCTATCTGCTAGTTATGCAGCGCAGTCCCCGTGAAAGAAGGTCAGACGACAAACATACACGGACATACATGTGCACCAGCGGCACTGCGCTCTCCAGCCGGTTCACCTGTAGCTCCACAGACGAGCTGTGCTGTCCCTCTCTCTTTAGCCTGGTGTTTGGCTGCACTTTGTATAAAAAGAGTTCAAAATATGAAGATCCGACCTCCATCTGAAGGGCGATCAGCTGATTACCCTAATTACCTCAGACTTTTGCTAGGGTCACAGAGGTCTTTTGTGCCATCAACCAAAAGCACACACAGCAGCGTTTATGGAGAAGGTTACAGCTGGAGTTGGAGCAGCTGGAGAAAGTATTTTCCCGCAGCAGACATGAAATTACAATGTTCTTTCCAGGGAACTTATCACTGTTACAGACCTGTAAAATAAAGTGTTACAGGGGTAATTATAGAATCAGGTGAAATGAATCATGCAACGCCTTTGCTACCAAATACCCAGAGGAGGTATTTGTTGGAGAAAAGAAGATGAATGCCGGTGTCTTTAAAAAAGTGGGAACTGGTCAGTAATGATTGATGAGATGCCTCTAAAACTATAAACCCTCTGCAGTTGCATCCTTAAGACAAGGTCAAGCAACCAGCTGCTAGCTAGTTGCTTCCAGCAACATCCATCCCTGTTTCCTTTGGGGTGTCACACACAATGACGAAGGCTGTGAAGGCTGTGTGTGTTTGTGCGTTTATGTGAGCTTGGACTTGGCAACACCCCAGCTTCACTCACTGACCTCAAAGCAGGCAAGCTAACAAAGCAGCACCAGGGCCCTCCCCGAGCACACAGCCATCCCATGAGACGGTCGAGAGAAAAAGAACGAAAGAGGGAACAATGTGTGACCTCAGCTCCTCTCCTTCCCGCTTTCACCCTCCCCACCTCCTCCACCCCCCCACCCCCACCCCCCCGTCCATCATTCATTAGTCAGTTTTACCAAACAATGATGGCTATTTTAGTGGGCGCTCGCCTCCTCACTGGCCCAAATCTGCCCAGTGAGAGCTTTGGTAGGAAGGAAACCACAGACAGCCTTATTCATTGTGAGAAGGCTGAAGTGCTGGAATGGTATTACGGCAGCTGTCTGGCATGCTCCTATTCTCCACCCATCAATAGGCATGTCCCACCAAGACACCGCCATCTATCAGTGTCTCAGGATTAGGGCCGCAACGGATGAGATTCACATTCTGATTCACTTCCAAATATTAACTGGCATCATGGGAAACATAACGGTTCAGTGTTGAGCAGCCTACAGATGAACACTTCTCACATATGACTGTGAATCGGTGATAACTTTAGGCTTTAATTTATGCTGTTTTGGAAGTTTTAGTTTCGTTTCATATAGTTTTGATCCATAGTTTCTGTAAACGAGAAAATCCTAATCTGACTCCTGGTCGGTGTGGGTATTCTTTCACTTATTGGATATTGTGGATTATAGACTATTTGATCAAGTAAAATTGAAGGCATGTGTCAATGAAGTAGTACTAGTGAAGATGTTAGTTGAAGAAATTTGGCATGAACCAAACAAGTCGATCAAAAAAATTCACTGAGCATCAAGGGAAACCTTAAAAGTTTGTCTGGCGCAGACGCTCTGGACCATATTGGTGATGAACGGAGGAGGTTGGAGGGATCTTTTGATGGCTGCATGAATCATTTTATTCATTGGCAACTTGATGCAGTAAAACCCTGTTAGCGAAGGTCAAACCAACCGTCTACAACACGTGTTCGCTGTGTGCCAAGTTTGCACTAACAAGCTCCCTGGTTACCACAAAACCTGGCAGAGCTCCTGATAAAAGCACTGCTGTGTTTGTGGTGACTTATCGGCACAGTTAGAATAAGCTTTTGGCAAACGACGACCAGACAACCAGACCATACTTGTTCTGATGTTTGAATGCCCATCGACTACATTTTCAAGGCATTGCTGGTGTTTCTGATTGTTCTGGTGTTCACTGATGCATCCTCAGGGTTTGGTGCTCTAGTTCGTCTGTACAAAAGGCATTCAGCTCACAGGGAAAAATACGTATTGCAGCAAAATTGCTAAAGACACACTAGGTATCAACTGGCTTCATTGATCGACCCGTGACCAATGGGGCTGTTGCCACAGTTCATTAACATGGGGGGGGGGTGTGGTTGTTGTTGGGTCCATTAGGAGAGATGCAAACCTTTCTAAGCTCTTTGTGGTGGTGTGTGCACATGTGTGCTCTGGTAGCCATCTGCCATCCGTCATCCCTTCTCCATTGATTTACTCCTGATGTCATTGGTGTGACTGATGGAGGAGCTGGAGGAGATGGACTGAGAGCAAAGGATCTCGGCTGGGGTCTCCCACCATAGAGCTGTAGCTGTACCAGAAAAGTGTCTCTAGAAGAGCTGAGGAAGATCACAAAGTGCTTTAAATAGAGTCAAAGACAACCAGAGTCCGCTGTAGATAGACATTGGCATTGCTTCAAGTATCTACAAGGTCCTACTCAACATCTCTTAGACACTTGCCCTCTTTGAGATGAGCTGAACCTTCTCAGGTCGCCTCTGATCACAATGAAAAAGCAGGATCATTGGCTTCCTGTTGCAGTCCGACCGCTGATCCATGCAACATCTATCTGCCCCACCTTAACACTTGGTCTTCTCTAATATTTATCTGGGTGACTACAGGGTCTCAGGCATCTGACTGCATCACACCACCACCAGATCCTCGCTCACCAGCCTGTATTAAAATAGAGCAGAGGTTGCACTGGAGTGTGCAATCTGTGACCGACAGCTGCAGGTCAGTTTGGGAACGGCTCGTGAATAGACTCTAATCCTTCATGAGAACAGTACTGGCAGAGGTCGTGACCTGGATGTTCGAGTTCCCTATCATGTGTTTGAGAAATGTTGCTTTGTCACCCTTCACTCAGGGTTTTATCTGGTCTGATCTGAAGATAAATGTTTGTTCAGAGTGCGAGAAAAGCAGAAGTGACGTTTTTTTTTTTACAACCTGGACCTTATTTGTGGCATAAAATACGGTCGTTAACTCACCCATATAACTTTGGTGTCATTAGGAGTCCTTTGGACGATATTTAGATCCATTCGAGAGCCGTATAGTGGGAGTGATTGGGGCACCCAGAATCCATCCTCTAGTAACGCATTATCTGCCGCGAAACTTGTTCAGTTCACCAGTATTTTGTTATGATTCGCTCGTGCTGTTCCCCTTCGAGTCTGGAGTTGGCTGTTAATCATCATCCGGGGCCGCAGCACGGCTCGTTCGCTCTGCGATGGTCGGCTTGTTTACCTGGAATTTGCTACTGCTAATACACTATGGTTCGTTTCAGCATATTTCCACATTGTCCCCAACAAAATGACCAGTTGGATGAAGCTCAGCTAACAGGCTTGTTATTTAGAGGCTGTGTTCTCTGTGCCCCGATCACCGCCACTATATGGATGTACGCAGCTCTCGAATGGATCTAAATATCGTCCGATGGATCCTAATGACACCAAAGTTGGGTAAACAACCGTATTTTATGCCACAAATAAGGTCCAGGTTGTAAAAAAACAGCACTTCTCCGTTAAGGCCCTCTCACACCAGGGACGTGACGAATAAAAGACACGAAATTGCGAAATATTGCAAATATTTTGCATCAAAACCATTCACACCGGCGGCAACATGAATATGCGACGGCCGCGACAATTATAAACCAAGTGTTCGCTTCCACGTTAATCAACTACTCATTGATTATCCCTCACATATTCATCACCTGCTGTGCCACTGTCGTCTTGTTACCAACTTTACTACATCCAACACAGCAGCTCGTTGTCTGACTGCTGCCCTGACAGCCGAGCTGTGCGGCGATGCTTAACCACACGCCGTCCTTCATTTCATTGTCTTTGTAAAGTGCGTGTCCCTTGTCGAACAAGACAGGGCGGCGAGAGACACAGGTTGTTGTCATGGTGTTGTGACGTGGGGTTGTGATGTGCCTCCTTTTCACGCTACATGACTGGTGTTTATTCGCCGGGTGAAAGCTCAGAAAAATCGACCTCGCTCGCCGCATAACTACGCCGTGTAACATTTGTGACTCGTGATGAAAACTGGAGTTTGAAAAAAATATTGACCCCTGAATTATTTGCATGAAAAATACATCCCCTTTAGAGAAGGACATTTAGATCAAGAGATAAGGAGGCAGTAACCTTCCTCAAATAAAACAACATTGTTTCTACATTGTCCAGCCGCAGCGGAGGAGGGTGCCATACGATCATACGTTATTAAAATTAGGATGGAAACTTGATTCTTATCAAAACCTCTAGACTCTGTCGGGTTTTCTTCAATCATGTCTCGTATGGGTGTGGAGCACATCTCAAACAATCACTATCACTGATCGGGGTCACGTCACTGGACTGCAACAACAAGCATTTGAAGGTCAGGCATCAACCATGACCACGATCTAAAACAGGAACCCACAGAGTCCTGGTTCGTGATCTAATATGAATTCAACTTCTGAAAAAACGAACCTGTTTTCTGTGAAAAGGATTCAGTTGCATTCAGTAATCGGATGTGTAGGCAGAAACAGAGGTGGGTTATTTCCTCTGCTGCTGCTGTGTGTGTCTGTGTGCCAGCAGATGCCCACACAGTAATCTAATTAGAGTAAGGAAATTAAGTTAGATGCATGACAGGCCACGCCCATGAGAACACACACAGTACACAAATGAAGGCAAAGAGGAAGACCATGAGTCACAACCACTCCACCACTTCTCTGTCTTCTCTAGCAACGAAAACCACAACGCACATGCACTGTAGATATTAACATATAGTCGCCTATCTTCCCGGTAACATGTGCTATATTTATGTATATCCACTCCTGCATCCTTCAGCTAATGCTAACGCTACGTCTAAGCTTTAGAAAATGTTACACACTCACACTAAGCATAAAGAGGTCACTGCAGACTTGTCTGTCAGTGTTGAAAAAAAAAGATAACATCACCCACAGAAAGAAAAAAAATGGCTGCAGCCATTTCTCGGCGACAGGAAGTGACTATACACTGTTTAACAGACAATGTCTGGACTGTCCAGCTGGACAGTGCCTGCATGAGTGTGTGTGTGTGTGTGTGTGTGGTTATTATTAACTGCCTGTTGAGCCAGAAGTGTGTGTCTGTCTGAGACGTGAAGCGGCGGATGACCCGCCTGCCCCCGCCAGCTGACGGCCAGCAGTCACCACCAACAGGCCGTGTTTGGCGACAGTCTCATATTTGAAGCCAACTGCAGTTATTGGATGATGACATCACACTGCGTTACTGAAACCACGAGGGTTTATCTGTGCTGTCAGTGGTAAAGGTTTACACAACTAAGTCATTTACATTCCTCTGGGGTGATATTTGCATTCAACTGGGGAATTCAAGTCCTATAGTCACTTCTTTTTTTTTTTTTTTTTTTTTTTTTTTTATTAACAGTAGTTTAGCTTTAATGGTTATAGACACACTTTTACTGTGTCTCCTAAAAGTGAGCTGTAACTATAACTGCCAGGCAAATGTTGTGGTGTAAAAAGGTGAAATATGTGGTGATGTAGCACAGAAGTGAAAACAGGTAGTACAGAAACACACTCTTGATTAGACCAACCTCCTCTCTCACTGCTTTCCTGTAATCACCAAATACTTGCTCAGCTCCAGGAAATGAGCTTGTTACAAGATGTGCTTCAACAGATCTGTTTAAAAATCCTGCTCTGTCTTCATAACGTGTGTTTACTGTGTCTTTGTTTCCTCATTTATTGATAAATGTTTGTGTATTCTGTATTTTCAGAGACAGAACTGAGCTGAACCACAACACCATAGTGTTACTACCCCCCTCCTCTTGCTCCAGGGGAAGTTTCGTCAATATTATGTACACATGCAAGAGTCACATCCTGGTCTCAGACCATCAGTAGCTCTGTCCCCTGTGGAGACAGGAGGACGAGGAGGAGAAGATCTATCACACTATTTCTCTTTTAAGTATCAATTATTGATCTGAGCCTGAGGTGGCTCCATGTGCTGAATGTAAACGGTTCTGACTGACTGATTACCTAAGTCAATACAGAAAAGCTGTACCTCATAACAATGCTTAGAGTCTCAAGAATTGAAATATCCCGTTCAGTCCGTGCTAATAATGCGCATATGAATATGATTTATAAATAGGCCTGGAAAACCAACATGGCGGCGGGGATCCTACCTGTTAGAAGTTGGATCTTCTCTCCGTCCCTTCATTGGGTGAACTCCATTCGTCCGTAAGGATCCACAGGTAGCACAAATTAGTCCGGGGTATTTTCATCGGAGTATTCCGAGTCAATATCGTCGCTTTCCACTCGTTTTCCCGTTGTATTTTCATCGCAAGACACGCTTGTTTCCGTTAGCTTCCTGGTTCCAAAATGGCGGCCTGGGGAATGACAGCGGAGCGTCAACGAGCGCAAACGTAATGACGTGTGGGGGGAAAAAAAGTCCGTTATTTTCGCGGCTATTCGAACGTCTCTAGCTCCGCTGACCAATCAGAGCAAAGGAGGCAGGTGGACGTTTAAATTCCAGATTATGCTGTGGGCGGGGCATCGTGGACACACGTTTCCTGCGTTCAATGTTCGACTTTTTTTCCTTTTTTTAACTTAAACTTGAAAAGTTGTGATGTTACATATATTTGGGTATTTATACTTAGTTACACGGAGTACTGGTAGCTGGTACACATGAAAAACTGTTCACCAGTAAGTGTCAGTTCTGCAGGTACCAGACACTTTGAGTAGCTACTACTGTTACTGTTGTTATCAATGAACTGATTATGGAGGGAAAACAGTGAGTGTTATTACTGATATGTATCAAAAGGTCTCAGTCGATATATTCAGTTATCTCATATTAAAAAGTTTAATCACATTTCTTCCAAATTTTCCTTTTAGAGAGGTTTTTATTTTATTATTATTTCTGGAGTTTTCATTGTTCTAGTATTATAAAACATATCTTATTAAAATATTTATGAAATATAACATTTTGACAGGTGAAGATCAAAAAGTACATACAAATACCATGTATGATCTGATGTATTTCACTTTATGATTAATATGAAGCACATTTTCTGAAACTAATAAAGTGCTTTATCTATGTATATATAATAAGGTGCCCCTATATGTTGCTGTTACAACCTTAATGTATCAAAATATAACAGGACAGATCTAAACTGTTAATTGGAGACTTGCTAATAATATAATATAATATAATATATGAAAGTTGTAAAAGTATGAGCTCCTGCTTTTGAAACTTCATTTCATTTGCAGCTTTCACACCAAACACCAGAGCGACATCTAGTGGTGACACCAGGGAAACACAAGCAGAGAGACACAAGGAGACACAGAGTCCAACTTGTCTGTAGGTCAACTTGTCTATTTAATATATAAAATACGGTAAAACATACGCAAAAAGGGGGAGGAGGGTAAGAGGGGACCAATGGATACTTTGGTACAATAACAAACACTTTTTTTTGTAAAAGCAGTATAGAATTTGTAATAACATATCAGTGCATACTTTATTTATGAAAATATACACAAATTGTATATCATTCTCCAAAAACAACAAAAAAATTATCTTTACAACAAAAAGCAGACTAGCCGAACACAATATATTAGCTATAATTTATTTTAAACTTTTTTTCAATTTCATTTTTTTATTATTATTCTTAAATGTATTTCTGTGTGATGTATATTTGTGTGGATATTACATTTTATTTCCTATAACATGATTCACTCTTCTCTTGTTTTTGAAACGCCCATCATGCATTGACATCATTGTGTCTGGTCAGAAATAAGTTAGACGTGTCGCACTGCCCCCACCCCCACCCCCACCCTCAACAACCCACCCACACCCACCCCCTCTTCATATTATTACCACTTGTGGACAAAAGAGGTTTGTACATTGGACTCAAAATTGCAGCATTGAAGCATTTTGTTGTTTTTTGTTTTGTTTTTTGTTTTTTTTGTGTCGCGGTCGACTCGGTCAGCGCCTCCGTCCACGGTCACACACACACACACACACACACACACACACACACGTACGCACACACACGCACACACACACACACACACACGTACTAATATCACTACGCTTGTGTTGTGTTGTTTCATGTCATAAAAATCGTGCAACATTAGTAACACCCTTTTTTTAAAAGAAAAAAAGCAACAAAACAACCCCCCCCCCAAAAAAAAATAATAATAAGAGAAAACAAAAAATATATTTATAGAATATTTTCATATAATAAAATAAAATCAAATTCCAAAAAAACGAAAACAAGATGTCTAACCTACACAAAAAACAAAACAAAACAAAAAAATCTATATCATCATGTGAGTCACCACCAGTAAAAGCTGTGGTAACCATGACGATCATCAATAGTCAATAATAATAATAATATCAATTCTCAGAGAACAATTAAAACAGACTGTCACCAGCACAAATTAACACTGGAAAGTGAGTGAGACTTCTAAACATCATTATACAGGAGGAAGTATTGTTCTGATTTTCTGAGGGTGTGTGTGTGTGTGTGTGTGTGTGTGTGTGTGTGTGGGAGGGGTGGGGGCAGCGGATTCTAAAAACTACTCCTCAGCACGATTGTCTTGTCTTGTCTTTCTGGTTTTTGTGATCACAGCGCCCCCTAGTGTTGTTCTGAGGAAGGTGTCAGTGCTTTCACCCCCACGGTGACGTCGGGTCGACGACGACTTCTTCTTCATGTTTAGTTTTTTTTATTGTTGCTGTGTTTTTGTTTTGTTCTTTTGTTCGAAGCTCAGGGCACAAACAGTCTTAACAGTCAAAGTGTTTACACTCGGCGTGGGTGGTGGGGATGGGGGTGGGGATGGGGGGGGTGTTAACGTTCACTCACTGCCACTCGCTCAGAAATAATAATAAAAAGAAGCAATATTGACGCTCGGACTGGTCAGAGGGCGGATGAGTGCGAGAGAGTGAGCGACAGGCGGAGAGAAGGAAAATGAGAAATCAGAGATGGAGTGAGGAGGATGATGAGTAGTGTGTGATGAGGAGGGGGGGGGGCAGGGATGAGGATGTGAGGATGTGTGTGTGTGTGTGTGTAACCCATGGAAATGACCCAAAAATAATTTGACTTGTCATTTCACTGTCTGGACGGAGTAAACAGAAAGAGGAGTGTGTGTGGTGAAATGTGTGTTTATGTTTATATGTGTGTGTGTGTCGTCTTGAGATTAAGTTTCCAGGGAGGGGAGGGGGTGACTGAGTGACAGGGGTGAGAGGGAGGTGAAGAGCGGGGGAGGAGGAGGAGGAGGAGGAGGAGGAGGAGGAGGATGTGGTAAAAACCCAAAGTGGACGAGTGTGCTGCTGCGGCTGCAGGATTTGGGAGGTGGTCATTAAAGGATCAGGAGCGGCTGTGAAACCTCCGGCTTAGAGACGACAGCCGACGACTCGGCCTCCGAAAGCTTTTAACGAGCCGATGACCCGGGCTCAGAGTGCTTTTAGGAAAATAAATACATGAATCTGCACTCCTGACCACTGTGGGTTTTATACAGATCTACCCACTAAACCCCAGACCCCCCCCCCTCCCCACCCCCCCGAGCCACTTTCACAGCGTACAAAAAGAAAAGAAAGAGAAAAGAAAAGCAGGACATCCTTCACACAGATCAGAGGAGGAGAGACTCCTTCACATCCAGACTCATCATGGCTTTTAATCAGAGGAGGGCAATAAGGAGGGGCATCCTTGGCTCGCTTCATTATATCTGTATATCTGTGTGTGTGTGTGTGTGTGTGTGTGTGTGTGTGTGTGTGTGTGTTAGAGTTTGACTGATACGTTTGCTGACATTTTCCCACTGAGGCTGCAAATCAATAACAGATATTGATGATGACCTCACTGATTTAACCTGAGAACTGATGTCAAGACTTTTTTGTGTGCAGGTGAACTTCAACCTGTCTGGTGTCATGTGGAAATGCTGTGCTGCCATTGGTCGATCCATAATGGGAGTTTTCAGTTGTTATTGATGAGGCCACAGTGACACTGACCTATTTACTTTATTTCATGACTGAGTTGGGTTTTTGTTACTGACGTTGTTACTGCTGACAGTATTTTTACTGTCTTGATCCTGATGTCTGACTGTGACAGAGCAGGTTTCACTCGGATGTGAATCCAAACAAACACATAAATAACCAAATGTACAGAAAAAGAAACATCTATGTTCCTCAACTGATGAGCTCATCAGTTAATTTGTCCTGTACTGATCTGATTTCTGTTTAAATCCTATCAAATGATCGTTAACTGGCTGCTGTTTTGAACACCTTCATCCCACAGCTGTGTCTGTTTATCATTATGTTGTGAAGAGTCTCTATGGAAGTTGACCTTTGACCTCTTGGAGGTAAAGTGTCATCACATCATCCTATTGGATGATATTTGTGTTGAATTGTATCACAATGCAGATGCATCCTCAAGTTATGGTAAGTGACCTTGACCTTTGCCCTTTGACCAAAGCTCAGTGTGGTAACTGTTTCATCACACGCCACACGTTACAGAGTGAAAACATGAATAATAACATTTACTGATTTGTTCTTTCTTCACATTTGATAAAGAGTTTTAGAAGCAGGTCTGATCAGTAACAGCATCAGTCCAACCCTGGTGTGTGTGTGTGTGTGTGTGTCCATGAGTCAGGTGTGTTCAGGTCGGGGGTGGGGGTGGGGGGTGGGTTCAGGTAAAGTGCTCCATCAGTAGTGACAGAGTCCAACCCATTGCTCACTGTGAACAGTCCACGTCACCACGGCTACGATCGTCGTCCCTTTCTGCCTCCCCAGCAGCAGCAGCAGCAGCGGCGGCGGCGGCGGCGGCGCCCTCTGCTGGCTCCTGGACACATTACACTTTATATACACGCATAAATAAGAATCTAAAAAAGAGACTGATCCACTGAGAATCAACCTGTTTGCTTTTTTTTGTTTGTTGTCGTCGTCGTCTGTGTCGCTGAGGGATAATCCTGCCGAATATATATAGTTTATATATATTTACAATCCCTGTCGTCTGCTGCTCTCGCTCTTTAAATATAGACTTGAATATGATCTATACGATCTATAACAGCTGTTTTAAAACCTTCCAAACACCTTATTATTATTATTAAATCCCTGTCACACAAAAAGCCACAAAGGTTACAGATTGCTTATATACACGGTACCTCACCTCGCGGTCGAGTCTCAGCTATCGATTCAAAACACGAGTCGCTTCACAAAAATAATTTCTGCTGCATCGCAGGTGTTTTCGAGGATCAGTGAGGATTTCTGCCCAAATCACTTGGTTACAAAAACAAACAAAGAAACAACAAAAAAACAAACAAACTCACAACCAGTTGAGGTAACAAACCCATACACACACACACAAAACACACACACACTCACGTTGTTCTCAGCATCTGTGGTTGACACCATGTGGGCGAAACTGGTTGAGCTGCTGCAGCTCGTCCCTGATTCAAAGAAAAGTCTGTCGCCGTGTTCCTCGTTCGTTTTACAGCTCGTCTGCACCTTCAGCAGAAACCTGGGGGGAGGGGGGAGGAGTCAGGAGGAGTAGGGGGGTGGGGGTGGGGCCAGACGAGGGGCGCCGGCCCCGGTGATGTCATCTCTTTAGTGTCTTCATTTTGGGGAAAAGAAAAAAAAAACAAACTGGAACAGTCGAGACAAAAGAACGAAGCTCCACGTGTCAGAAACAGCTGAGCGGCCCCAACACAACCTAAACACTAAGACCTGGACTCTTTGATACAGCGCTGTGGTGTTGGACCGAACAGTCGGGACATGAGGAGGAGAAGGAGGAGGAGGAGGAGGAGGAGAGAGGGGGCTGCTGGGAAACTGAGGCCGGCGTGTTCGAGTGTGTCCTGATTCAAAACTCATTCACTTCTCCTCGTTTACAGCTGATTAAAAATCCATCGTCGTGATTATTTAGACAAACAGTCCCTGGTTTGGTGGATTCATGTGTGTGTGTGTGTGTGTGTGTGTGTGTGTGAAAGTTCATTAGAGTTCAAAGACGTGTGCACATTGTCATACAAGTGCATCAGTGTCCACACGTGCAACATGAGTGTGTTAGCATGCTGTATGTGTGTGTGTGTGTGTGTGTGAGTGTGTGTGTGTGTGTGAGGTCAGCAATTCCTGTGTGGATTGATGGCGGGTACAATGTGTGTGTGTGTGTGTGCAGGCAGGGAGGCTGGGGGGCGTTGGGGCTGGTGGGGGCATGTACACAGGCCAGAGTACACATCTCCGTCCTCCATCTGTCCGTCCGTCCCTCTGCACTCGTCTCTCTATGTGACCCAGGCGTCCAGTCTCATCCTCTTCACGTTGGTCCCGTCCTGCTCCTGGGGCTCGGCTGACGGGGGCCGCATGAGGACCATGGTGGGCTGCTGCTGCTGCTGCTGCTGCTGGGCCCCGCCACCAGCCTGGTGGTGGAAGTCCGGCCCCCCAGCTCGACCCTGGGCGCCGTCGTCCCGGTCGCTGCCGTCATACGAGCTGCCGTTGCTACTGAGGCTGTCGACGGGTGAGCGACCCTGACCCACCGCCTCCAGGCGCAGGGTGCCGGGGTAGGCCACCGACACCAGACCCTGACCCTGACCTCCTCCGCCGCCGCCTCCTCCTCCGCCGCCGCCGCTGGTGGAGCTGGGAGTGCTGCGGTCACGGTTCGGCGAGACGGGCTCAGATTTGATGTTGACGTTGGGGTTCGTGTTGACGGTCAGCGCGGCGCCCTGAGGTATGTGACCCACCGGCCTGAGGAGACAGGAAGAGGACCACAGTTACCATCAAGATGTCAGATTCAAGCTGTGGTGTCCTTGAACGCTACATCATCATCATCATCATCATCATCATCATCAGACAGCAGTTTGCAGGGATGAAACAAATAATTTTTCGCAATGGTCGCAAATGCATCACCACCTTTTATTTTGAAAAGCTCAAGACACCAGGAAGCTGTGACCAAGGCAGGACGTAAAACACAGAACAAACAACAGAGACGACGTCTGAGGTCACGTTAAAACACAGAGCGCGAAGCCATGCAGCCGCCATGTTGACGCAGTCCACCGAGGTTGGAAAAAAGAACAAACTCCAGTCTGTTGCTATGGAAACATTCTAGCTGACAGGTCACAGGCTTTTCTACGAACACGCTCCACAGCAGATGTACAGTCATCAGTCTTTGGTGTGTTTGTGCTGCGTTCAAGGCGACCAGCTGCTGTCGGTTTCATAAAATCTGGATTAGTTTAAAAAAAAAAAAAAAAAAAAAAAACCATCACAACTCAGATTTTTTTAGTTTTTTTCTTTTTACACAACGGTTGAAATATTTGGTTCCACTTGAGTTTTAACACCACTTTCCTCACACACACACACACACACAGACACACACAGCACCCGAGGCGGTGATTACCCAGAACACCTTTTTTTCCTGACGCTTAAACCCAGACGCCCCCGGGTCTGCAGCGCCGAACACGGCGATTAGGAACAAGCCGCAGAAAACATGAGACGATGTCACTGACAAAAAGAAGAAGAAACTGGGAGCTGTCTAATTAGCGTTAGCGAGCTAACCTAATTATACGATGTAACACTGGAGACTCGTCTGCTCATTCAGACTCTGTGGATTTGTTGCTGCTGAGTTTCAAAGAGGTTGTTAAACATCCCATAATGCACCTGATGCAAGCACCTGAAGGCACCGCCACCAGCCTGTGTTTCTGTCAGCTTCTACCTACAGACACCTGTCTGACTCAGTGCATCTGGTCATGTAGACATGGTGAAGATGATCTGCTAAAGTTCAAACTGAGCATCAGAATGAAGAAGAACGGTGATTTAAGAGACCCTGAACGTAGCGCGGTTGTTAAACCCATTTGTTCAGGTCTGAGTGTTTCAGAAAAGATCCAGACAGCAGCAGCTCTTGACCCTTGAACCACAGCAGGTGTGACGTCCTGAGGCCTGGGTTCACACCGGACGACAGAGGGAAGGAAAGACGTCTTCTGGTCTGATGAGACGTTCAGATGTCGACATAAACATGGACGTCGGATCTTTGAACACCTCAGTAGACCTGAGGGACCAGTCCTGGATCTTCTGATGCTACTTCCTGCTGCTCCATGTCACAACACTCAGATCATCTCAAACTGGTTTCTGAAACACGACGATGAGTTCATGGACGTTCAAGCTGATGAATCTGCAGCAGCTGTTTGATGCTCTCATGTTAATAAGAACCAAAAACCTCTGAGGGACGTTTCCGGCCCAGTGCAGCAAAGTGTACTTAACAAAGTGTGTGTGTGTGTGTGTGTGTGTGTATAAATATATATAATGTATGTACAGAGTGATGCAACAAATCTGCACAGACGTTTATATCTCTACAGACGTCATAACAAAATAACGAGCTCTGAGACACTCGGGACAAACATTACATCTTTTTCCGTCTGTGTTGGCGTCTGAGCATCGACCTGCCACCAGCCTTTGATCAGCCTCTTCCTCCTCCTCACACTCTTCATCCTCCTCCTCCTCCTCCTCCTCCTCTGGCTGGAGGCTCTGTCGAACCTGTCACCGCTCCAGACGTCGGCTGTTGACGCTGCACTGTGTGCGTCTCGACAGGATTTTTCCAGACTGTGCTTTCTCTCTCTCTCTCAGTTTGACTCGGTCGATGTGAATTTGAAGCCCCCAATTACAGCGTCTCGCCCCCCGGGTCTGTTCTAATATGTCATATCATGAGCCATCTGCAGCACTGTGGCTCTAATACTCCCTCAATTACTGAGGCAGAGTGAGACGTGGGGGGGGGGGGTGAAGACAGACAAGAAGCTATGTCCCAATTCAGGGGCTGGATCCTTCAGAGGACGCAGCCTACGCGGTCTATGGAGGCAACGCGTCAACCGTTGGTAAGTGGGATGCTTTAGCCTTCAGAGCGTTTCCTGATGGCGTCTGAACGCCATGTCTCAGCTGTGTCTCAGTCCAGGAGCTTCATCCTTCAGAGGACGCATTTGAAGGCTGATGACATCACAGCGTCGGAACAAGGCCTGTCCCCAATCCAAGCCTTCTCTGTCCTGTTCTAGGAGGACACACACCACACCTTTCCTTCGTGGCCTCCTGTATCCCATGATTCTTTGTGTGCCGTTAATTATTAGCCACCTAGCATGCTAGCTATCAGCACGCCAGCCGTGCCTCCTCCGAAGCCGTCGCCTCTGTAGATCACGTAGGCTGGGTCCTCCGAAGCATCCAGCCCCGGAACTGGGACACAGTCAGAATCCTAATGTCAAACTTTTGAAAGCGGGGCTACTAATAATTAAAGGCGCGCAAAGAATCATGGGATACGTGAGGCCACGAAGGATAGGTGTGGTGTGTCCTCCTAGATTTGGAGGAGGCTTCTAATTGGGACAGGCCTTGTTGCGACGCTGTGATGTCATCAGCCTTCAAACAATACTGAGACACAGACAGACAGACAGACTGACAGACAGACAGACAGACAGACGGCCTCCTTCAGGTGATGTAGGTCTGCAGCTCTGTACATACACAACACTCCTTCCCTCCTCCTACACATACATATATATGAGTCCCTAGGCAGCACTAAGCCTCCCCCACCTCGCCCCGTCCCCAATTCATCAAACCTGCAGCCCAGCTCTGGCCCAGCTCTGGCTCAGGTAGATGGATGGCGGTGCCACGGGGGGCGCCGCGCTGTTCCGTTGTTATGGCGAGTGTAAAAACGGCCGAGTCAGCGCGGGCGGTGACAGTGATGAAGGCGAGCAGCGGCGGGCAGAGCTGCTGTAGCCCCCACACACTCAGAGCACTAGCAACACATCCAGCAGCAAACAGCCCAGAAAGAACGAAAGAAAGAAAAGCAGACGCTTGGTTCACAGCCACGTTTCCCAAAATGCTTTGCTGCTCCGAGGAAACTGGGGTGAGTTCAGTTCATTTACAGAAACACATGTCAAATCAATGTCTTGTCTCTGCGGAGGAGTTTATTTTGAAAAGCTTCATATTTTTCCTTATCTCCTATGTTTTATTTTGAAAGTCTGATCCACAATCCATAACTTTTCAAATCAACACGTCTCTAATATGTTGCTTTATCTTATGTCGTTGCAACATGTTCATATAGATGTTTTCAGTTCGTGAACAAAAACAGAAGTTACTGTATCTTCATACATGTTATATAAGAGGTAGATTAGACGTGTGACTCAGACTCCATGATGCCTGAATGTTTTTATTCACCATCAGGTCACTATCAGCCGTGCTCCACTGAGCAGATGATATTTTGGGAAGCGTGGAGCTGCAGCCGTGTGACTGAAGTGTAGAAGGTACAGTACCAGCAGAGAGCCTCCTCCCTGCCAAAGAGCAAGTTGGACTGAGAGGCCAAGCTGTGGACGGAGGGAGGGGGGAGAGGAGAGGAGAGGAGAGGGGGAGAGGGGGGGAGACAAGCAAGTTTACAAAATAAAAGCAGAAGAGGAAGAAGTAGTTGAAACAACAGCGGGGAAACAAAGGGACGGAAGACGGTCACGGTCACTGGAAGGGAAACTACGAGGTCCGACAGCTGCTTCAGTCGCACGGTGTCTTTGTTAGAGAGCTGCAGGAAGTGTTAGAGCCTGAGCTGACACAACAACACAACAACACAGCAACACAACAACACAACAACACACTCAGTCTCACACTCCATGAAATCCTCGGCTCTGAATGTGCAGATTGTCAGACAGTGGATGTCAGATCTGCTCTGCTGTTTGTCTGCTGCATCAGGAATGAATCAGCTCCTCACTCCTCTGCCTCCTCAGCTGAAATCATCCAACATGTCCGGAGCTGCACATGTTAACATCTGCTGGTGTTTCTACTGAGCAGCTCTTGGTGGCTGCATGATGATGATGATGGTGGTGGTCCTGCATCTCTGTGATGAGTGAACATGTTGCAGCTTTGCTGCTAAATGCAACATCAGAGTCATGTTTTATCTCCTGTGCAGCAGCAGGAGGTTTAATGGAGGAGCTGCTGCTGCTGCTGCTGCTGCTGCTGCTGCTGCTGCTTCCTTCTCTCTGCTTTCTAATCTGTCGTCTGGGAAAACACTGATTCGTCTGGGGAGGTTTTACTGAGTTGCTCTGTGCCCTGCTGACAAACACTGTGTCCTGGAAGCAATTTAGCGACGCTGCAAGTGTCTGCAAGTGTCTGCAAGTGGTTTTTCTTCTTCTTCTTCTTCTTTTCCTCTTAAACCACAGCGGAGAGAGAGGAGAGAAACATTTGATCTTCCTCTGCACAGATGGATCCATGGCTTCATAAATAAACGGACTGAACAACAGTTGATGCAGCAGACGACGTCTCTGAAAGTTGCCCCTGTTCATTTCCTGTCTGAGCGATAACACATCGACACACAAACAAACAGCAAACTGCTCCCAGAGAGCGCGGCTCTGCAGAGCGGGGGGCCGCGACATTAACATTTAGATTGAAGATGAGAGTCAACAGGTGTTTGGAGAATTAAAGGCCGACGCACAAAAAGAGCAGGAAATAAGCAGAGAGGGAGACGACACAAGTGAGGACGACAGTGAAGGCAACGCTCGCCGCCAAAGTGTCAGTCATGGTGAGATGGAGGGGGGAGAAAATGGGGAGGGAGGGGGAAGGAGGGTGGATGAAATCAAAAACAAACCGAAGAAGAGTTTGGACTGATGGAGAATTTTCCCATGATTCTTTGCTGCTCATCTTAAAACTCTGCTTAATCAGTAAGATCCTGATTGTTATTAGTTGTCAGTGTTTTCAGACGTTCTGATTCAAATCTATAGTTTATCACAACTTCAGATGGAAGGAGTGAGTGAGTGCTTTTCTTTTTGCATTTCCACTTAATTTACAAACTCTTACTTTTTTAGTAATTGCTGGTTTTCCATGATGTCTGTAAACATCTCATTTGGTCCAAACAACATCAGTTTAGTTCAAACTCATATATTTATGTTCTACTTCGTATCTCACAGTGTGACGACATGTTTATGTTCATATTTATCTTCATCTGTTTCTTTTTATCTTTTTAACCAACTTCATATGTTTGATTCTTTGTTAAAGGAAGTGAAAGTATTAAAGTGTCTGATCCGGATCCTGATGTCGATTCACTGTTTTATCACAGAGAACAAACTCAACAATCAGGCTCTGATTCATTTCCTGTGGTTTAAACTTCGATCTGTCGTCAGCTTCAGTTTCACACAGGAAACGACTGTCACAGATGTACAGATGTATTTATGTACAGTATTAGCAGCAGAACTACCCCCCCCCCCCCCACAGTCCCAGCTGGTGTAAACAATAACAATCAACAACCTTCAGCCCGTCACACACAGACAGCTGTCCTTAGTCTGAGTCCTTTTTAACACATTTCTGTTATTTCTGATCGTTTTTTCTCTGAGCGCCTGGACGATGTGTTCAAAAACCAGCTGTGATTGTTCGGAACAAACAGTATCAGCCCTAAATCACCAGATCAGACGTGCAACTGTTTGTTTTATCAGAAGCTTCGGCAGCTCAGCGACGTCTCAATTATTCTCTGTAGTGATGCGTTTAAGGGGCTTCGTGCATCTGAGGCTCTGGTGTGTGTGTGTGTGTGTGTCACCTGAGAGTGACAGCTGTGCACAGATGTGCAACTGGTTCAGTGTCTGCGACTGAGAGCAACTTTCACAGCCGAACTCTAACGAGATGCTGTCACCGTGACGACGAGACATCTTCCTCTGTGATGGTGACACATCCAACGAGCCTCAGATCTCAGCACAACTAACTCACGACTGAAGTGAAGTCTCACACACTCACACTCACACTCACACACTCACACACTCACACAGAGCGAAGCAACAACTGGCATCGCAGCCGACACACAAACACAGAGACACGATGGTTTGACTTCATGTTTGTCGTGTAATTGCACCTATTGTGTGTGTTTTTTTTTTTCTCCCTGGTTGTTTTGAGCAGCAGCAGCGTCGTGACGTGACAGATAAAAGTAGAGACAAGGTGAAGCCGTGAGGCGTTTAGGTGCTATCGTGTCATTCACCTCAGGTTAGCAGCAAAATTGGAGATGCAGTTAACCATCTCCGCACTCTGTTTCTCTGCACCCCACATGCTGTGGAGAAAAAGGAAGGGAGGGGGGGGGGACAAAACAAAGAGGCCGTTACAAAGCTGCTCCCCCATCTGAAGCTTATAGAGGCTCAGCGCTAACGGCTAAATGCTAACACACACGCACACACACACAGAGAAGGGGCTGATGGGGGACAGGGTGGGCTGCAACAACACAAACACCTCAGTGAGACTTAAACTGTGATTTCACATCACTAAATCACAGATAAATATGTGATTGATCACCAATAATCAGTATCTCATCATATAGTTCATCACGTCATGGTATAATACAGATTCAATGATACGATGTTTGCTAAGATTTTGATTGGATTTGACTCAGGGATCAGTGATCAATAAGAGATGATGTCATCTGCTGATCAAACACAATCACTTCACCTGACATTTTGACTTCTGAGACATTTCAACGACGAATCGTCCTCCCGTTTAATACAAAGTGCCACATTCTGATTTACTGAACTTTAAAATGTTCATTTACCCCAACAGAACATGTGTGTTGACCTCTGACCTCAAATGACCCTGAACGACCTAAAATGACATGTGTTTCCTTCATTGATTCAAAATATTATCAAGGAGGTAAAGAGAATAAAACAATATAATATAATATAATAGCTGTTATTTTAAAGAGGACAATTAAAGTGTTAAACCTGCAGATGCACTGTTAAAGTTTTACAAATGTGGAAATCAAAGTTCAAGAGGTCAAGGTTAGACTGAAAACACCTGAGTGGGCGGAGCTCAGGTGATCAGCTGACTGACGACTTCCTGTTTGACTAAATCTGAAGGTTGCTGAAGTGACAACGTTGCTCCTCTCTCTGAGCTAAATCAAAGGCTCCAGTGGGAGGCAGGGGGAGGAGGAGGAGGGGGGGAGGAGGAAGAGGTGTGTGGGGGGGGGGGGGTATCTAGGTCACCATGAAGCTGAATCGACCACAGCTGGAGTGATGCTACAGCTTCTCCCTGAGTAGCTGCTGTATCTCAATCAGCTGACAGGCACCGTGTGTTAAAGGTCAAAGGTCAAACCAGGCCACGAGCAGATCAATCTAATGAAGCGAGTTTGTTCTAGGTAAGAAACAAAAATAAAAGAGGAGCTTACACCAAGTTACTGAGCGACGCCAGCAGCTGTGGCTGCTGCTGCTGCTGCTGCTGCTGCTGCTGCTGTTGCTGGGAGACGGCCGGCTGCTGTTGCTGTTGCCAGGTAGCCATGTTGCCAGGCACCAGCCCGGGTGGTGTGAACGTCTGGAGCGCCGTGAGATCTGCGCTCGTCAGCTGGTACTCTGAGAGCGAGGGATGGATGGAAGGAGAGAAAGGAGGAGAGGAGGGGAGGATTGTTTTACATCATACAACTTTCTCCTGCATCAATATTAATGATCTGATCCATATTCATGTGGAGCCTTTGAAGTGGAATCACTCCACCAGCTCACACACAAGGAACAAAGTGAATATTCATCACATGCACACGTTTCCAACTTCTTCTTTTCTTCAACATGACACAAGATTTTCAGACTCTCGACTCCACTTCATGTTTTTTTATCATTTACTCATTTTTAAAAAATTAAATCCAACTCCCTCCTCCTCCTCCTCCTCCTCCTCCTACTCTTCCTCTCCTTCTTCTTCTTCTTCTTCTTACCAGTGTTGTAGGCTGTCTGCATCCGGAGAAGGGCGCTAGGAGACTGGGTGTTGCCACGGAGACCACCGGGGTGGTGAGTGGCTGTGCCACCTGGGATCCTCCTAGCCGCTGAGCATTCTGGGAAGACACAAAGAGAGAGAGAGAGAGAGACAGACAGGAAGTTGAGTGTTAGGAAACAGGAAGTGAGGGACGCTGCAGTGGACCTAAAAAGGACTTTAAAGGCGTTAGAGGGGTTTCTGAAGGAGGTGGTGGTGTGTGTGTGTGTGTGTGTGGGGGGGGGGGGGGGGATTGGCTCCAACTAAATCTAATAATGAAGCTGGAGCCTCGGTCCTGGTCCGTGACCACGGCTCGTGGCTTTTTCCTCCTTATAAGGCCTGAGTGTGAGGCATTCAGGGCAAACCATGACTTCATCCATTTTCAACATCAATAATGATAATGGTTAGCATGTGCTCTCCTCTGTGCAGCACATGGATATGGGGGGGGGTTGTTTGGGGGGGGGGGGGGTTAAATACAGAAGCAGCTTCTGATTGTGGTAGTTTGGATCTGGACTCTGAGGCGATGGTGAGGAGGAGGAGGAGGTCGTTTCAACTTCTTCTCTGTGACACCTTAACATCGGGGCGTGCAGGATGAGAAAGTGTCTCGCATCTTAAGGTGGCGTTGGCACGGCAACGCTGCTGCTGCTGCCGTCGCTGGGGGCACCCGGGGTGCTCGTGTCATACATACGGCGTCACGGTGGAAGAGGTGTTATGAGAGGCAACGCCGTGCTGGAGGATCATGCTGACAGGAACACATGCATCGACAAGTGTGTGTGTGTGTGTGTGTGTGTGTGTGTTGAAAAAAGTGTGTGCAGAGGTATGTGAGGAATGCATTCACAATGTGAGGTGGGTGTGATTGTTCTGAGGTGTGTGTGTTTGTTCTGAGTGTGTGTGTGTTGTGTGTATTTAAGGAGAGAAATATGCATGAACACATGTTAGCATGCACGTATGCGTGCGTGTTGTGTGTGTGTGTGTGTCCATCTTCACTCCTCAGATGACACATGCACATGCACCAGACCATCAGCTGGTCGCGCTCTGTTTCTACTGTTTCATCTGAACCCCACTGCAACACACGGTTGTACTACTGCACATACTTATACTGCACATACTTATACTGCAGGTACTTATACTGCAGGTACTTATACTGCACATACTTATACTGCAAGTACTTATACTGCAGGTACTTATACTGCAGGTACTTATACTGCAGGTACTTAAACTGCACAAACTAATGCTACACATACTTATACTGCACATACATATACTGCACATACTTATACTACAGGTACTTATACTCACTCTTGTCAGTTCAAGTCATTCATTGATAAAGTCTGATACACGTCATTAACACACTGTTGTATGTATTGTTATTACAGTTTTTATGAAGCTCCCGCAGGATTATTTTCATCTGGATTTTACTTGTGTTGAACTTAAACTGAAAACATTTACATCCATTAATGATTTTTATCATAAGGAATTCAGTGAGGGAGGAACGTCACGTGTCTGAGGAGCTGACATGTTGTTTAGTTGTTCATGGTATTGATGGGTTTCTTTCAGGCTAACCGCTCCCACCTGCTCACAGTCTTTATGCTAAGCTAACAGCTAACGTCACATTCACCCTCATGAGACCTGGCTCTGACTCTTTTCATTCACTCTGTAGTTAAAGAAAACAGGATAATAATATGTTTCCACTGTCAGACTCCTTTTACTTCACTAATTCAGTTATTTATTAATCTGATATTAATATTGATGATGCAGTTTGACGGAGTTTAAACATGTTCCTAACTTTTCACGTCAGCGTGTGTTGGTGCTGGTTTAAAGTGTCACAGTCTCACTGTGGTTATGACTCACTCTGCACACGCCTGATAATCACATACGAGCTGCGAGGCGCCACCTTTGTGCTCTGTTGTTATTGTTGTTGTTGTTGTTGTTGTTGTCGTTGTTGTTGACAAACCAGAAAAACCTGAAGATCCAGGAAGTGAAATCTGAATTTCAGAGTAAAGTTCAACGCCTCTGATGATAAAACAGCTGAAACTACGAAGAGGCCAGGAACCAGAGCAACCGCTGACTGCTCCTCTGTGTGTGTGCGTGTGTCACAGCTTCACGTCTGCCTGCCTGCCACCCCCCCCCCGCCCCCCGCCCCCCGCGATGGGATGCATTCACTGACGGTGTCACACTCATGCTCGGTGGGATCACACAGAGATCGACACCACATCAGGCTCCAGGCTAAAAGTCTAGAAGTCTATTCACCTCACTCACCAACTCCAGCTCTTCCTCTGTCTGCACGGCCGGTGGGGGAGGAAGGGAGGGAGGGGGGGGTGAAAAACAAGAGGACGGTTACACGTTTCTACAACAAGTGACTGCAGTGAAATACAAAAAACAACAGGAGAACGACTGGATCCAGATGTTGAGACGCTGCACAGCTGCTTTTCTCTCATTGTTGAACTGAACTAAATCAAGTTTTTATCGGCCCTCCATCTTTGTTTGTCCCTGTGCGGCTGCCGTAGCGCCGCCCCCTCCCTCCCTCTCCTCACCAGCTGCATCAGGCTCTTGCCACTCTGCGAGGTGATGACCCTGAGGTCCGGCTTGCGGCTGTTGACCATCTGAGGACTGGGCGGAGGCGGAGACTTAGCCGGGACTACTTTCCCCAGGCTGTTGCCGTTGGATACGGAGAGGAGGCCCGGGGAGGCCCTGGCACTGATGTAGCCGTTAGCTGGAGAAAAAGAGAAAGAGAAAGTGAGGAAGGAGGAGGAGGCGGGAGGACAAGTGTATCTTGTCTGTTTTGATGTTTTCAGTGTTTGTGTTAGTGTGAACTCGCTCTGTGATTGTCTGCCTGGGTGTGTTCATCCAGCTCTGTGTGTTTGGTGTTTTGTATTGTGTGTGTGTGTGTGTGTGTGTGTGTTCTCATTAGCGACTTGGATCGCTCCGTCGCACCACATGCTCCTCATCATTTCTGCCGCTCGCACTGCGTTTGTTGGCGACGCTCTGATTTCTGCAGCTCCTCCAAACATCAAACACGGTGTCACGCTCTCTCCACAACTATTTGATTTGCTCTCTCTCTCTCTCTCTCTCTCTTTCTCTCTCTCTCTCCACCTCTTTTTGTTCCATTCGTCTCGTCGGCACTTGATGTAAAACAAACACACACACACTCGTCCCTGGACTCTCTCCATCCTACACGCTGCCCCCTCCTCCTCCTCCTCCTCCCTCTCCAGACTCTGATCACACAACGAGTGTTTGTTTCAAAACATCCCGGCGACTCGCGCTTCCTCCGTGTTTGTGCACCTTGTGAACTTCATTTCCCATGAGCACTTGCATGATTTACAGACTCTTATGAGCTCAAAGTGTTAGAAAAGACCTCGTCGTTGAGATCCTCTTCTTCTCATGAACTCTAAATAAAGATGGACGTCACCCTCAGGTTTCTGAAGCTCAGAGTGGAGCTGCTCCGCTGTCGCCATCTTGGCCGTGTCTGACTCCGCCCCCCTGAACTCTGAGCTGATTTAAAGGTTTGACGGAGCCACTGCAGTTACTGGGGACTACTTTCAGCGGTGGATGAATCCACATTTGCAGTGTGGACTCATGAACTCTGAACTGAACAAATCGGTTTACAAATGATATGATGAGCCTGAATGTGAGTGGCGTTCAGGACAGTCTCCATGGAAACGGCCCAGCATCAGTGGTATGTCGCTAAGGTAACAGACGGTACAGACACATCTGCAGCTGCTGAAGTTTATTTATGAACAAACGAGAGAGAAATCAGATGAAAAGGACCTGTTTTTATGCAAAGTTTGCAGACGAACGCAGTGAAACTGAGCTGCTGCAGAATAAGACTCGACGTTTAGAGGTTAAACAACCTAAACATCAACATTGGTGAGTTTTGTAGTTAAACGTGACTCATGTCTGTGATTCTTCAGGTTGTGATCAGCAGTGACTCAGAGCTGCTGATGGAGGGAGAAGAAGAAAGTAAAAAACAAACAAAAACACCATTTGGTTCGTTTTTTGGGTTTTTTTTTCAGTTTGAACTGAAACAACACGAAACATCAGGGTTTCAACATCGAGCGGAAACAACAACAATGACCACACCTGACCACGCCTCGCTCACAGCTCCGCGCCTCAGTGTGTCCTGTGTTCCCTAAAAACGTCTCCTGTGTGTTTTTATGTATTAATTATTGATTATTGTTTTTTTTAACGAAGCAGAGTCGGGGCGCGGCTCCAGCCTGAGGTTAAAACAGAGACTCAGTGTGAAGGGGGACAGCAGGGACTTTCCCAGCCCTTACACACACACACACACACACACACACTGTATTCCCCTCAGACAGACACAGTCAGGGTGTCTGTGTGTGTGTGATAGCAGATAGCAGTTCTCCATGACGCCGCCTCCAGACGACAGTGGCATGTGACTCTGCTTCATCTCAGTCACACACACTCCAGGAACACACACACACACACACACACACACACACACACACATACACACCCTATAAACTAAACCTGACAACAACAACAAGCGAACACTACATCTGCATTTAGCTCAGTGGGAGGGAGCGATGTGGGGCTGAGGGAGGGAGGGAGGGGAGGAGGAGAATGGCGGGAAGGAGAAAGGGAGGCAGGAGGTTGGAGGAGGAGAAGAGGAGGTTTGAGGGTGTAGAGATGGAGGTAAAAAGAAGAAAGAGGAGTTCTTCTGCACTAAAGACTGAATAAACAAGTTTTACCCACAATGATAAAAAGACTGAACAAATGAGAGAGGAGGGAGGAGATAGGGAAGGAGTGAGGGAACAGGAAAGGAGGTGAGGAGGAGGAGGAAGAGGAGGAAGGTATAACAGGGGCAGGGAACAAAAAAAGGGGTGAAAGGTAAACGAGGGAGGAAGGAGGAGAATGGAGGGAAGAAAAGAGGTGAAAGAAAAAGAAGATGGGACAGAGGGAGGAGTCAGGAAGGAGGGGAAAGAAGGAAAGGATAGGAGAGAGAGACAGGGAGGGAGGTAGAGGAGAGGAAAGGAAAGGAAGGAAGGGTAGGAAGAAGGGATGAAACAAGAAGTGGAGAATGGAAAGAAGGAGGTGGGAAAAGAGTGAGGAGGGCAGGACGGAAGGAGGTAGAGAAAGAGAGCAGGAGGTAGGAAACGACAGAGGGATGAGGAGACAGGAGGGAAGGATGGAGCCGGGACAAGAGGCAGAGGAGAAGTGGAGGTGAAGGGAAGGAGGGAGGAAGGGAAGAAAGAAGGACACAGAGTGGAGAAGAATTTCCCAGCATGCATCTGACCATAACTGAGACGTGCTGACGCACAGTGGATCAACCCCCGCATCAGGTGCATGTGGGAAATACTGTGACCCCACATGTGTGTGTGTGTGTGTGTGTGTGTGTGTGTGTGTGTGATGTGAGCTGAACATGTGTGTGTCACTGACTGACAGGAATCTGCTGCTGCTCGCGTTGTGTTCATGTCTGAGGATAAAGAGAGGGAGGAGGCAGCTCACACAACACACACACACACACAAAGCAGTGAAAATCTGTGTGACACTGAGTGTGTGTGCGTGTGTGTGAAGTTTACAAACACACACTATTCTAGGAGTCAGTGAGTCACAGCAGCACGTTGACGTATTTATACATACGTTGACTGTATGTTTGTCTCTGTGACGTTTACATGTGCTGCTCTGTGTGTGTGTGTGTGTGTGTGTGTGTGTGTGTGTGTGTGCGAGAGACAGTAAAAGTGCACGCATGTGTGTGAGTAAAAGTGTGTGTGATGTCTCCTATTACGCGAGGCTGGGCGTGGGAATGTGAGGAATGCTGGGTGACGTCAATGGTGACATTCCTGAAGCCCTGAGTCCCTGGACAACAGCTGAGAACGACAGATCCAGAGAGGAGGAGGAGGAGGAGGAGGAGGAGGAGGAGGAGGAGGAAAAAAGTTGGAAATGGACTGAGGTGGAGAAGATGGAGAGAGCGGAGGTAGACAGAACAAGTAGACAGAAAAGGAGGAGAAAGAAGAAGAAGAAGAGGGGAAGAGAGAGAAGAAGATGCTGGAGAGGTGGGAAAAGAGGAGAAGAAGAAGAAGAAGAAGAAGAAATGAAAGAGGAGAGTAGGAAAGAAAGAGAACAGAAGGACTGAGGAGGAGAGAAAGAAAGAAAGGGAGGGAGAGAGAAAGAGAGATAAGGGATGAAGGACAAAGAGAGCTCGGGGTGGATCAGGTCACCTGAGGAGGTTTCATGTTTCATTAGCAGAGAGCCGCAGGGACCCTGAACGCACCACAGCCCCAGACTGACGAACGGCAACACCAAACAACCACGTCCTCCACAGAGACGTTTAAACACACACGTCCAGAGTGAGGAGGAAAAACTTCATCACTTCATCATCGCCGTCCAACAAGTCACGTCTTACATCGTTAAACTCCTTCGGCGCCACCAGGGGGCGCCGCTCTACTCTCTGCTGTTGATGTGACAGAAACGCAGCGTCTTTCCAGAGTCTTGTTCACAGAGATGACATCACATCTCTGCACGTCCGGACTCCACTGTGACTCAGTCGACTTTTAAAACACCTGATTCTGAAAAGTGACACGAGGAGAAAGTGCAGGAAACGTCTCACGCTCACATTCAGGTGTAAACCAGCGGCTTTGAAACAGGAAATGAGTCACATCAAGTGAAACATTTCAGAATAAAACTGTTTTCCGTCTCTGCAAAGCCTTGTTAAAGTAAGTGGAGTTTTTCCAGTCAAACACATGTTCAGTGTCTCAGGTGATTCAATCACAGGTGTTAAGCTCCGCCTACGTCACGTCACATGTTCATATGTACAGTCAGTGTCTTTATCTGCCCAAATAAACTCATTATCTCCATTTGGAGAAAACAAAGGCAGCACTGAACTTAAAGTTTGCTGGAAATTAAAAGAAGAAGTTGTTTCGTTAAATAAAGTTAATTCAATAAAAACAAATCTCAGTGTAAATGCACTGTGACCTCTTGACCTTTTGTGTCCAGGTAAAGGAAATCGCAGCTAAACTTCCAACCAGCAGGAGGCAGCAGTGAGCTCAGTCTGCTGGAAATTCAACCTGACGTTCTCAGGTGTGGTGGACAAAGCTGGTGAGGCGACAGGTGAGTGGGCGGTCCTTCAGAGTCACCTGGGACACATTTACATAAATGCCTTTTAACCATATGTTGAAGCTGAAGGTGTGAAACATGGAGGCAGGAAACTCTCACTTCCTCATTTACATTTAATTTCCTGTTTATTAACGAGCGGGACGACGAGGTCACATGACCACACACACACACACACACACCTGGGTGGTCTCTCAGCTGCACCTGTGCATCGATCGATTCACAGGAAGTCGTTAGCGTTAATAGGTATAAACAAAAAAAAAAAACTAATATCAATATTGAGAGTTGGCTCCACAGCTGCTCTGATGAAGAAGCAGGAAGTTAATGTAATGTATTGATTTCTGAGACGCCCAGAGACAATATGTTGATCAAGTGAATATGGGAACACACACACACACACACACACACACACACACACACCATATCTATTACTACAGGCAGCCTGGCAGTATCTGTCCTGGCTAATGGGATTTAAGGGGGGAGCTCTGTCCAGTGTCAAAGTCACCTCTGAGGAGAGGCCTGTGCCAAGACAAGGGACAGTTGGACGGGTGGGGGGTAGGAGGGTGGTGGTGAGTGGGGTGGGGCGGGAGATTATTCCTGAGAGGAGACGAGTGGGAACAGCTGAGAACGACAGGATGAGAGGGGGGAGGAGCAGTGGGTGAAGGAGGGAGGAGGGAGCGAGTTGACTGACGGAGGCTTAATGGTTAAAATCAGACGTTACTGTGGGAAACATGTCGAGCGTGCTCTGTGGGTCTGGTGGTGCGTTCACTGACAACTGTTTCCCCTCCGATGGAAAAAAAAAAAAAAAAACAATCATCAGATCAGCTGTCGTCTCCATCAGAGTTTTAGCAGCATCTGATTGGCTGATTGGTGGCTGTGATTCCTCCTCCCGTTGTTTAATGTCACAGTGAAATATTTTGCTCCAACAGCTGCAGCTGTCGAACACGTGGTGGTTTATCATCGCTGATGTCACCGGCTGCTGATTGGCTGATGCAAAATAAAAGAGAATAAAAAGAACTATTATCTTCTACCAAACAGGAAGAAGTGAAACGATGAAGTGAAACTAAATGGAAATTTAGTCTGATTAGACGGGAATTTTTTAACGGTCATGTCCTGAACTCTTCTTCTTCTTCTGCATTATTCCTGTGCCTTCTTCTTCTTCTTCTTCTGTGTTTGTGTCTTGTTTTCTTCCTCTTGTGTCTTCCCTTCTCCTTCTCCTTCTTCTTTGTCCCCTTAAAGGAACAGTTCCCTAAATTCTTCCTCTACACCATAAAAGTCGTCCTCCCAATAAAAACCTGTCCTTGGTGTCTCTAGTAAACGTTTCTCTTCTCGTGTCGTCTGTCTCCAACACCAACACTTTTTTTACTATAACAAATAAAATCTTGATCACTCACGGTGGAGCTGCACCGAAACTCTGATTATTGTGACAAACAGTCGAAGTGAATTTGATGTTAAACCTGAAAATCTGATTTTCTGACTCGTTGAGCTCAGTTCAGGTTTTTATATGAGCTGCACAGAAGCAGCTGAGGAGTTTCCATGTCTCTCCCTCTCTCTCATACTCAACAACCTGAAACCCATTCTGTTCTTTGGACTGTTTACAAGCAGCTTGTGCCACCGTGGCGGTGGCGGCGGCGGCGGCTGTGGCGGCTGTCAGCTGTCGGCGGTCGACAGGTGCGTTCGTGCTTCTGAGCGTCGCAGCCTGTTGCCACACAGGCAAATATTCTGCACCGCTCTGACTCCAACTCATTTCCCTTCAAACGAAAGAGAGGAAGACGACCTGCTGCAGTGTGTGTGTGTGTGTGTGTGTTCATGAGCGTGTGTGTGTGTTTGCTTCATGAAAAATGTGCGGCATGACGGAGGGTGAGGTTCACTTACGGACTGGACTCGGACACGCTCCGTTTGAATTCCCCAGATCTCCTAACAGAGCACCTAGGACAGTAAACACACCACGATCAGTACATGTGATAACAGTGATGTTATTGATAATGAATATCTATATAATGAAATGATTTCACAGCAGTTAGTCTGAACAGCTTTTACCTGCAGATCTGCTCTTTCTACCATGAAGAATATCATTAAATCAAGTGCGTCATTACAAAGTGCTGCTGCTGCTGCTGCGGCTCAAACTCTCCTCAGTGTGTGAAGAACCATAATTGGTTTCAATGGAGCAGCAGCAGTTTAATTTATAATGAAGAGCTGCTTCCTCCACTTCTCACTGCTCCTTAACTCACATTCAAACATCACACACAGATTATTAACCTGAGCTTCACCCACACGAGCTCAGCAAATACAAGGTGTTTAACTTTCATTTGCATGAACGTAACGGGAATTTAAAAAAAGGCCCAATCAGCTTCCTGTGAGACTGTCAAAGTAAAAGCATTGTATTGTATTTTGAATTTGATATTTTAGTTCAAAATAAAAGCTTTTTTTCTAATTTTAAAATGTTGTAATAAAAAATTGACACATAATCCATCATTTATACTGAATACTGTCATGTGGATTAACAACCCAGTGATGCTGAGACCAGATTATAAACAGTGCCACAGTTTCTATACAGATCAGTTCATATAATAAAACATCTGACCACCTTTGGAGTACGCTCTAACTACTGAGGTCAGGAGGTCTGTTTAGGGCTGTGCTGAAGAATATCAATTATCATGTGTGAGAAAAAAACCCAGACAGATTGAATCATGACGGCTCCTCTTTAGCTTTATTTTCATTGCTCTGGTTCTTATTGAAACACCGACAACAAACCTCTTCTGTTCTGCACCTGTGATGTTTCCTCTCTATAGAAATGAGCTCTGCTCTACAACAGTAAACAGTGTTTACAGCTTGTTCTGCAGCAGCTGAACACAACGCGCTTTAAAATGTCACAGTAGATCGATGAGCTCCGTCCCTGAACGCCACACAACTATATATATATATATATATATATTATATATATATATATATATATATATATATTATTTATTTATCTTGATTCAAACATTATTCTCACTCATTCTCACAATCTGCGGACACTTTGTTTTCCCTCTTGGTGGTTTTCAGATTCAGTCATTGTTTTGGCTCAGTCGCTCTGGACCGAGTCAGAAAGTCGTCGGGGGTGAATGAGAAATATCTGGAGCTGGAGCGATGTGTGGAAAAAAATAAAGCACGAACCCAAGACATCTCTGGTAATGTGGGATACACAGCAGAGGGAGGGCTGGGGGGGGGGGGGTCCATTACTGTGCTACGTGAAACCCTCCTGCCTGTTATGAAAGATGCTGTAATGCATTTGTTGCTCGTTACATCACCTCCCTCTGACTTACAATGAGATTATGCTGGTCAGAACAAAGCTCGATAAGTAACCTTGTCTGAGACGCAGAAATGGGCCACAAATCCTGTTAGAGTCTGGGGGGGTGGGGGTGGGGGGTTGTCACCATGACAACCAGGTTAGTATGATCAGCTGTTTGTTTGTTTGTTCGATCAGAAACATTTTCCAACAGTTTGGAAAAACATCATGACGGTGAAGTGTGAAAACTGGGACGAAGAGAAGAGACGACGGGTCGACAGCTGCTGCTGCTGGATCCTGACTGAATGTGACCCACATCTGTGTGTGTGTGTGTGTGTGTGTGTGTCGGCTCGACCTACTGAGTGACTGAGTGATGAAGTTACACCATTGGTCGTTTCTATTGCGTCGTGTTCACATTTCACCTTTGCTGCTGGATAACAACAGACTCCAGAGCTGGTTACCGTGGAAACATGTTGTCATGTCGCTTTGGGACAAACTTAGTTTTACTTTCCATAAAAGTGAGCTCACAGGCCTCATGAATATGCTAATTAGCGTAGCAACTTTTTAAAGCAGTTTTACTTTAGTTTCAGTTGCATGTTAAATTGTCAGGTACTGGACAATGACATCATAAATATGCTAATTAGTGTAGCAACTTTCCATGGTATGCATAAATTTATATATATATATAGTTCATATATGAACGAAAGAGTTACAATGATATTATGAATATGCTAATTAGCACAGCAACTTGTTTAAGCAGCACCAGCTAGTTTGCATATAGCTTCAGTAGGCTATACATCCACTTCAATGCTAACAGACATCTTAGCATGAATATGCTAATTGGTGTAGCATCGTTTTTGAGGAGTTAAGCTGAGACTCACATTTATCTCGCAGCCTTTTACCGAGTGCTGTTTTTATTGAACGTGTCAGTTTGGATTTCTGTTTTTATTGTAATACTTTATTTTTAAAAGCTAAAGCTGAAGCTAAAGCTACTACCATAATGATTATTTTCATCTTTTTGTAACTTTCTCTGCTTTCAACACTCATGTGATGGATGAGTCTTTAAAACACAAACCTGATTTTATTCCTTGTTCAAACATCGTCTCTGTTGTTTCTGCACCACAACACAACACCTGTCAATCAAACCGTGTGGGCGGCGGCGCAGCCTCTTTTTTCTTCTGTTTTGTTTTGAAGAAGTTTTTGTTGGAGGAGTTTTTTTCTTCTTCTTCATTTATTTCAAAGTGACGTTAATGTTTTCAGAGTGTTCAGATGCAGACGCTTTAATAAGAGACTGGATGTTTATCACAGATCATTGACTTCACAACCGCAAACGTGCCGTTCACAGTTTCCACCGCCGCCATCTGTCTCTTACCTGCGCTGGCTGGTCGCTGTGGTAACCCCGGTGACACGGTGTTCCTCTGCAGAGCTGGTTGCTGTGGCGACAGGAGGCGGGGGTCTGTGAGGGTGGAGGTGACAAAGGAGGTGGTGGTGACCAGGGCGCCGCCAGGGTTGTTGCTGAACTGGAGGGCTGCTGCCGCCGCCGCTGCTGCTGCGTTCTGATTGGACACTGGCACGGTGACGGGCATGGAGAAGGTGGGCTGAGGAACTGTGGACTGGTGGAGAGACAGGAAGAGGGGGGAGGGGCTTAGAGCGAGCTGTGTGGATGATGTCTCACACACACACACTCACACACACACACACACACACACACACACACACACACACAGGTGATGAGTTATTGATCGGCAGAGAAGCAACACACAGTCACAGCAGCCGATCACAACAGGAAGAGACTTTTTCCAAAACCACATTCACCTTCATCAATAATCAATAATTATATTATATTGTATGACACATTCTGATTTGAAGAGGTTCTGGTGTGAATCAAAAACTGCAGCTTACGATGATGTAACTGAAAATCTGTTTATTTTGAAGTATTTAAAAAAAAATCCTCCAAAATAAATACCTTCGTCATGCTGTTTTGTTACAATAAAGTTAAATTGAATCATTCTGTTCAATAAAAACACATGATGATCTGACAGTGCTGAATATTTAGACCTGTTTGTCAAAAAGGAAGTATAAAACTCTTATTTTGAAACCTTAACCGGAGTAAACAGCTGCTCCGTCTGAACTGACACTCAGCACGTCGTGTGTTTTTCTGATCGATCTCCAATCTGATCAGTTTCAGTCCGTGTCACCTGATCGACCTGAGACGAGTCGGTGACAAAAACTCTGGGATGAGGTCGGCTGAGGTGAAAAGGTTTTGGAAATTAACTCTTCACAAAACTTATCACACACACACACACTCTCTCTCTCACACACACACACACACACTCAGTTTGAACATGCACAGGTGACTCAGGAAGCTGTGTGTCTTCTCACGCCTCATGCCAGGTTAAAACACGTGGCGGCAGCAGCAGGTTATTGGTTATTGGTGACATTTCATGGCGTGCGTGTCCCCCCGCCCCCCTACCGATGTGTGCTCATCACTGTGCACCTGCACCGTGTGTTAAAGGAGGAGTTTGTTTCTACTGTAAGGACCTGATACAACAGTCAATAAACAAACATATCAATAAGTCAATCAGATGGAGGCCAAGGACCTGGGGGTGTCCAGCCGTCCGACCCACTTCACCGTCCCAACTCACTCTGAAAGCAGAACCTCTATAAATAGAATATGGGCCAGTGCTGCACTGTACTGTGGGACCCAGTTTAACACAGAGGGAGGAGGACGAGGGAGGGCACCTCCCTGCCCTTGATCCCTGCTGCCGCCGCCTCCTCCTCCTCCTCCTCCTCCTCTTCCTCCTCCTCCTCCTCCTCCTCGTCTGAATCGTTTTTATGGAGGAAATAAAGAAGGAAAAGTGAAAAACTTTGCTCTTTCAGTTAATTCACTGTGATTTTACACACGTTTATATGAGTGAATGAAAATTATTGATCTGTTTATAATCGAAGCCTCGTCCTCGTGTTTAGATTTCATTGGTTCCAGTAGAAGACGAGGCGTTCAAGTTCAACATTTAAATCCAGCCATCATCAAAGCGCTTAGCGTGCGTGTGTGTGTGACCAGGGCGGGTGAAGATAGCAGCAGCTAACAGCACTGCACCACTGCACACTGGCCAAGCAGAGGGGAGAGGGAGGGAGAAGGGGTGGGTGGGTGGGAGGGTGGGGTGATGGAGGGAGGGGGTGGATGAAGGTGTGTGTGTGCGTGCGTGCGTGTGTGTGTGCGAGGGGGAGATTAGTGTAAAAGGGGATGGAGGTGTGTAAACATGGAGGATACAGAACTACAGAGGGGCGTTCAGTGTGTTTCACCTGGATGACCTCTGACCTCTGACCTCTGACAAACCACTTCACTGAACGAAGAACTCTGACTGTGATTTTATCTTTTGATGCACATGTGGAGTCAGTTTCACTCCTGTCGCTACGGAAACAAGAGTCACCACCAGGTCCATGTAGTAGCAGCTCTGGTTCTCTAGTTTTATGGCGAAACAAGATAATCTGAAGGTTTTCGACCTGAATGTCTTAATTAATAATCAATAATCTGTGATTGCTTGTGAAACATAAGTCAGTTTCCAGGGTTTTGTTGGATGTGACCATGTTCATGTTCATTTCCATGTGTTGTGTTTGTATATTTGTCAGCGTGACACAGTTTAATAAAGTTTGAAACCTCACTCCTCCTCAGGTGTGTGTCTCTCTGTCGCTGTCTCATATTCAGCTGTGACTTGTCCTCAGCTGGACCTCGTCACCCGTGATGCTGCCAGCCTCCGGTTGCTAGGCGATCGGTGACATAACAACCAAAAAAAACAAACCCCTCTTCTTCTTCCTCTTCCTCACCTCATCTTTTTTCTAAATGATGAATTGTGAAAGTGCCCTCTGTCTGTCTCTCTCTCTCTCTGATATGAACAAGTTTAGGGGAGGAGGAGGAGGAGAAGGAGGAGGAGGAGAGGAGCGTTAATTGTCAAATGGACGTCGAGAGAGAGAGAGAGAGAGAAGGAGGAAGAGGAGAGAGAGGAAGACAAAGAAGAAGCTGTTAGGTAAATAATTGACTGGGAGCTTCAGCGTGGTGTGAGGAGAGAGAGAGAGTGTTAACCCATTTTCCCTCAGAGTCTCTCTCTCTCAATAAGGTGTGTTTTCCTGGATGGTGAGGGTAAATCAGAATGAATTAAACTCATGGCCTAGTTTCTCCCCCTCCTCCTCCTCCTCCTCCTCCTCCTCCTCCTCCTCCTCCTCCTCCTCCTCCTTCTTGTCCTGGAAGCCTTTGAAAGTTTTTTTTTCTTTTTCCACTTCCCTTCTTGAACTTCAGGATTGTCGCATCCGATTTGTTCGCAGCTGCAGGACTGAACAGCAGCAGCAGCAACTTCTGGACGTCAAGTGTTTTTTATTTATTTCATTAGCATCGTGACCTCAACTCCTCCTCCTCCTCCTCCTCCTCCTCCTCCTCCTCCTCCTCCTGATCAGACAGTCGATCAGCGCCGTCTGAGGATCTGAACACTAATTATTAACAGCAGCGTTTATTTTCCTGATGCTCTCGTGGTGTGAAATTACAAAATGTGTGTGTGTGTTTTTGTTGTTTTTGTTGTTGGTTTGTTTTTTGTTTGTTTTTAACAACACCCTGCGGGGGGGGGGGGGGGGGGTCAGTCACAGCCACATTAACGCAGCAAACGCCGCAAAATGATCATGTCACAGACGAGGTGGTTAGTGTTTACAGAAAATATGAGGAGGAGACGGAGCCGAGTGGAACATGTGATTACACTGTGTGTGTGTGTGGTGTGTGTGTGTGTGTTACAGTCGGGCGCTGATGATGTCACAGTACTTAGTGAATGAGGTAATTATTGTAATTGATATGATAACGAGGTCTCTTCATATTCTTTTAATCACATGTATGTAATTAAAGATTTAAAAGATTCATGCTAATGACAGAGATCTGACACCAAACAGAGTCGATCACTTTCAATGTGACGTGTTGTCGATCAATAAACTAATCAATAGAAGATATTGACCTTCATATAAACTGGGAAAACTTGTTGTTTTTTCTGTTTTAATGTGATTTTAAAAAACATTTCTTTTATTGTTTCCACATTAAACTGAACTGTCACAACATGTGAGTTTGTGTTTTTGTCGCTCGGTCGCCATGGTTACCACCTTCGTCCTCCGTGCACCAAATAAGATTCTAAACGTGTAAAAATGTCCCCGTGTGAACAGGTGACTCAGGTTGGCCTGTTGCCTAGCAACACATGACAACAGATGACTTGAGGTTTTAATGGTTTTACATTCGTATCACGAACTGCCTGACCCTCTGACTCCCTGTGCAATGCATCATGGGATATGTTGGATCACTGAGTGGATCAGGAAAAAGCGTGAGGCATTCGAGGGAGGCCTGGAAATAGGAGAGTCCTGTAGCGTCTCCTTAAGTTTAAATTCTCTTTAATGGAGTTTGGAGAGATTTTGTTCTTCTGAACGAGAGAAAGTGTGACGTTAACGACTGATCGACAGGTTATTGATCTACTGACGGACCGATCAGTTTCTTGATTTATGTTCTTGGTTTATGTGCTTTTGTCTCGTGTTTTCACATCCACACTGAGCTGCAACAGAAAAGTCTGTTTCTTATTTTAGTTTCCAGAGGCTGAAGGAGCTCGGAGGTGGACCAGGATCGACCACAGACCCTCCGGAGAAGGATCTGGTCCTGAAGCTGGGGGCTCGTCGCTCGCCCGCCACGCTCTCGCTACCTCAGGAGGTACTTTAGTACAAGTGGGATTAAGCTTGTATATCCTGGCCCTAGCTGTCAGACTGGGGATTATGAAGCCGAGGGTGGAGGGTGTGTGTGTGTGTGGCGGGCGGGGGGGTTGGTGCTGCTGCTGGGTGCTTCCTGTTCATCAATGCCCCTGTGAAAAGGTGCGCTGGGCTAAAGAAAAAGCCCCGGTGGGGCAGATCTGGCAGAGGGACACGGGGGGCGGCGTGGTGTTTAATCTGTGTGAGCTCTTGAAAGTTTTCCTCCGGCTCCTGGCGTGTGTCACGTCAGTGACGATGGACCTGGACTGAACCAAAGCTCCTGATGTTTGTGTGTTTGTTTTTACTGCAGGTTTGAGTTTTTGTGTCTCTCTTTTGGTTTTGCATTAGTCTGAGACCTGACCTCTGTTCGCAGCGTCTGTCTGTCCTCTTCCTGTCTTTCAGGCCACATCCACATGAATACGCTTTTGTTTTAGGGAACACCTGTCTGCACATGCTCAGTGAAGGCCATCACTCAGGCTTTGAGCATTGTCAGGTCTGAGATCATCTTAGTTTCCCCTCACGCTTCTGTTTTTCCTCCCAATCACCCAAAAACTCAACACGACGACTCAACATGGAGTTCGTCTCCAACAGTTTGGTCTCATTTTCCGACCGCGTATCTTTAAAGTTCAGTAGAAATCCAACCACAGAACAAGAGAACAGCTTTTCCCCCCTTTCAGCTCCTAACACCTCGCCTAAAGATACGAGGGGATTTCCGCCGTCAACGTGACCGTCCCGTCCCCGGCGACCAATCAGAGGAGCTGGCAGACAGGAAGAAGAGGAGCTGTAAATTGAGTGCTGCTCATTAAAGTGACACTAATGGCATTATTGAGCACAGAGGAGGAGAGAGAAAAAAGGAAAGATGAAACTGGCACAGGAGCGCAGCGGTAAGAGGGTTTGGACGAGCGCCAGTCAGGAGGCAGAACCTGGATAATGTCGGAGGAGGAGGAGGGGGAGGAGGGGGGGAGGAGAGGGAGGAGGGGGAGGAGGGGGAGGACGACGACTCCCTCCCTGTTTTACCTGCACAGACTCATCGTCCTCAGTTGCACACTTGTTTCCTAAGTGTTGCTGAGTGTTACACAATCACTTCTTCCAGCCACAAAGACAAAAAAACACAGCCGAGCGCTCAGAGGCACGCTCCACGCTCCTCGCTCCACGCTCCATGCTCCGCGCTCCACGCTCCTCGCTCCACGCTCCACGCTCGGAAACGTGTTAACACCATTAAAGCATGATGTCCTGTTGCTATGCCAACTTTTGTTTAAAAACCTGGGACCTAGTTAGCGTCGCTCTCTGTCTCTTGTTGTTTTTATTCTGGTGCGTTTGCTGAACTTGCAGAAGCGTCAGAAAGCGGAGCGCTGAAGCCGCTCGGCTGCTCCTGAGGGGGAAGCTCTTCACTGTGATGACTCCAAGTTCACATGAATAAAAAAAAACACGTCTCGTTTGGTCTCACGCTCACGTCTTCTTCATCTTTCTCTGCAACTGGAGACATGTTTGTTTTTCTTTATGAAAACAAGATGAAATGTGGAAGAACAGGAGGTTTGGTTTTTAAAATAACCTTAAAACAGGAGGATTTGTCGTCTCAATAAAGTTTTTACAGATAATTCAAACCAGAGCTGTGAGTATTTGTTGATTAATTGATCGACAGGACAGTGATTTTGATGTTTAAGCCTCTGAACTGTTAAGATTGCAGCTTTTATCTGTTCTGTATCTTTAAATAAATCATAAACTCCACTGACTCCCGGCAGGTCAGTGGCTGTGACGGGGTTAATGGGCTCATTCAACCTCCAGAAATCTGTGATTTTAATGATTGTAATGGAATGACATCATCACTGACATCACCTCTGTATACCTGTCACATCTTTAGATTCAGATTTTACACCTTGGCTGTTGTTTTGTTTTGTTTTTAGTTGTGTTTTAACCAGACGAAGGATTTCAGTCGTCGAACGTCTGGATCAGAGAGAAGCTGAGTAAATGTTTGAGCGCAGCTGCTCGCCGACGTCTGAGCCGCGTGCGTCGCTCAACGGCTGACTGTTTGACTTTTATGTGAAACTGTTTATTCAGTGTTTCTGCTGGTTTTAATCTGCAGGTCTGTTTGTTACGAAGGAGGACGAGTCAGAAAAACACACGGGTTAATGAGTTATAAGAGGAAAAAATATCAAAATAAAAGTCTTTATCCACTGGGTATGTTTGATTTCCTGACCCACTGAGGCTGAATGATTCTGACCCGGGAGGAGCTTATGGTAACAGAGGTGAAAACAACAATTCCCATGATTCCCTGATACTTTATGACCCAGCACCATGTTCTGTTGTTGTTTTGGTTGACGTCGCTGTCACCACCTTCTGCTGCCACTGATCATCTGTGTGTGAGTGTGTGATCAGCTGATATTGATCATCTGATCCGTCTCTTTGTAAAAAGATCCACTGGGTCAGTTTGTTGTTTTGATCAGGTGACCTATTGCACACGGTGGGAGGCGGGGCTAACAAGAGCGGTAAACACAGGTGGTGACTGGTGACTGGAAGCATCGATGCTGATCGATCAATAACGTATTCTCAATCAGCTGTTGATTGATCAGAGCATCCGTAGCTGAACCCCCCTCCAGGTTAAACAGTTTGCCCTCGGTCGTTCTGCCCCGACCTTTGTGCTCAGTCACACACACCATCAGAGGGGACTGTGGGTAGTGAAGTGGTGGGTGGGGGGAGGTGCTGTGGGTGAGAGGTGGAGTGGTGGAGGTGAAGGGTGAGGGTGAGGGTGAGGAGGAGGAGGAGCAGTGAAGTGAAGGCGAGTGCTCTGTGAGTAGTCGGGCCGCCAGGAAACACCTCCAGGCTCCAGAGCCGTCTGATGAGCGGCAGCAGCAGGACACCAACATGAGGGGGAGGAGGAGGGAGGGAGGAGGGAGGAGGGGGGTGTTACACAGAGAGGAAGGGGAGGGGGGAAGGGGGGGGGGGGGGGGGGGGGGGTACTCACTGACAGCCTATAGTTCTGCATCATTTTATCAAAC
Organism: Caranx ignobilis; assembly: GCA_021432705.1. NCBI lineage: Eukaryota > Metazoa > Chordata > Actinopteri > Carangiformes > Carangidae > Caranx > Caranx ignobilis. The sequence goes on from MU270012.1 coordinate 24,361,854, forward strand.
TCCTCGTCAATTTTTTGTATTTCTCCTCAGTGCGGGGGGTGAGGGAGAACGGCTCCTCAGGGTCTGGGCTCTCAGAGTCCCGGTGCTCTTTCTTGTTCAGAGCCTTCGTTCCCCAAACAAAAGAAGAAGAAGTAGAGGAGGAGGAAGAAGAAGAAGAGGGTGGACAGAGGGAGAGACAGACAGAGAGAGAGGTAGATAGAGAAGAAGAAGAAGAGAAAGGCGAGGTTAGATAAGGTGACAAAGTGTGACGGTACTCACGCCGTAGCGCTTGAAGAGGCTGTCCAGGTCCTCCGTCTTGCGGTACTTGTCTTCGTTTAGTGGGCTTTGGTCGATGGAGTCGTCGCCGTCGGGCTCGGGGCTGTTGCAGCCGTTAAAGCCTTTCTTTCGCAACGTCTGAAGCGGTTAGAGAAGGGGGGGTAGAGGAGGAGGAGGAGGAGGAGGAGGAGGAGGAGGAGGCAGATTTACATTTACATCACTTCACATGCACAGTTTGGGATCAAGACAAGTTTCAGCGTTTTTCCCAGATCTTTGACCCTGATGACGACACACATCAAAAAACAAAACAAAACCAAACATACTGTCAATCAATCTGTGATGACGACACCAAACCTGCAGCGCTCACCCAGCTGCTGCTCTCTGGAGGTCACAGGTCGACCTACGATCACATGACGTGACCAAAGCACCGGAACAGAAACAACGAGGTCAGCTGGAGCTGGAGCATACTCGATCAAACTCTCGTTGATCGAGTATGTAAAACCACAGATATGATGGGTTTAATTCGATTGATACGACTTGACAAGGAGGTTAAAGTGACAACAAGCGATGGTCAGATCACATCAGAGCTATACAGCATATAGCATTTCATTCCTTTCTAATTAATATTCAACCTGAACAAGCTGTAAATCATTCATTTATAAGGGCATGTGTTTCACAGTGAGTTCACCATGGATGTGTAAAGACATCAAGTACCGCTCGCACGAGGAGCACCAACTCATCCCCACCTCGACAAGCTCCGCCTGCCTGCTGTCATGACGGCTAGCTAGTCCTCCTGCTAAAGACACTGTAAACCAGACATGGGGAACCTGTTCCACAAAGGGCCGCTGTGGCTGCGGGGGTTCTTTCCAACCAAGCAGCAGCACCAGGCTGGACTCATTCAACCAACTGATCTCAGTCTTCAGACAGCTGACTGGTCAAAGTGTGAGCTCTTGGTTGGTTGGAACAAAAACCTGCAGCCACACCAGCTCTTTGAGGAATAGGTTCCCCATGTCTGCCGTAAACACAGAGACACGTGATCGACTCTTCTCTGCAGGTTTGACATGACGGACACAGCAGGACACTCAGCCAGCGAGGTCAAGACCAGACCACAGCTCAGTAATGTGCACACTCCAACCACCGACTGGACAAATCTGTCAAAATGGCCGACGGTCTTCTTCAGATTTTTCCATTTTCATTTAACACCACCCCTGGATCATACAGGTGAAGTTGTGCTGCAGAAGGAGCTGATGTGAAATCAAAAGCAGGTGGATGGAGGAAAGAAGTACCTCCACCTCCTCCTCCTCCTCCACCAGGATCTGCTGCAGCCGCCCGTCGCACTTTTACTTCACAGATCCACAAGCACTGTATAAACCTGAGCTGCGTGTCAGAAAACACACGGAGGCCTCACACCTCCCCGTGCACGTCACCTCATCAACAGTGTTGGTAATTGGTGTGAAGCTTTGCACCAAGAAAAAAAAAGTGGTTAAGGCTAAAAAAGGGTGAAGTTAGGAAGCCAGTGGTGGTTTTAGAGCGGCGGCTAACAGCAGTCAGGGATGTGTCGGTGTTAGCACAATTTGGAAAGGGCGAGAAGAGAAGGAGGGAGCGAAGAGGAGAGGAGAAGGACAGCGATAGAGGCTCTTATTTTGAGAGGATTCTGCTAAACAAGATTTGCTGTTAAGTAGCTTTGCCTGTCGGGCTCTTGACCACACTGGATCCTCCTCGCAGCAGAATGGATCTTAGAGCGAAGCCGCCAGAGTTTCTCACTCGCAGGCTTTAACCCTGCAGAGTGCTGCAGAAAAGAGGAGACAATCTATCAGCAGCAGGAAATAATAAGAATAAACTGGAGAGAAAACCTCCGTGGTCTCAAGCTGAGCCCTGAAAACCTCATTCTGTTAAGAGCTGTGCAGCAGAAGGACATTACAGCCTGTGTCCAAAAGACTCCAGCACCAGTCAGGAGAAAGAAAACTAAAGTTTCTGCAGCTGTCGAAGTGAGACTTTAAAAACTGCTCCTCAAATGTCTGTATGAAATGTGCCAACCATTTGGATAAGTACGCTGTGTGTTTCCTGCTGTTTCTGATAAAATGCCACACGTCTGTTTTCTACAGTCCATCTGTCAAAGTGGACAAAAGACAGACAAACTGTGGGACATTTTCCGTAATATAATGTCCAGGTAAAAAGGTTTTAAAATCTGCCATTGATAAACTATGATCCTGTGAAGCTGTGAAGTCGTGCACGTTGACAAACAGCCTGAAGGCCTGGAACTAGATTAGCATCATTTACAGTCACATTTCAGACCATCAGATCAACATGAGCCCAGTATTTACTCTTCTTTCAGCTCCTGTTTGGTCTCCACCACTAACTGCTGTCGCTGCACAAAACAAGGAGCTAAACGATGCTAACACACTGTAAAAGCTGCAGGGAGCTGCAGAGAGCACAATGTAGGTTCAGCTGCCAGAAGCTGCTACATGTACCAGTGTATAAAATGGAATAGAAAATACAGTGGAATATATAAAATCAGACATAAATGCATTTAAATAGTAAATATAAACATGATTTCTGTGTAAAACTCTGGTTTTGGACTTCAAGTGCAGAGTCACAGCAGTTTTTCACAGTGTATGAGTTCATTGATCATCCATTAGTGACAAAGTGCTCATATCAGATCGTGTTCAATATTTCACGCACCCTATATTTCTTTAATTAACAACCACCTGCTGTGTGGAGTGCCGAGCGGCGGCAGCGGCGGCGGTCTGATTAAACCATAAGCTCATGTTCAGAGACTCCCACTGCGCACAATCACCGCTAAGTGAGGATGATTCAACCGCCTGCAACTCGCTGCCTCGGAAGTGGAGCCGGCAGGAACTCGTACCGGCGAGAGCTCCTGCCCTTTAAACCCCGAGGTGGCGCAGACAGAGGCGCTTTTAATTTTGGATGAATTAGCCTTAAATCCTCCTCTATTAAAAAAACCCCAACAAAAACCAGGTGAGGAGGAGAGGGTAAGGAGGAGGGGGAGGAGGACGCGCTCTGTTTTAATAACAGTAGCACCCGTTGATAGGAATCTCATTAAAACTGGAAGCCGTTATTATTATTATTATTACTACGACGACGGCGATGGTGTCAGAGCGGCGTTTTTATCTATCGCCACAGAAACAGGTTATTAGACAGATTTGTTCCAACATGGAGACAGTCGCCTGATTCAGCTGTTCGGCTTCACCCAGAACAAGTCAGCGCTCTGATCTGCAGCTTAATGCAAATTTAACCTGCAGGAGGAGGAGGAGGAGGCGAGGCCACCACACACACACACACACACACATACACACTCTGCCGTCCACAGTTCACAGAAAACACACACTGTGGTGGCCTGAAAATCCAGGGGACAAAAGAACCACAGGAGAAATTAAATACATATAAAAAAAAAAAAAAACAGAAAATGAAACACAACTTTTCAACATGACAATGACAGCGTGTGACAGAGGCTGCGTGGAGGACGTGATGGAGGCGTGAACCTCCGGCCTCCAACTGTCAGGACACAAAGAGATAAAGAGACGGCAAACAAAACTGTAATGACACTGGAGCAATGCCTCATTCACATGGACACACACACACACACACACAGTGTACCAGTGTACTGGTGTGGGCCGTCAGTGACACATTTGATTTCTGACATTTCTGACTGTTTCCAAACCTCAATGTGAACAAAGACTCACATCTGTCTATCTATCTGTCTATCTATCTGTCTATCTATCTATCTATCTATCTATCTATCTATCTATATCTATCTATCTATCTATCTATCTATGTGCCAGGCAGCTCAAGTTTGTTAAACTAAACCTCTTATTTTGGAAGTCAAACAGGAAGTGAGCACATCTACTGAAGTGTTAAAAAACTACAAATAAAATTGAAACAGGAAGTTGTCCTGTTATCCATTCACTTCCTATGTGTTTTATTTTGAAGTTTTGATCCATGAGATTTGTTCCATCTCCTCTCTCAGCTTCTCTCTGGAGCTTCTCTCTCTCAGGTCAATGTCAGCCAATCAGAAGAGAGGAGGCTCTGAGCCTCTCTTCTGATTGGCTGACTGTTTTCTGACTCATCCAATAAAAACAGAGCAGATTTCAGAATAAAACCAAATCCTGCAAGTTGTTGGATGGTGGGTCCAGCTAGTGGGTGGGGCTTAGTGTGACTGCTCTGTTGTGACATCACAAAGTGACAGGAAGTCCTGACGGCTGGTTTTAAGGCTCAGTGTCTGAATACAGGCTGTGTGCATTTCTCTGTGGACTGAGGCTTTGATACTTTCACAGTATTAATATAGAACCTAGAGCTGCTTTATAATCACACTACACATGGACGTCTACCTTTATACTGTATGGAACTTTAAGACGCACGTCTACCTTTATACTGTATGGAGCTTTAAGACACACGTCTACCTTTATACTGTATGGAGCTTTAAGACGCACGTCTACCTTTATACCGTATGGAGCTTTAAGACGCACGTCTACCTTTATACCGTATGGAGCTTTAAGACGCACGTCTACCTTTATACCGTATGGAGCTTTAAGACGCACGTCTGCCTTTATACCGTGTGGAGCTTTAAGACGCACGTCCACCTTTATACCGTATGGAGCTTTAAGACGCACGTCTGCCTTTATACCGTATGGAGCTTTAAGACGCACGTCTGCCTTTATACCGTGTGGAGCTTTAAGACGCACGTCCACCTTTATACCGTATGGAGCTTTAATGTGAAACTTGTCTCACTGTAAATACACTGAACGCTTTCTTTACACACACAACTCTCTCTCTCTCTCTCTCTCTCTCTCTCTCTCTCTCTCGTGTAAACAAAACTGATATTTTGTTATTTCACAATTCAAACATGGGCATGTGTCCCTCTCTCTCACACACACACACACGTACAAACACACACACACTTTCACACACATTCTCAGTAGTCCACTGATCAGCTTGTCTCTCAGTCAGCCATCTGTTCACCTGTCCACCGTCTCTCTCTCTCTCTCTCACTCTCTCTCTCTCTCTCTCTATTGTGTTGCCAGGGTAATTCACCCTGCAGAGCACCACGCCAGCCTCTGACTGGCTGCGGCTGCTGACAAGCCCCGCCCTCCCTCCCTCACCCATTCCTCCCCCCTCTCTCCCTTCCCCTCTGGCTTGCTCGCTCGCCCACCCGCCTGTCCGCCCGCCCTCTGTTTCCAGCTCTCCATGAAACGCTGCTGCTGCCTCTCTCTCTCTCTCTCTCTGCTTTTGTCTGCCTCGATCTCTCATCTCTCTGCCCACCACCTCTCGCTCTCTCACAGGAAAGTGCAAAGTCTTACACTCGTCCTTCTGTGGGTTTTTTTCACCCTGAACATCTCTCTCTCTCTCTCTCTCTCTCCTCTTCTTGTAATGTCTCCATATGTGACTCTCCCCAGTCGCCCATTTCCTCTCCTCCTCCTCCTCCTCCTCCTCCTCCTCTTCTTCCTCCTCCTCCTCCTTCTCTCATCTTTTTTTATTCTTTTTCCCACCACTCTCTCTCTCTCTCTTTCTCTCTCTCTGTCCTCTTTTGCCTGCTCTCTCTCTTGACCTGTTCCCAGAGCTTTCCCATCGTATTTTCTCTCCCTCTTTCTCTCTCTCTCCTGCTGCTCATCCCTTCATCCTCATCCCATTCTCTCTCTCCCGCTCCCTCTCTCTTCTCTTTTCCACAGACTTTTTGGTTTGACTATCGAACGCCGTCGGCATCGAACGTCTGGTCCTTAAATATTCACCATCTTGACGCCTCAGACTCGGATCAGTTTAATTCCTGATTCGATCAAAACGTGTCATTTCCTGTTTTGTACGACTCCCTGTGCGTGACGTTTGTGAAACTTTCACACAGCTCCCTCTCTTTTTCGTTTCAGAGCTCGTCTCTTCTGCTTCGGTTCTTTCTCCGTCCACTCGACTCCAGAGTTTTCCAGATGATTTTCAATATGCTGTTGACCCCGTTTTATTTTGAAAACTCTGGGGGGGTGTTCCTATTGGACGGCAAAATGTGAGACATTTTTAAACAATGACATCAGCACCCAAGGGGGCTCCTGATTGGCTCCACAGCCTTGACTACCAGTGATGAAAACGACATGATAATGGCCGCTGAACATTTAGTTTCTGTCTTTTACCCTGTTACTAATGAACTGCGCAAAGGCAATCTGCTTCCTGCCTAGCATACTGGCTAACACATGCTGTGCGTCTCTGTCTTGGTCGACTCTCTGTGTTAAAATCTGTATGAATCCATAATGGTACATTTAATTACAACTCAGAAGTTTCCCAGAGTTCCCAGCCGGCTAAATCACCAGAAACATCTCATGAAGTCGGAATTGCAACTCTAAAACTCAGGAACTTCATTAACCCAGAGCCCTCGATCCAAGATGGCCGCCCCGTGTGTCAAAAATGAGTAAAATATTAATATCACACTGTTAATCAGCCACTTAGTCTTGTTTCTGTGTCACTACCTTAGTCATCGTGGCATAGCTAACAATGCTAACAACAATGTTAGCTTTAGATCATTAGATCCAACTGGTGACTGAGTGATGGAGTTATATCATTGGTCACTTTGACAAGTTGCTGAACATGCAACAAATCTACAGTAGCTACTTTTTGGACAAATGTTAGCTACAGATACCCTGCAAACCTTTCGATGCTAACGATATAAACACAGCTCATGTGTTTGGTGATGTCATCGTCAGCGTCGTGGTTTTTAAATCAGTACTTTAGCAGCTGCTCGACTGAGTCCTCATTAACATCGTCTTAACGCGACGTCTCTCAGTGACTGCGTCAAACTCGTTCTGTTGTCGACATGCTAGCAGCCAGATAGTTGATTCTGACATGGCTGTATTTTATGTTGTTTCTTTTTCCTGTTGCCTGTGTGTGAATGTGTGTGTGTGTGTGTGTGTGTGTGTGTGTCATCTTCATGTGTTTCTCTGGATAATGTCTGTCAACTTTCTGTGGACTCTGGAGAACGGAGGCAGCTGAGTCCAGATCTGGTCGACATGAAGCACGAATACCAAGTCACATCCTACTAAAACATGTCACACAGAGCAAGAACACACACACACACACACACACAGAGTGAGTCCCCTGCAGTCAGTCATATGGGACGTCACGTCCACAGTCTCAGCAGCTCAGCTCCGGCTGCTCGGTCCTCCTCACATGTTGTATTATAGATCAGCAGTTGTTGTTTCTCGTGTCACTGATGGAGCCGACAGACGAGAGGAAACCGGCTGCTCTGCTCTGAAACGTCTGAAAGTCAGTTTTCACATCTTCACATATCTGAACTGTCTCGTCCTCATCATGTGAACCTTTCTTTCTTTTATTAGACACAGACAAACTTCCTGTTACTGGGGGGGTTTGTGTAGGTAACATAAATCAGGTTAAGGTTTAAAAATCTGACGTTACAGGATCATAATCACACGGACGTTTGTGACAGTTCCTGTTGGACGACCCAGCACACCCTCCTCACACCCTCCTCACACCCTCCTCAGCTCTGAACAAAGAGTGTGGGAGGAGGAGCTGATGTTGGTTTTTACAAAATGTCACGGGTCTGTTTTTGTTTGTTTTCTCTGGAGGGGGATGGGGGTGTGTGGTGTGTGTGTGTGTGTGTGTGTGTGTGTGTGGTTGTGTGTTTGTGTGTGTGTGTGTGCGCCGTTCATTCAATCATTCAGTATCTCTACAAAATGAATGAGTCTGGCTGAGTAACTAATTCATCAGTCGAGGACTTCCAGGCCTTAATATGTTTTTAATGGAGTCTCGGCCCTTTTCTTCAGTGTCACACTATTAATCACAGAACAAGTGAGACTTTGAACAATCACACACACACACACACACACACACACACACACGGGAAAATCTCCAGGTTCTACAACCCTGAAACTAAACACTGTTACGATCAGATGTCGATCGCCTGATGTTAGATGTTTAAAAATGGATGAAAGCCTTGATGTGAGTCTGTTTCCTGACAAAATAATGACACTGTGTTAATGAGCTCCCTCCTTGTGTGTTTTCTGTTTGATTAAACCTGACTAACTGTCACTGAGAGTGTGAGTCATGTGACCGACACCGACCAATCGTGAGCAGGTATGGAGAGGCCTCCTGGTGACCTCGTCTGGTCCAGATTATGACCTCAGGATATGACAGGTCTTTGGGATTATCTGAGCGTCAGGAGCTTCATCTCACCAGGGTTGGTGGTGCCGGGGGGGGGTGGGGGGGGGGGGGGGGGGGGGGGGGGTTTTACATGTGTCCATCATCATCGCGGCCAGTGACAGAATCAGTTACTCAAAAGGGCTGAATCCCGTCGAGCAGTGTTTTGTGATATGGCGACCCAGGAGGATCAGGGCGGGGCCCAGGGTCCTTAAGCCCCTGTAGAGAGGCCTGCCACCGCTGGGATCTGCGTCCCCTGAGCCGCTTAGAGGGAAAAAGGGCAACCCCCGTACTCGGCCATCTTGGTTCTTTCCCTCCACGGTTTCTTCATCGCCGCCGCTCTTTTAGCGTTTCGCTTGCTTGTTGTGTGTTCCCTCCGTCTCTCTCGCTCTCTTCTTCCTTCCTTTGCCCTGATTGGAATCTGCAGTCAAGCGGATTAACACATTCTGGCAGGAGAGGCAGGCTGCCCACACACATACACACACACACACACACACACACACACACACACACACACACTTTCCAGCAGCACGTGCATCTCAAAGAGAGGCTGTGTGTGCATATGTACTGCCTCTCAGCCTTACACTGGAGTGAAGGAATGTCCAACCGTGTGATGAATACTGAATCCATGCTTACACACACACACACACACACACACACACTGTTCATATACACACACACACACACACATATACGCCTATCTCTGCGATGATCCTC